>CM062813.1:916079221-916597116 GCA_031772625.1 Pinus tabuliformis | reverse complement strand
ACTCAAAGGCATGTATAAAATGAGCACAATTGAAGATATCAAATGGACCACTCTGCAGAGCCACTTGTCTCAACTAAACAAGTTGTTCAATGGTGCATTTATGCACTAATCCATCAAACTAACCCATCAAGGGAGGTACGTAGGTATGTATATAATATATAATATATATATATATATAATATATATATATATATATATATTTTTATTAATTTTTAAATTATATCTAGTTTAAATAACTAATTGATGATTATCTTTAATATATAAATTGTATGTTAAATAACATATTTAAATTCTTGTTTGAATTTAATATAGGTATTTTTGGTATATGGAGACCAAGATGTAGATAGATCGTTTACATATGAATCTGAAACAGTAAATAGGTCTCAAAAATTGCGTTCAATTAAAACAAAAGAGTATCGAAATGCATTTGCATTTAATAGAAGAAATGAATCTTGTTTTTGTCCTGTTTGCATAGAGGACACATAATTCAATGATGTTTGTGAAAGAAATATGTATGTGAAATCTTGGAAACATACAAAACTTAACACAAAGGGGAAAATGTCGCTTGCAAACTTTGAAGAGATGGAATTAAAGGATACTATAGTGTCATCTGAAGGTGATCGAGTTTCTGATCTTGTTAGAGAAGGTAACATTTCAATTATTTTCAAAGGATGTGTGTGTGTGTGTGTGTGTGTGTGTGTTTTATGTTTTTAAAATCATGGTGTATTTAAGTATCTAGATAATAGTTAAAATATAGATCTAAATAGATAATAAATTCAAGTACATGTTGATAACTAATTTCTTGTTAATTATGATATGAATTTACAGTTTTTATTGTGTAGATGGCTTTTTTTTTGTCTGTAGTTGCACCCATTGACAATACAAAAGATGTCAAGAATTATTTGACGTAGTGCACTGAATGAAAGATGAAGTTATTGGAGGACTATGATGATAAAAATTTTATATATGAAAGAGGGTTTGTTATAGTGAAAGGATATTTTTTAATGTAGGGGTACCCCCTGCTACACCCACAATATGCATATGGATGCATAAACACATTCGTCCCAGGTCTTTTAACTATCCAAGAGTCAAAATCTTCAACCATAAACGGTTAAGGCCCTATATAATAGTTCCTTGTTACTGGAACCCAATCACCCCGCTTAAACCCTCTATCGGGACTCTAATCACCCTTCTAAACCTTCACATAAGACCTTATCGAAGCCTTACATTAAGTCCTTTCTATCGGGACTTTAAAACCCTTCTAAACCTTTACAAAACCTTATGGCTGCACATATATACATAACCTTCCCTCTCAACCTTGGTTATATATGGTTTTAACGTATAAAACATTCCATCCATTATAACATTGGACTTATATATATAAGACCTCACATATGCGCGCTTAACCCTTCATAACCCCTTTATAAAGGAATTAACTGCAATACATAACTTTTCTACCTTGGTACGGTCTTGGCACAATTCTTGAAGTTAGCCTTTAACCCATTTGCAAAACCCAATCCATTGGGTGCATTAACACATGCACATCATCTGATATGCGAATAATATCATCATTTTAATATTATATAACCAACATTTAATTATTTTCGGGTCCGCTTGATTGCATGTCGCATTCCTCTACAAACCGATAAGCCCGAAATCCGATCATCGATTTATCACTATCGGCGCTATCGCAACGTTGTGTCGCTTTCCCTTGGCACCTCCAACTTCCGACTTGCGATTAGATCTGGACCGTTGATCTGGTCCTGATCCAATAGTCCACGATCAATTAGTGTTCACTCATCACAACTTTCCAGAACTCGATCTTGACACGTCCATATGTTCTCTGCAGATGCGACTTAATCTCGACCATTAATCTTCCAGATCCAATAGCTGCCGAGCGTTAACACTTCCTTTCCTCGCTCACCTATTTACTTTGGTTTTACGCCTTTTTTTTTCAGGTTTCTGTGGTTTCTTAGGTTTCTCTAATGGTTTCTGTCCTTTGCTTTTTTCGCTACGTGACTCCTTTTGGACTACTCTCTCATGCTCCTTTGATTGATCTCGTCCTAGATCATTTCTTGATCCCTTAATGGATTCAAAGGCCCATTACGAACCCACGGTTCATTCCTCTCCTCTGTGTGTATTCTGCTTAGACTCTGCCTGCATACATACATGTTCTGTAAGCCTCCAATAACACAAATTATCATTCTGCATTCGAAACACACATTTATACAAGTTCAAATCAATTCCTGTATATATATAAACATATAAAAAAGGTTTCATTTTGAGACTCTGTCTCTCTGGCCTGATCTTTTGATTACAATGGCCCCTCTCCATATCTTTCCCATAGGCTTACAGACACACTCTCGCTTTGGCTAGCCTGTTGGCTAACTTGGCCAACCCTCGACTCTTCATTCTTGTTTCTTTTTTAATACATCAATGGCAGTTCCTCTTATAGTTGAGGAACTCTTTTTTTTTTTCTTCAGCTATGAGACAATTTCCTCAAACTAATTCCCATCTAATCCTATCCTCCCATGTTCTCCTACATTTGAGAAAATTTACAAATATGCCTCTTAATATCTATTTAATCACTCAAAGGCCTAAATATTTACATTAATTCAATACTTAGGAAACCAACTTCCTTAAAACACAAGACCCCTATGTCTACTAATTACATTGATTTTCTTGGGCTGAATTCTCCTGCATTAGTCTCCCAAGCTTGAAAACATTCATGATCTCCTGATCATGTGTTCTCATATGGTGATAGGAAACCTCCAGGGTCCCAAACTTTTGTTTGTTGTTGTCCATAAGCTTCACTGTCTTCATCTCTCTTTGGTTGTAACTTTCCAAGTTTCCACATCTTATGCTGTAGTGCTCCATTGCCTTTACCTTGAACATTCTTCACCATCCATCCAACTTTACAATGGATTACTTGCTTGGCTCTACTGTAGCTTTTATTAGGTACTTGCATCAAATCCCATAGTTCATCTATGGCCTCTTGCAGTTCAATCCTTTGCTGATAACAAACCTTGCTTTCATTACTCTGCCACTGCATCTCACTGCATGTTGTCCTTTCATATTTAAACTGCTGATTACTTCCTTCTTCTTTTCCTGCATCAACTTCTGTTATTATTCTTGAGATTGCTCCAGATACTGCTGTAGATATTGTTTCCACTCAAACTTCCTGAGTAACCTTGAAGTTATCTCCCTTTGCAATATCCAATTGCTGCTCCTTGTCTGCAAATTTACCTTCAAAAAGTAAACTTCTCTCCAGTTCTCTAATTGCAGTAACATATTCACTCACATTACTCTGTATATTAGTTAACATAACATAATTTAGCAAACTAATATTTGCTTTTGTCTCAGTCAAAACTTGAGGCATTCTTTTGTCAACGTCTGCAATCCCTTTCTCATGCTCAGATGCTTCTAGCAAATAGTTCAACAATTCACTTTCTACTTGATTCCTTTCAAACACCTCATCATTATGCTGCTTATCAATTCCAGCATAAATCTCCTCATTTTCTTTGATAACATGCCATAGTTGTCCTTCAGTCTCTTGACTAACCTTGGTAGTAGGTTCAGTCTCCTTCAGTTCTAAAATTGATTCTTCTTTAGCATGAGACATATTTGTCCCATCCTCTTGTACATTTCTATTCTTCTCTTTGTCACTGTTATGTGACACTTTCATCTGTCCTTCTGGGCTAATTGAATCTTCCTCATTCACATCTCTACTTATGCATTCTTCAAAAAACCTCATTTCTTCATCAAAATTACTAAAACTTAAATCACGTACGTGAGGTCTCAATTCATGGCTTGATTCAGACTCCGTTAAAGATTTTCTAACACTAAAATCTCTCTGTTAGCTTCTTCAAGCGTTAAATTTGTTTGCTTGACATCTTCCTTCTCTTCTGCTTGCTTTTGGCTACCCATACAAGCCAAACTCCCTCTGTTTACAACTTTAGCAGTATGATGAAAAACAATATTTTCCTGCAACTGTGTATAAGCTTCCTCATGAGACCCAACTATCTCATCCTTCTTCTTTAAAATAGAATTCAAATTCTGTCTCTCCTTCTCCTCTTCTTCCATTTTTGTTCGGCTTCCCATTTGTTCCAAATTTCCTCCAGCATCTGCAACTAAACTTGCACTCATAAAACACTTGTTAAAATAAAAATCATAAGACCTCAATGCCTCTTCTTCCTTTGGCAAAACATCAATATGCTGCTCTGTTTTCTCCTCCTCTATCAGCACATCAGTGTTTTGTTTTGAATTCTCAAAAGAGTTCATGAGACTGTCAGCTAGTCTCTCCTTCACATCATCTGCTCCAATGATGTCTTCATGTCTTTGTTCACCATAGTGAACTCCTTGACTCTCAATCTGAACACTTGCTTTTGGGTCTTTTAGCCTTTCTTCCTAAAGACTTAACTCATGCCACCAATTTGTCATCTTGCTTGGAATTCCTCCCAAAAGTTCTATACAATCCTCACTATCTTCTTATTTCAGAACATAATTTAGATTTTGCCTATCTTCTTCCTTCTTTATGACAATAGCAGAAAATTGTCCCTCTTCATGTGTTCCACCCGCAACAATACACAAATCATCAGATTTAAAATTATGTGACCTTTTGGTCTCACTTGAAGTTTCAGTCTTCAAGTCTTCATCTTCACCCAGAACTTCATCCTGTTCTGGTCCACAAATGGATTCTTCCATTTCTAACTCAATCTCTCTGAGTTCTTCCACTAGGCTCTTCAATTGCCTCCACTGTAGTATTCTATGTAGCTTAGACCACTTCACTACCTTTTTCCTCAAGGCCCAACCTTGTCTTTGGTTTTCCTCAAGTATCATCCTCAATACATTGAGTTGTTCTTTTATCTCTGCAATTTCCTTGTCAATCTCCTCTTGACTCATCCTCTTGCCATTTGCCTTGGCAACCTCTTTATTTATATTTCTTCTACTATGGTCTTCCTCAGAACCTCTGCTAGGACTATCAGTAGTCATCTTCTTCTCCACACCTATGAGTTCCTCATTCATTCACTATGAACTGTATTAAAGCCTCTGCAACAACCAGGCCTCCTTGTTGCAACTTACCTCACCAAGATTTCCTCTGTACTTGGTCTTTTGGAAAGTACTTGGTTCTCTACCTAGAACCTCTTCTTCAGCAACACCTTTGCTCCTTCTAGGCTTCTACAATCTCTCACTCTCTCTTGAGAACACTTTAGTTGTCCTCTTTGTCCAACCTCTTGTTGGATTCTTCAAGTTCACTACCACTTCTCCTTCAGAGTATTTTCCTTACTCTGCCTTCAGGAACACATCTAGTTCTCCTTTCACAACTTCTCTTGTTGTAACCTGTGTGTCAATATTAAAACCACACATTCTCCAATCTTCAAATAAATTTAAAACAAAACATGTCATCTCACCTTCAAGATCTTTGCATGATCTTGTCCCACCATTCTCCTGCACTTTGAATGGATTGTTCTCTGTCTTCTTGCATCTGCAAGTTCTACTGCACTTCACCTTTGTGTGCCTACTATTTATCAGATTAAAATATGATCTCCCTTGCATGTATAAACATCTTAAAACATAACTTTGTTCTAAGTTTTCTCAAAGAGCTTTAACTTGCTTTGATACCAATTAATGGAGGGGTACCCCTTGCTACACCCACAGTATGCATATGGATGCATAAACACATTCGTCCCAGGTCTTTTAACTAACCAAGAGTCAAAATTTGCAACCATAAATGGTTAAGGCCTTATATAATAGTTCCTTGTTATCGGAACCTAATCACCCCGCTTAAACCTTCTGACGAGACTCTAATCACCCTTCTAAACCTTCACATAAGACCTTATCGAAGCCTTACATTAAGTCCTTTCTATCGGGACTTTAAAACCCTTCTAAACCTTTACAAAACCTTATGGCCGCACATATATACATAATCTTCCCTCTCAACCTTGGTTATATATGGTTTTAACGTATAAAACCTTTCATCCATTATAACATTGGACTTATATATATAAGACCTCACATATGCGCGCTTAACCCTTCATAACCCCTTTATAAAGGAATTAACTGCAATACATAACTTTTCTACCTTGGTACGGTCTTGGCACAATTCTTGAAGTTAGCCTTTATCGCAATCAAAAACCCAATCCTTCGCGAGTCGCATTAACACATGGTTCCTACACATCCGATATGCGATAATACAATCGGATTTCAAATATTATATAACCAATGTTTAACTCGTTTTCGGGTCCGCCTGATCACATGTCGCATTCCTCTGCATGCCTATAAGCCCGAACTCTAATCGCCAATTTATTGCTATCGATGATATCGCAACATCGCGTCGCTGTCCCTTGGCACCTCTGACTTCCGACTTGCGATTAGATCTGGACCGTTGATCTGGTCCCAATCCAATGGTCCACGATCAATCGACGTTGACTCATCGCAACTTTCTAGAGCTCAATCCTGACATGTCCATAAGTTCTCCGTCGATGTGACTCAATATCGACCGTTAATCTTCCAGATCCAACGGCTGCTGAGCGTTAACACTTCCTTTCCTTGCTCACCTATTTAATTTGGTTTTATGCCTTCTTCTTCAGGTTTCTGTGGTTTCCAGGGTTTCTCTAATGGTTTCTGTCCTTTGCTGTTTTTGCTGCACGACTCCTTTTGGACTACCCTCTCATGCTCCTTTGATTGATCTCATCCTAGATCATTTCTTGATCCCTTAATGGATTCAAAGGTCCATTACGAACCTACGGTTTGTTCCTCTCCTCTGTGTGTATTCCACTTAGACTCCGCTTGCATACATTCATATTATGTAAACCTCCAGTAACACAAATTATCATTCTACATTCGAAACACACATTTATACAGGTTCGAATCAATTCTTGTATATATATAAACATATAACAATGGTTGCATTTTGAGACTCTGTCTCTCTGGCCTGATCTTCTGATTACAATGGCCCCTCTCCCTATCTTTCCTATAGGCTTACAGACACACTCTCGCTCTAGCTGGCCTGCTATCTAACTTAGCTAACTCTCGACTCTTCATTCTTGTTTTTTTTTAATACATCAATGGAAGTTCCTCTTACAGTTGAGGACCTGTTTTTTTTTAGTTATGAGATAGTTTCCTCAAACTAATTCCCATCTAATCCTATCCTCTCATGTTCTCCTACATTTTAGAATATTTACAAATATGCCTCCTAATATCTATTTAATCACTCAAATGCCTAAACATTTACATTAATTCAATACTTAGGAAACCAACTTCCTTAAAACACAAGACCCTTATGTCTACTAAATTACGTTGATTTTCTTGGGCTGAATGCTCCTGCATCATTTTTTCCAAGAAACTCATCAAATTGAGAGTCATGTTTACTTTCAAATCTATCAACTCGATGTCATAAATTGTTAATATAGTCACTTGGTGTGTGCAATGCACATAAAGTTGATATAAGTTCAATCAAGAAATAGATCGAAATTTAAAAAATGGAGAATGTCAAAAGTTGACCATGAACATGTCATTGAGTATGTCATTCCAGTGGAATTTTTTTAATTGAACTTTCGAACAATATATTCTTCTTTTATTCATCTTTGAGTAAGATTTCAAGTAGATTGTTAGTCTTTCTTTTTGTGTACTCTTAAGTTGTCCATTCTAGATAGTACTGGGTATTACAAAATTGTTTTGATTAATATTGTGGCTTTTTTGTTAAGTTAAAAGGAAATCCAAAGATTCCAAATACTACTGTAATGTACAAGGATGTAACAAATCACAATCTTCTTGTTTGTTGTTGATTATACACCTATCATGTTTGCACTACACTTTTTTTTATGTCATCATTTTCTTTTTTCAAATATTTTTAGTGATATCTTAGTAACATTATTTACTTTATTAAAATCACATTACCATCAATTTCAAATGTTTTTTTATCTCTTTACATCTTGATAGATCAAAAAAATGCATTTTATTATGTTTGTCCTATACATGCAGTGCATACAAAACCTATTAAAACTAACAATGCATGCTCCACACATAGTATTTAATATTTGAAAATTTAATTTAATTTAAGACAAAAGTTAGGCCCATAAAGAAATTAATGCAACTTCAGTTGATTCAACATTTCAATTTTTAATTCTCAATCTCTAAGCTTTCTCAAATTTCATGAAAAATACAATAGAATCTTAGACTTTAAGACAAAGAAGGTAACTTAGATTATATGTTTTATAATGCAACTTCATAGTATGTTTGCTTGGAAAAACTTTATATTTAAAGATGAGTATCAAACCACATCCATAATAGCTCTTCTATACAAGATGATGATATATTCATGAATGCAAAATGTACCGTGTTTTGTAATTTTCATTTTTACAATTCATTAAACAACTTGATAAAACAACTTCACAAAACCTGAGAATCAACCCAAACCCTTATTATACTCTACTAACATTATAACAATCATCATGTAAAATGTACCAACTAAATGAAAATTTACTTTCATTGCTTCATATTCTTGAACTTAGATGCAAAATCTTTAAGCATCAAACCATGCATCATGCAAAATGTAACATGTTTTAAATCATGTTTATTGTTGATTAAACTCACAAACTATAAATTGAAACCTTACATTAAACAAAGAGTTGGAAGTTAACTGGGACAACCAAGCAAAGTTTTATCCATGGGAACTTTGGTGGGTAATAATGACATCCAAAATGTAAGGTTTATATGTTACTGCATTTGTTCACAATTTTGATGCATTCTACCTATCATTTAACTTGAAACATAAATCACTTGAAAAGTTGGTATGGGGAAACTGTAACTATTACAAAGGGTATCAAAAGTTGGGTTCTAAAACTCTACATATGTGAGCCATACAAAATACCAATTAAATGCAAATTTACTTTCATTGCTTCATATTCATGAACTTAAATGTCAAACCTTTAAACATAAAACCATACATGATGCAAATGTACCATGTTTAATAATGCAATTTTATAGTATGTTTGCTTTGAACAACTTTATATTAAAATTGAAGTATCAACCCACATCCATAGTATCTCTTTTATACAATATTTTGATATATTCATGAATGCAAAATGTATACATGTACCATATTTTATAATGACTTTTTTTAAGTTATATGACTGTTTTAGACATCTACACCATTATAATATTCATGAATGAAAAATGTACCATGTTTTGTAATTTGCAATTTTACTATTCATTAAACAAATTGAAAAAATAACTTCACAAAATCTAAGAATCAACCCATATCCTTATTAGCTTCTACTAACATTTTAAGAATCAACATGAAAAATGTACCAACAAAATGCAAATTTACTTTCATTGCTTCATATTCATGAACTTAAATGTAAAACCTTTAGGCATCAAACCATGCATCATGCAAATGCACCATGTTTTATAATGCAATTTTATAGTATGTTTTCATTGAACAAATTTATATTAAAATTTAAGTATCAACCGACATCCATAGTAGCTTTTATATACAAGATGGTGATCTATCCATGAATGCAAAATGTATACATACATGTTTTATAATGCAATTTTAAGTTATGATTGTTTACACCATGGTAAGGTTCATGAATGAAAAATGTAACATGTTTTGAAATTTGCAATTTTACTATTCATTAAACAACTTGACGAAACATAGGAATAAACCCAAATCCATATTATCTTCTACTAAAATTATAAGAATCATCATGCAAAATGTACCAACTAAATGAAAATTTACTTTCATTGCTTCATATTCATGAACTTAAATGTAAAACCTTTAAGCATCAAACCATGCATCATGAAAAATGTACCATGTTTTATAATGCAATTTTATAGTATGTTTTCCTTGAAAATTTTATATTAAAAGTTAATTATAAAGCCACATCCATAGTATCTCTTCTATACAAGATAATGATATATTCATGAATGAAAAATGTATACGATGCTTTATAATGCAATTTTAAGTTATGAATGTTTTAGACATCTACACAATGATAAGAATCATGAATGCAAAATGTACCATGTTTTGTAATTTGCAATTTTAATATTCATTAAACAACTTGACAAAAACTAAGAATTTGAACCTAATTCTGTGTTATCTTCTACTAACATTATAAGAGTCATCATGCAAAATGTATAAACTCTAGAATTAGCATATTAAAGATCAATTCATAATAAAGAGTTCTATTTAAAATATGTCCAAAATTCATATCATTATAAAAGTAAATATAATAAAAAGTTGTCAAATAAAAATATGCATTAAAGATATCGATCATAATAAAAAATGTTACTTTAAATATAACCAAATTTATATCATGATCAAAGTAAATATAATAAAAAGTTTATCCAATAAAAATATGCATCAAAGAGAATCTCGTTGAAATATATGATCTATCAACATCCTCGTGCTATCATCAGAATCATGGGTGCTCCGCACAACATGTGTAGTATGCATATATATAAAGGATTATGTACTTTTAAATTAAATTTTAATGTATTAAAAAATTAAATGAGAATTTTATCATCAAAACAAAATTATAAAAGGTTTCAAATTTCATGAAATACCCCGTGGTGTTCCCCCTCCATTGCATCATTATGGAATCCCTATACAACACATGTACATGTATATATTAAAAAATTAAAATTGCACATGAAAATTCATGAACTCGTAATATTAAAAAAAATGTAACAACTTTTTAAAATTGTGTAGATGATACAATCCCCATAGCTGACTCAAGTTTAAAATTCCATGCAATAGCTCATGGTGTTCACCCTTCATTGCGCCCTCATGGATGCCTTGTACAATGTATGTACGTGTATATAAAAAATTTAAAATTTCACATGAAAATGCATAAACTCGCAATATTAAAAAAAAGTATAGTTTAACCTTTTCAATTTGTCTAGATGATCTAATATATATATATATATATATATATATATATATATATATATATATATATATATATATATATATATATATATATATATATATATAATTGCACATGAAAATGCATAAACTCGCAATATTAAAAAAATTGTAACAACTTTTCCAAATTGTATAGACAATCCTATCCCCATAGTTGATTCCATCATTAATGTCCCTGGAGAAGAGAAACTATCTCCACAAACCTAAAATTTGAAAATTCTAAAACTTTAAGATAAAGATCTCATTTTTTATTATCGAAACTTGCTTCAATTTATAACAAAACAAAGTGAAAGATTCAATACTTGCGACAAGCGAATATTTGACACATCTCCTAGTAAGGAGGAAGAGAGTGGTGTTGTGTTGAAAATGTTACATGTAATGGAAATATATTAACATTTAATTATATGTAATTATTTATTTTACAAATATTTCTTCACAATACCGATATAATAAAAATAAATTCATACTATCAACATGTTCTTGAAAAACAACTAACATCTCTCAACATATCTTCATTTGAACCTAAACTTGGTACCATGATATTATCAAAAATTTTATTCAAAAAATGACGTAACTTCAAATGGTGAACATATGATACAATCGTGTTAGATCATATTTGATTTTTTTTACAAAATGTATGTGAATCAACATTTTAACACATGCATTACATTACATTAAAACCATACACATTAACACATACCAATCCCGTGCCCTATTCCTCATGACTAATTATGCCTTGCCAACCATCGTGAAAAGCCTTTTCATATGCTTTAACCTCTTCAATATTCATATAATCTATCTCCACATTTGATTCATATACAAAATTAGCACATGCATCATCTCGTGCTCTTTGTCAATTTAGACCGACATCAATTCCAGTCAATGTAGCCTGTATGTTGTCTATAATGGAATCCCTTTCTTCTCGACCAATCTGAGAAATGACATCCATCTCCGACTGCAAAGTTACCAGACGTGGAGTTTGAGGTACCAAAGGAGGAAGATGATGAGGCAATTTAGTATACCTATATGCACCCTTCCAATCATATATATGACCTTTTCCAATACCATAATATTTTGATGCAAGGTCAGTATAATCAATCTTCATACCCCAAAAAAACTCAGCATAAAATAATCGAGAAAAATAATTTAGAACCTTGTCATTCCATGGAAACTTTCCATACACTGCAAGGAACCTATCATACAAATGGTGGGCTATTTTGGGTTGCTTGAAATATTTCACCTTCAACATCTTTATTTTCGGCCCTTCTTTGAAATTAAACATAGATTTGGCCTCTACTTTTGTAACCCTCCTATTTATCTCGACCTATTTATCGAGACCCATCACTGTCTCCTTTCTACGCCTCATACTATCTATAAATACTTTAGTTATTGGCCTAAAGTTCTTGTAAATATCAAGAAATGAACTTAGAGAGTGCAAAACTATTTCTAATCTTTGCGAACTCTCTTCAGGGAGCTCCAAGCTTCGAAGACCATTATGAAATTTTGAATAATGAGTCATGCACCTTTGTAATGTACATTGTTGGACGTTTGTTTCCCAAGGAAACTCATTAGGAATATCAGACGGATATGTGGTAATTGGTGTATTGTCTTCTTCTGGAATCACCCTCCTTCGCCTATGTTGACTTTGGTCAACATTTTCACCCCCTGCTTCAATATAATTACATAAATATTAAAACATTTCAATATATTTATACACATGCAAAATAGACATACATGTATATAACATACAATTTATTTACATACAAATTTGTTTCAACGTACAAAAAATTATATTATATAATTTACCAAAATAAGGATCATGATGATCTGATTAAGATTCACGACCACCTTCATGCGAAAACCTAGTGAGAGATTCGTATAAAAAAATTAGAAATTAGAAATTAATTAAGTTAAATTGGAAAAAATCTATTCAATATGTATGTATATACGATTCTACCAAATTATCATTTAGGTAAATGCACACACACACACACACACACATACCATACCATGATGATATGAACGATGGTCCTCCATTGATTGATGTGATACTCTCATCGCCCTAGGGAGAGAGCTTTCTAAAAAAAATGAATTTATTATATATTAGTACTTAGCTAAATTGAGAAAAAACCATTCAATATGTATGTACATATGATTATACGAATATCATTTAAGTAAATGTGTGTATATATATATATATATATATATATATAATGATCATTATTGATGGGGACGAGATTCTGGGTGAACCAAAATCCCATTTCCCCAATAAATCGTCCTTGAGGCCTCTGGGTTATGGGCCCATGAAGCCTCTCGGAAACGCTTCTCTTTAGGCACAACAACAATTTTCTTATCAAGATCCTTAAGGAACCCATATCTAGCAAATGGTCAGCTTCATCAATTACAAACACCCTCTTCAATCTCCCCGTACTGTAAGAACAGTTTCACAAGCTTATCAGAGTCGACGTCCCTTGGCAAACCTTCCACATAGATCTTTCAGGTAGTGGCTTGTTGCTTGTTTTCATGCTTCTTGGATTTACAATGTTGCTAGAACTGCTTGTTCGACATCTCGTTAATATTACGCTGTTGCTGGAACTGCTTGTTTGGCCCCTTGAGAGCAGCCAGAACATTGGAAAACTACTTGTATGTCACAAAGCCAAAGCCTTTTTTCTTGTCGCTGCTCTTATCCATCACAATATCGACCTTCTCAATCTTGCCATCGTCTTTTCTTCTTGCTGCCTCCACGAAAACCTTCTGTCTGTGAAACTCTACCCAACCAGAGAATTCGTTCTTGGACTTGTTCAGCCCTCTATCCGCACTATATGAGAAATGAATGTCTCGAGGGCACGAGTCAGGGAAGCCTCGGTCCCTGCCCCGTCCTCGTCTTCTGCCGCAACTCTGCCCTCTTCCACACGCACCTCTTCTCTCTTTTTGTTGATGCATACATTTAGTTTTAACTTATTTTTGAACTGAAATTAGTTCCTTGAACAAAATTCGGTTATGGTTGGCCTGGTTTTCCATGTGGTCATCCATGTGTCTCTTTCTCTAATTTTCTTTTCCACTAAGGTGTTTGGACGCCTATATCAAACTCCCAAGGTACAAAATTTATGACCTCCTGGTCATATGCGTTTCCTTTTCCTTAGCAATTCTACCCACTGTTTCACTTTTTCAATGGAATTGCCTTCATTTGAGTTACAACCAACCCTCTACAATAGCAAGTCCTCCTTGCTACCAAATGCCCTACCAAGCTTCTCTCCTGAGCTTAGTCCTCTCGGCATCTACGTGGTTCTCTCCTCTCGAACCAATTGAGCACTTCTGCTCGACGTTTGCTGCAATCTTCTCACCTTCACAAAATAAATTCAAAAATTACAAGCTTACAAATCTTTAACAAAACTGCACCTCTTCTTTCTTCGCATGCAAAAACTCTTCTTTCCGCAGGAAATCTTTTCCCGCTCTGATACCACTTGATGGGGATGAGATTTTAGGGTGAACCAAAATCCCATTTCTCCAATAAATCGTCCTTGAGGCCTGTGGGTTATGGGCCCACAAAGCCTCTCGGAAACGATTCTCTTTAGGCACAACAGCAATTTTCTTATCAAGATCCTTAAGGAACCCCATATCTAGCAAATGGTTAGCTTCATCAATTACAAACACCCTCTTCAATCTCCCCGTACTGCGAGAATAGTTTTTCAAGCTTATCAGAGTCGATGTCCCTTGGAAACCCTTCCACGTAGATCTTCCGGGCAGTGGCTTGTTGCTTGTTCTCGTGCTTCTTGGATTTACGATGTTGCTAGAACTACTTGTTTGGCCTCTCGTTAATATTACGTTGTTGCTGGAACTGCTTGTTCGGCCCCTTGAGAGCATCCAAAACACAAACAAACGACTTGTATGTCACAAAGCCAAAGCCTTTGTTCTTGTCACTACTCTTATCCATCACGATATCAGCCTTCTCAATCTCACCATCATCTTTTCTTCTTGTCGCCTCCACCAAAACCTTCTGTCTTTGAAACTCTGCCCAACCAGAGAAATCATTCTTGGACCTGTTCGCCCCCCTGTCCGCGCTATATGAGAAATGAATGTCTCGAGGGCACGAGTCAAGGAAGCCTTGGCACCTGCCCCGTCCTCGTCTTCTACTGCAGCTCCGCCCTCTTCCATGCGCACCTCTTCTCTCTTTTTCTTGATGCATACATTCATTTTTAACTGATTTTTGAACTGAAATTAGTTCCTTGAATAGAATTTGGTTATGGTTGGCCTGGTTGTCCATGCGGTCGTCCACGTGTCTCTTTCTCTAATTTTTTTTCCACTAAGGTGTTCGGATGCCCTTGCATCAATTATGTACCGAACGATGGCCCTTCCCTGATTCCTCTAATACTCTCCTAGATCCACGACCAATCTTGTCAACGTGCATAGAAAGTCATCCTCTCATCGATGCTTGAGACTCAATTGATGCTCTATCTCATTTATGCCTTGAACAATGAGGTGGTGACTGCTCATGTGATGATCCAGATCCTTGAAATATATATATATATATATATAAACCCAAGTTAAACTCACGTATTTAAAAATCTTTAAAATTACTATTTAAAAAGATCATTCAAAAAATTAATAAGACAAATAAATGTAACTATATAAGGGTTTCTTCAAAATTATTTGGTGTAAATTCTTCATTTCAAATATACTCAAGACTAAAATCACAAATGCTAAAGTGCACATCTTGAGAATTAAATACAAAATTTTCTAAAACATGTTAGGTCCCGATAATTCACCAAGTCGTGATTACACATTGGGGGCACACTTAATATAGTACGGAAATAAACACATGATCATTAAAGACACCACATTTATAACTGAAAAACACACACATATCAAAGATATCTTACAATTTCCATCAATAAATTTTGATGGAGTGCTTCATGACACCAATTCATCTTTTACACACAAATCTTAAATTGGCATTGCCCCATACAATAGATCTCTAGACATTCTATTAACATTTTCACAATGACTTATGTTAAATGATTGAAACTGACTAGCAATAATTTTTGCTTCTTTATACAGTTGTTTTAACTTCTCCTTTTTGACTTGGTACATGCCTTTCATCTGGTTGTACACAAGTTCAGAATTTGTGTAGACAACAATTCCATTGGATCCATACTCCCTAGTTATTCCTAAGCCTTATATCAATGCAATATAATATGCTTCAGTGTTTGTTTTCCTTCCAGGTACATTTTCTTTCCTTTGGAGGACTTTGCTTATTGCAATATTGTCTAGCACATAAGTAATCATTGCTTGTCTTGGATTGGGATAACAAGAAACTTCTATGCATAATGTCCATTTTTCAACCATGTTTAATGGATTTTTTGATCCCTGTAAAAAATAAATTCAATTAGATGAATAATATATTTCTTTATTGAAAATGTCTTATATTATGGGATAATGATGAAAAATAAATATCTATTATGATTTAATGATGGAATATTATAAGATCTAGTGTGATGAACTACCCCAATGGAATAATAATGGCAATTTACAAATCAATGTCCCTTGGGAAAACGTCTTAACAAATCGTATCGTGTTGGAATGGTTAGGAATATAATCCAAAATGTTCAATTGGGTTGGTTAATTTCATAAATCTAATAAGTCTCAACCTCTAATAGTGCACAGATTCCAAACATCATTTTATATTCTAAGTTTGATATTAAAAATCATTTCATATTCTAAGTTTCATATTGCAACACATTAATGTAAGTGGATGGTGTTATGGATTTAGTTAGTGGTGAAAATGGTGCTTATCAAAGTGGGATTTAATGCCACTTCATAATCCTCTATTTTATTCATTTATCTTGTCATACTTCATAGAATAATCTTATCATATAAGTATGTAATATCAAATTGCGAGGTTGTATTACTAGGTCACTTTTAGAGGTAGTGCTTCATATCCCCTTTATAAATAAAACTTTCTAGAATATCTAAAGGGGAAAAGAGGTGAATATATAATATTAAATTGAATGAATCTTGAGCTCATTCCATCTCATTATGGGTCTCTCCTCTAGTCCTTGGCTTGTCTAAAGAATACCTAAACGAAATAATGAAATGGATGTGTTAGATGAATAACCACTTGAATAAATGAAAATAGGAGGTAATTAAATGATATTGAGGAATGGAAGCTCAATTCTCTAATCTCCCTCTTAAAATTCTATAGGAAAGGAAATCCTAACTATAAAATCTATCCATGAAAAGTAATAAAGACTTATATGCATCTATGGACCTCAAGGGTCATGCCACGAAGGATCCATTTCCATTTCCTATCCATGAGAATTTACTAATAAAACATATATTTTTCTAGCCCCATGGAAATCATATTTTGTTTTACGAGTTGACTATGTGTAAAGGCTAGTGATTCTCTTCCATAGTACACCTAGGCAATTTAATAAACTAACCTTTGCTATGTCGTGTTAGTGGGGCCATCAGTTTTACACCACCTAAAAAATCATGAAAAGGTTAATACCATAGTTTAATGTGAAGATCCATTTGTTCCATTATAAAGATGGATGCCACACCACTTATCTACCTTGGACACGTTAGTTCGATTCAACAAATATTGACAAAAATTGTTGAAGGCATTTTCCTTAATTCTAGTTGCATATATGGCTAATGGATTTGTGATTTGAGGAATAATATGCTCCTAATGCATCCGTGATTTCAATCGAAACCATTTTAAGAGAAATTTTATTACTATATTGTGAAAAAATCCTTTCTTGAGCATTTTGAGGGAGATATTGTCATTAATGTAATATTCATCATAGTTTGTGTAAGTGGTTTTAAGTACTCATGGTTTTGAGCCCATTTATTGTAACTCATTATAATCAATGAGGACTCAATTTTATATAATATGGGATTCTCCTCATTTGTGGTGATAAAATAATAATAAATATTTTGTTTGAGTTATTTTGAGTCCAATATTTGCTTCTTTACAGTTACTAATATTATGTAAGGGCTTTATGATTACTAGTATTATATGCAAGAGCTAGAATAGGTTCTTTTTAATAGGATTATTGATCACTACATACAAGAAAAAAACCAAAACAAAAAATGCTCTCTTCACTACAAGCCTATCTCTTTTGCTTTGATTCATTGTGATTTAGGTTTGAATAGTTTTTCATCATGAATATTTTTATCATTGTGCTACCTCTGGTATCTACGATATTAATGTTTAGTGCTTTTATTTTCTTTAGATATCTATTATGGGGCTTCCCACCTTAGGTCTATGGCATCTTCTTATTTACCTAGAAGATGATAGTGGGTGGCTTGTATAGTAGTTTGCCCTTGGATCTCTCCTATAGGACCAACTTTCCCTTCACCAAGAGTTTGAGCAACAACAAGATATATAACTATTGAATAAGAGATATAGGGCCTAGAATTTGATATTCTATAAAAAAAAATTCAATTTACGATTTATCAAATAGATATATATATATATATATATCTATATATATATATATATATATATATATATATATATATATATATATATATAATAAAACAAGTAGCTTTTTTCATGAGATAAATTGGAAAAGGGCAAGGTCCCATATATTCTTAGAGAGAAATATCCTAGATTTGTTCATCATTTCAACCAGAAAATGGACCCTATTGCTACTAACATTACTTACATATGAGATTTTAACATAACTTATATTATAGACCTTCCAAAAGACTCCACCAAACTCTATTGATCGAAAAAACATATATGTAACTTAGAACAAAAACTTTTAGCTGCTACTAGGTTCTATTTCTCCTAAGGCCTCATCCGAAGGCGTGACCAGTTCTTCTGCATCGCTAGCCATAGGTTCTAGGTCTCGAATTACAGTGCCCATGACACCTTCAGCATGAGGGATAGAGCTATCCAAAAATCCAAAGACTTCTTTCAACACCCTGACCATGGTTGTCTCGACTTTGAATTCGATGTTTTTCACCTTGTGACCCAGAGTCAATACATTTGTACTCAAACTTTCCATTGTTTTCTGGAGTAATTCCATATCTTTTCCAAGACTCGATAGTTGGGCATACAGAACCACCATATTTTCATTAATTTATTTCACTATTTCCTTTATCACATGCTTGCAGGAGCTATAAACCATGTCCTCTAAGTTCTTGTTGTGACCAAACCCTGCCTCATCACCACTTCCATTGCCGGTAGATACCGTTTTCTTGACAATTCTTCACCGAACTAACAATATCCTATGGTTAACCATCAACAACCAACTACTATAAATAATAGCCTGGTTCATCTCGACATTCATTCTCGTCTTTTCTTCCATAAATGAGAATTGATTATCCATCATGGAGAAACAACTAGCCTCCATCTCCACCACCGCCAAAACAAGTCTGGAGCGAATAGCGATGGTACCTCCCCAGCCCACGAATGGAACTATATTAAATATCAAAGTAAATAATTGAGGAAAAAGAGTCCACCTCTCATGGATCATGGCCTCTGAACTCCGACTATCACACCTATTCAATAACTTCCTACTAACCGCCCCTGGTCCCAATGCACTACAAAAAGCCATCGGGATGCTATCCATAAACTGCAGAAAGACATTAGGATGCTTTCCATAAGAACTACCTGATTGAGGTTCCGCAGATCCATACACCACCTGTACAGCACCGACCTGATGATTTTATATCGTATCAAGGGATATACTGTGTGGTTAATTCGTAAAGAGACTTGCTCTAATACCACCCCGGCTTTGGCTTACACGTCTGCCACTTGGTTGTTGTTACACAATACATGGAACATTTTAACATTCCCAATTTTTTAAAAAGATAAATAATCCTTATAATGATTGGGGAGGTTTCAGTTTTGAGGAGGTTCTCATGCTCGACGAGCCTCAAGAAATTTTGGATTACCATGATAGAGTCACCAATAATTATCAGGTTCATGAGACCCTTTGAGACGCTAATATTCAATCCTTGCCAAAGTGAAAGAGCTTCTGCTTGATTGTTCATGGCATTGCCTAGTCCCCATGTGAACTTTAATTTAGCCTTTTCTTCGAGGTTTACTACTGCCCCTCCCACTCCAGCATCCTCGATTTATCAAATATATTTCAAACTAATATTAGATTTATTAAAACCATCAATTAAACATTAAGATTTCTAGCAAACTTATTGTAACTTTTAATTCATGGCATCATTAATAAGTCATATTGTTTAACTAATACTTTTGCAATTCCTTCCCCTATGGCTCTTATCATATTAAGGAATGTGGTTGGAGCCAACTAGGATAAGAAAATAGAATGCTACTCTCCGATAAGATGACATAAATTAATTATAAACGAGTGAAACTTTATGAAAATTTTCATCTAGATTAAAGGTATCTCATCCTACATATATATATTAATTGTTATAGAGTTGAAATTCTTACTTATAATTTATAATAATATAAACTAACATGATGTTGCAAGGAACATATAGCAGGTATGATAAAATAATTATATTGATATCATAAAGAGTCAAAATCATTCTAATGAAGAACCTAAAAGAACACCAAACGCTGATTCATCGATTCAAATTTTGAACTATCATGCTAAAGGATTAAAACCATGTTAAAAATTGGAAGCTTTCTGACAATTGCTCAAAAAATAGTTAGCACTCAATAAAATAAAAAGAGATTTTCACGCCCATTCTTGGAAAGAGACTAATATCAAGTAATTTACTGAACAAAGTACCATACATATTCCATTTTTTATTTGACTATTAATATTCAATTATTTCATTAATCTAGATCGATATTGACACAAAAGATTTAACACTTGAAAGTATTTTGGATATTTAAATTCCTCCGGGCTTTAACCTCTGGTACTAAAGCTAAGATCAATGTAAAATGAAAAGCTATAAAAATATTTCTCCATTAAATATATGTATAACACTTCGTGGAAGAGTACTCTCAACAAAAAAATATTAAACACATCATTTTCAGATGATTAGACTGTTGGCATTTGACATCATTTTCAGATGATTAGATTGTTGGCATTTGATTCGACAATATTTTTCTATGTTAAATATTCTAATACACTTAATCACCAACCTCATTGTATTAAATATTCTAATGCCCTTAATCGCCCAGGTGTGATTTAATTATGCGAAAGTTTCACATTACTAGTAACTTATAGTTTAAATCTTTTCACCCTCCTGCACTGGGGCAACGTTTCTCTTTTATTCTAGCTCTCGCTGGGACGGTAATTGGGACCCCAAATTTAGCATAACTGAATGATCAGTTAACAACATTTATGTGGTAATTGGACGCTTCTAAATTTAGAAGAACGCAAAGATATCTCAAAAACATTTATGTGATAGGTGAAACTTCCAAAATTCCGTGGAACTCAACGATTATTGAAGAACGCTTATGTAGTAATTGGAACCTCCCCGTGGTTATCGTTGGCTAATTATTTCAGAACATATTTTTGGAAACCTATCACTTTTCTTTTCTGGTTATATAGATAAGCTTCCTGTAGCTTTGTCAATGTCAAATCCTTATGTATTTCTCTCGTTTAATGCTTTTTGGTTTTGTCTATCCATGTAAATCATGTAATTTTTTTATTATAATCTGTGTGCTTAGTTTATACTTGTAGTGACTGGAGATGATCTTTCTTTTCTAGAAAAAGTAATTGCAACTTCTTAAATTTGGCACAACTCAAATATCACTTAAGAAAACAGTTGCATTGATGGATTTGTCATGTTTAATGTGTTTTTCTAAAAGATGGGGTTTTCATGTTGAGAGGTGAATTTTAATTTTGTTTTGAATTTGACAACTTGAATTCTATTTTGATTTTTTTAGGTATTATTATTATTATTATTATTATTGTTATGTAATTTAGGCAATGGTGACGTCCGAATAGGAAACTCTGAACCCCACCTCCATAGATCGACCTACCAAAAAATCATAAGATGAATTGGATGACCCTCTAAGAATCCCCTCCCCTAGGAAATGCCAAGGCCCTTAAAATGACAAATAAAGAAGAGAAAAGAACTTTATTTTCTTGATGCGTGTCCTCCCTATTGTGATTTATGCATGCTTTGAGCTAATATCTTCAATTTTATGATGTATAATAATATGGTTTTGAATTTAGAAGCACTCAAACTAGCTTTTAAAATCTTGTGAAGCATGTATTGATGATATAATTTGGGTAAATTTGAGAATTTTGTTTTCAGTGTTCACTACCATGACTTATGATGAATATATTTGAAGCAGGTAAGTAAATTAGTGCATAAAATATTATTAAAGCTATTGTTACTAAAATATACTCGGAAGAATTTATGTGGAATCTCAATCACCTCTTTTATGCTATAATGAGAGAGAGGGAGTGGAGGAATCAAATCAATTTTTGGATCTTAGAAAAAAAATTATTTATGAAATATATTCAAGCTATTGATATTTAAAAAAAACATGATTGTAAGTTAAACATGAATTCAAAATAGAAAAGGGTTAGATCTTATTCTTTAGTGGGGTCTTAATACATTTGTCAAACCCTTTCAATATTTAAGTAGTAAATTTTCTTTGGTTGGATATGTTTTACTTTATGGTTCTGACATTCACACCACACAAGCTCATTGCCTCTTTTTGCCTTCTTTTCAACCTGGAATTCAACACACAATAACTGTAGTATAATCTATAATATCAGGACATTTATTTTTTCTAAGTTTAATATTAGCACATCGATATTGATAATGACCTATATTGTTAATGATAAACAATGGACATTTATTGTGTATTACATTGAGATATGGTTGAATTAAATTACAATGGCTTTGTCTTTGGGGACATTTTCGGCTCTTATTTTTAAGTTTAAAATAAACAATGGACATTTATTGTGTATTACATTGAGATATGGTTGAATTAAATTACAATGGCTTTGTCCTTGGGGACATTTTCGGCTCTTATTTTTAATTTTTTTAAACTGAGGCCAAGTTCACTAGTATTATCGTCTCACATATTTCTTGAATTTGTGTTTTCACAATGATTAAGAAGTAGTAGAGCATACAAACTTTCTACTCTCGATTTGCAGCTTTTAAGAACATAGACTTAATTATCATTATTCAAACAAGTTAGCTTTAGTTATTCCATGTCCATCTGGATGGTTGTTCAACATATGTTTTAGTCCATTAATATATTCTGTCATAGTATTGTAAACCTATGGAGCTGGAATTTTGAGTAACTAAATAATTACTTTTGAGTCCCAGGCTATGCTAATAGTGGTTTTGTTCTAGGGAATAATGGGGTAAGGAAAAATAGGTTTTTCTCTTCTTTCCAGAAGTGGAAGGCATGTGACAAGCATTGGGATGATCATTATCAAGATCACTGGAGTTCTCTGATTTTACAAATTTGTTATAGTCCTTTGTAGACACATGTTTCAATCTATAAAAAAATTTCTTTGTACTAATTAAGGTTGTGTATACCAGGTGGAAGTGATCCAGAAGAAACATGGAGAAATTGTACCAAAACAACTTCTGATTTTGAAGGTAGAAAATCATGATATATTTCTTTATTTATGGGATATTCATGCTGACATAATTAGACAAGGTCTTTAACTTCAACATAGGCCTCATGATTTCTAAGGCTCAAGGAAGCAGTATTGTAGTAAGATTTCGTTGTAGCATGATCATTTCTTTTTGTTGATATTTTTTTTTATGTTTTTCAACAATTGTCAAAGAAACATTAATTAGTGATATACGTTATTGCCTTACGACGTTTCCTTTGTAACATCTGGTACAATTGATAGTTAAATAATTTAATTGAAGGCAAAAAATGACATAACTCTTTTGGAGATAGATCTCAACCTTGGATTTTCGTAACTACTATGAATATTCTAGAATATTTTGTGGAGGTTAAATCATTATCATCCACATGAAATAGTTATTAATAATTAAATTATAATTCTAAAAGTCTTATTCCAAAATATACATGCATATCCACTTAATTAAATTCACAAATAATGCTTCCTCTATCAACATAGTCATCTTAAATTTCAAATATGTTTTATGTGGTTTGATCTAATTACATGGATAGACATGTCTATTTTACAATAGGGATTCCATAATTTTAATTTAATTATTAATAATTATTAGGTGGATGGTGGAGATTTAACCTACACCCAATATTCTAGAATATTCATAGTAGTTACACAAATCAAATGTTGAGACTTATCTCCAAAGTAGTTGTACTGTTTTTCCATTTTAATTAATTGATTAATTAAAAGAAATGTCATATGAATAAATGTCATATGAATTCAACTATGGTTTTTTGGGCATGTTGGTATTGTAACAAAGCTTATTTATAAATTAAGAATCCCCATAATAAAATGAGAGTAAATCTCCATGATTAAGAATCTTGTTATATATATATATATATATATATATATATATATATATCTTATCCTTCTTATGATTAACAACAAGAATAATAATTTAAAACATAATATATAATGTCATGTGAAATGAGTTATAGTTTTTTGAGCATGTTGCATTACTAAGCCATGGTATTCACTCATGATTTTGTAACAAAGCTTGTTTACAAATTAAAAATCTCCATGGGAAAGTGAAAGTGAGTCTCCATAGTTAAGAATATTTTTACATGTTTTTTTTAATGTGTATATGTTTAACTTATATATTATATATTTTTATAATTAATAATAATAACAATAATAATTTAAAATAAAGCTATAACTTAGTCAATTTAGATAATTTTAACAATACAAAATATATTTATTTTAACGCTTCTCAAGGATTCATGTCTATCTGTATTTACTAGTTAATTCAAACCTTCTAAATTAAATCTTTTTTATCAATCTAAATTAAATCTCTTTTATCCATATCACTATTAAAAGAATTAAGATTTATCCATGTCACTATTAGAAGAATTTCTAAATTTAGCGATAGATAACATTAATAAAAACCCTTATAATTTTTTTGCTTATTAACTTATTCAATAATCTAATATAAAAACAATAAGTGCTCTAGTCCATGCTCAATATAAAATTGACATAAATATTTTTAAATTAAAAAATAAAAATTATAAATATACCAGCCCACTAATTAAACCCGACTTCAGTCAAATGGGATAACACGAAAACACTGTTCGTTGGTTTGTTTTTTAATCGTTACAATTTGAGAGGTATTACACTTAAATTATAGTTAACCAACTTTCATCATTCAAATTTCTTATACAACTCATCGTCCACATAAATCCAAAAAACTATATTTAAAGGGAAAAAAACCTTCCGAATTAATTTGTGCAAAGTCATTCAAGGAAATTATTTAAAAATATTATGAAATTATATTATGCACACATCATAACTTCTGCATGGCTTGCACTATGCATGGCATGATTCCTTTAAGTCTTTGAAATGGTATTTTACACCGCTCCATGGCGGATTACAGCAGCGCCTACGGGTTGCGGTCTTCATTCTTTAATCTAGCAAAAGGGGCGGCTAAGGTTTTGAGAGGCGTTAAGGCTTCAAGAAATGGTTGGGTCTCTTCTGCTTCAATAAAAGGTGCGGCACTAAACTTACTAAACATAGATGGTGGCAATAGTGAATAATGAAAAGAGACTCTTTCTATACCTAAACCCAGCATGCGCTTCTGATCTTGCTTTGGTATGCTCGTCTCATTTAGATTTGAACCACTCATATGAGAGAATAAATTATAATAATTATAACTGCAAAATCCAAAAACCACACAAATAACCTTTACAACATATTTATCACATATATACAAGTATAAAGTAAAAAAAAAAACACAAATAGTCAACGCAATAAAATTGTAGATAAATTTTTGTACTTAAAAGGAATTTCATTTCTCTGGGTAATTGAGAGTGAAATGAAATTAAGTTAGTTTTTAAGTTAGTTAATTATTATTTATCTCGTGATTTACGTCGAAGAATTTCTCTTAAACTAGTTAATTATTATTAAAATTTTCTTTTAAAGATTTTTAAAGATATTTTGTGAAGGTTATATTTTTATTCACTTAATAATTATTAATGATTAAATTAAGATTATAAAAACCATTTTTAAAAATAAATATAGTATAAGTAATTATCATTAAATTAGAGACAAAGAACAAAGAGAGGAAAGCCACATAATGATGTAAGGAAAAATAAATGGCATTTTGTCTCAGATCAAGGATTAAAATTGAAGGAAAGGGTTACATCTCAATTTGAAGAGTTAACTTCATTTTATCTTTTCAATATTGACACGTTAAATTATATTTTTCTTTTCATATGAAAATGAAAAATAATTTAAAATACCATGTATTGATTTGAAAATAGAGGAGGTAGTCACTTTCCTCTTCTCAAAAAAAAAAAAAAACAGTGAGTGTTTCGACGCTTTGCAAGGGAAATGGGTCTTAACATAAAACAAGTTTTCCAAAAGTTCTCTTCAAGTTATGAGTTATTTTTCACATGTAAACTTAAACATAAGTAACATAACATCACATAAATCATACAGGTATTCATGAAGAGCATAACAAAAAAAATGGCGATGGAGTTCACCCCTGCTAGGCTACATCTCTAGGCCTAACAACATAGCTAGACCGCTCCATATATTTAGTGGAAAAAGAAGTACATAAAAGTTTGCTCATAAACATGTGGCTATTTACCCTTCAAGGAAATGTTCTCCTACAAAGAAATATCACATAAAATAGAAACAAAAGGTATCTCCTACAAAGACCTTATACTCCAACTAAAAATGAGATTACATGAGCATGAAAGCACTTCAATTCCACATTGAAGAGAAAAAACAAAGATTTCCTCAACATGACATAGTGAGAAAAGTAAACCTGAGCTAAACCTTGCAAGTAACAATTGGTGCAGTAGTCTTCTGAAGGCAAGAAAATCTCTACAAGGTCTTCTCCATGCTCAAATACCTTCAAGAAATGCTCCAGAAACCTGATTGATCCATACATCCTTGGACTTGAACCTGCAGAAAGTATCCTTAGATGTACTAAAATTAGAAAATAGAGGTCACCATTAGATCCAAAATGTCCAAAAATCCCTAAGTGGACTCTTATTGAGCTCAAATTGGCCAAAAAATCCAAAAGATATGGCTCTACAAGCTCTCCATGTAGATTTATTGTTAGCTGTCCTACAAATCAGACCAATAGACTAGCCATCCTACAAATCTACCCTATTTTCCGCTAATGAGGCGACAATGTTTCCCTCTGCCAGTACAATTTGCTGGACATTTAATTTGTCCAATAGTATTTAATGGCAAAAATCTAGACCACATGGGCCATGTGGTCACAGACTGGGCCTTAAAACCCAGCCCCCACCGACCTAGCCCCTAAAACCTCAGGCTATGGTTATATTAGGCCACAGGGCTGAGGGTCAGGCCAATAGTCCGCCCTTCCTGCCGGGCCCCTTAACTATCACATGCCTGGGTTTCACGGTTTAACAAAACTAGGGGCTAGACCCTCTCCATAAGCACCCTTTTGTTGAGCGCTTGACCATAGTTCCGCGTAGGCTCATATAGCCGTGGGCTAGGGCCACCATAAGCCCATCTCTACTGAACGCCACTTTGGTGTGTGTCGACGGTCATGTGGGGGCTACGTGACCAGGGGCTAGGGTTGGTCCCTGGGTCCCCCATCCTTCTTCGCCTGAGTCATATGGTGTTGGATGCGGCCAGGGGCCAGGGCTGTAAGCCCGACCCCTTCTCCCAAAAGTGTGCCTATGAAACTTCAAATAAAAGTTTTGGCCTATGTAGGTTAAGACCCATCGTGTGGCCTAATGGTAAGGCATTGTATTGATGAACATGAGGTCAGGGGTTCAATCCACCTGAGCCTCTGGTCGACCATACCAAAACTTTTAATACGCTCTAGGGTGCCACGTGGTAGCTAGTGATTGGGCCACGTGGCACCATTTCATTGGTCTACGCCCAACCAATAAAAAAAAAACAAAAATAACTGAACCAGAACCCACCACTTGGTAACACCTAGTTGGTCCATACCTTCATAGTTACACTGGGTGATGTCAGCAGTATGTAATCCTAGTTAGTTGCCCAGTCAAAAACCTGCTCCTTTTTTTAGCAATTGGACTAGACGATCAGAACACAATAACTTGAGCATACAATGTAAAATTGAGGTGAAATGAACGTCATTGGATTCATAACGATGAGCAATTCGACTTGACACTGGTTTCAAGACTTTGTGGGTAATTTCATTTTTGAGCTAAAATTTGATCGCTTGATCACACCTCCCCACTAGGAACTTTTGGACTCCAAAAGTTTACTTCTCTAGTAAATAAAATGAGGCTAAAACTCAAATTCACCCAAAAACTCAATCCAAAATGCTTACTTTTCAATTGGCGCCTTTCAAGCCTCAATTAAGGCACTTCACCTATCTTCTTCGTGAAGACCTACTGTCTTATTAAGAATCAAGCCAATATTCTTATCGTTGATGTAGGAACAAAACACTGCTGAGTGGAATCTAAAAATTCTCTTTAATACCATCTTTACACAACCCAAAACAACTTCATCTTGAAGTTCAACTATTGAAGACAAACTTGACTCCATCTTGAAAATCAAAAGCAACATAAAACCTGCTTTACCATCCTCAAACTGAGCTTGTACACAAAAGTACACCCCTGCAAAATTTTCAATGACATAATTGGATTTGCCTACAAAAACATAGTCATCTTGTATAATCTTAAAACAAAAATTCTATTCACAACACTTTTCATCTTGAATACTTGCATTGGTGAGTACTCGACAAACTTGTAGACAAACTTGGACGACAAACTAGTACATTCCAAAAGTCCTTGAACATGTGGACTGATAAACTAGACAATACATAACATCAATGAAAAACACATACTTGTTGCAGATATTGACTATTATTGTTCACTTTACAAAAGTACCCGAAGACATAAACAACAACAAGTAATTACAAATTTCTAGAGAAAATTTACAAATAGTCTACCCAATCTCTGCCTGTCCTAGCCTTATGGGTTCTCTTTTGCATCAAATTTGCCTTGAAGGTTACTTTAGGATTGTTGTGACTCCTCTTTTCCACCTCTTTCTTCCCTTGCATTAGGTTGCAAAATCTCTTTTCCCTACTTGGAATGAAGCTCTAGATGTAATTCCCAACATCATTCATTTCCATGCCCATGCATCTTGCAATGGGTACAAAAGAACTTTCTCTTACGTGCAGACAAAGAAGTACTCTCATGTGAAGGAGATTCAACATGATTGATTCTTAGAATCTGATCCATTCTTTTAACCATTACCACGTGTTGCTCACAAACAACCACACAATGGTCAAATGCATCATAGAAAGTACACGGGTACATGTTCCACAGGTAGTCAAAATTACCATCATTTGGAAAACACCCATGAGATTTCTACCTATCTCTCGGGCTGCATCTTTGATGATGTGGCGTGGATGATGACATGCAAGGTCCCTTCAAGCATTCGTCTCACTTGGGAGACAAATGAACATTGTCACCATCATCTTGGTTTGACATCTCATCCTTGGATGATTTCTATCCCTCAAATCATTTAGAGCATTCTCCAAACTCCCTTTGGCCATATTCCAATCCTTGATACTTTGGTCTCTCTTCAACCATGATTAGATTAGTGATCCCTTGATCATTGATTTCGAGGCCTGCTCCTTCATAACCCATTTTAGAAAGCAACTTCATACCAATGCCTTTAGTATGCTCACAGGGGCTTCATTCAATGAACCTCTAGCATAGCACGTGCATTCGTGGCATACTAAAGAATACCCTTAATTTGACTACATATTGGAAAATACCTCTAAAAATTGCATTATTTAACCCCCTACCAATATGAAACCAATACACCTAGCAATTAGAAAAACCCCTACTTTCACTAGATATTGTAGGTATCCATTTTTTCATTAACATTTTTATACCCCTTTATATTTTCTCATTAACTTTGAGCTTGATTTTTTATCCTTGCCAATATAAAAACCCTTTACCTCCTATTATATGCTCAATATATTATGTCTTTTTTTCCTAAATATATATCCCCCAATATGAATGCACGTGGTATGATATTGCTCCCCTCGTGAAGCCCTCATGGGTATGTTGCTCAAATGATGCAAAAGAGGTGTTATGAACATAAACAAAAGGAATTGTACTTGAAATGCTTATTACCTCCTTAAACTTAACATTCATCTTTTCAACTTCTAATGACGATGACAACATTGTAGATGACTCTAGCCACCCACATTTACCGAATGGCTTATGGTGAGAATCTTGGAGATGCTTGCAAAATTCACATGCATCATCTTCCTCACATGGTCCATAACCAGTGTGTGAAGCATGCTTACATATTGGTTTCATTTTGGAGATGTATTTTGCTATCACAAGAGTGGAACTTTCAACAACTTGTTCCTCAAGCACCTGCTACAACTAAAGGCGCATATGTCTCTTCTCCTCTTCATCTATCTCTAGCATTCTTCTCAACTCAATGTTCTCCAAATGAAGAGATAAATTAAACTCTTCTAGCTCTTGGAGACTCTTTTTGCCCATTCTTGCAACTTGGTTAGACTAGGCTCTGATACCAATTGATATGAAAATGGAGGAGGTAGTCAATTTACTCTTCTCCAAAAAAAAACAAAAAAGGACCATTCCGACGCTTTGCAACAAAAAATGGGTCATAACATAAAACATGTTTTCCAAAAGTTATCTTCAAGTTATTAGTATTCACATGTAAACTTAAACATAAGTAACACAACATCACATAACTCATGAAGAGCATTAAAAAAATTTGGTTACGAAGTTCAACCCTCCTGGGCTACATCTTCGGGCCTACCAATATAACTAGATCGCTCCCTATATTAAGTGGAAAAAGGAGTACATAAAATTTTGCTGATAAACATGTGGCTATTTCCCCTTCAAGGACATGTTCTCCTACAAATAACTCTCACATAAAACAACAACACAAGCTATCTCCTACAAAGACCCTATACTCCAACTAAAAATGAACTTACATGAGCATGAAAACACTTCAATTCCACATTGAAGAGCAAAAAAAAAAGGCTTTCCTCAACATGACATAATGAGAAAAGTAAAATTGGGCTGAACCATACAAGTAACAATTGTTGTAGTAGACTTCTGAAGGTAAGAAAACACCTACAAGGCTTTCTCCATCATCAAACACCTTCAAGAACTGCACCAAAAACCTGATTGATCCATACACCATTGGACTTGAACCTACAAAAATTCTCCTTAGATGTTCTCAAATCAGTAAATAGAGGTCACCATTGGATCCATAATATCCAAAAGCCCCTAAGTAGAGCCAAAATATATGGCTCTACAATCTCTCCATGTAGTTTTGCTACTATTTGTCCTACAAATTATACCAACAGACTAACCGTTGTACAAATTCACCCCATTTTCTGCTAACGAGGTGACAATTTCACCCTCTGTTGATGCAATTTTTTGTACATTTAATTTGTTCAATAACCCTTAAGGGCAAAAATCCTGGCCACATGGATCATGTGGTCGCGCGTTGGGCCCTAACGCCTACCCCTGCCGGCGTAGCCCCTAAAATCTTAGACTATGGTTATATTAGGCCACGGGACCAAGGGTTGGGTCAATGACCCACCCTTCCTAGCGGGCCTCTTAACTGTCATGCGCTCGGGTCATGTGGTTTAACGAAACCAGGGGCTAGTCCCCCTCTGTAAGCATCCTTCCGTCGAGTGTATGACCACAGTTCTATGAAAGGCTCATATAGCTATGGGATAGGGCCACCCTAATCCCCCCTTTGATGAATGCTGTTATGGTGTGTGCCAACGGTCATGTGGGAGCAATGTGACCATGGGCTGGGGCTGGTGCTCGGGCCCCCCATCCTTCTACGCCTGAGTCATGTGGTGTCGGATGTGACTAAGGGCCGGGGCTGGCAACCTGATCCCTTCTCCCAAAAGCACGCATATGAAAGTTCGAATACAAGTTTTGGCCTATGTATCGTGAGGCCTAATGGTAAGGCACTGCATTACTGAACATGAGGTCAGGGGTTCGATCAACCCGGGCCTTTGGACGACCATACTAAAACTTTTAATACACTTTTGGGTGCCATGTGGCAGTCCATGATTGGGCCATGTGGTGCCATTTCATTGGTCCACGCCCAACCAATAAAAAACAACCAAAAATTGACGAACCAGAACCTACCACTTGGCGATACTTGATTGGTCTGTACCTAGACAATCACCCTGGGTGTTGCCAATAGTATGGAATCCTAGTCAACAACGTGCTTCTTTTTTTTAGTTGTTGGGACAAACGATCAAAACGTAATAACTTGAGCATACAATGTTAGATTGAGGTGAAACGAATGTTGTTGGATTCAGAACAACGAGCACTTCGACTTGATGCTGGTTTCATGACTTTCTAGGCACTTTCATTTTTGAGTTAAAATTTGATCACTTGATCATGTATACCTCATGTATCATATATGACAAATAATTCATAGGATTCCATGTATATCATAATGTGTCATTGTGAAGAATTCACACAAAGAATCCTATCTGTGGAATCAAAAATCACTTGAATGAGTAAACATAGATGACATTGGTTCACTAGTATTACAATCTAAATAGGATAAAATGCAGGGAATTCAATAGCACCATTTATTATTTCATTTGTTGGATGTCATTCCTCATATACAATGCAATTTTCTTATTTCTTATAGGGCAATTGGTCCAATATTTTAAACAAGTGTGATGAGGATTTTAAAAGAAATCAAAATATAGTATTATTTTATGATATTACCCCAATGCATGCCTCCACACCCCCCAAAAAATTTAAAAAGTCTATCAACACAATTTTCCAAAAAAGAAATATAAAGAATATTTTTCCATGAGAATTATATGTCTAATGATTGGTGCACATGTGCATTATGATGCAAAACACCATGCACAAGAACACAAAAACAACATTATCTTTTGTCAAAAAAATTGAATATTTAAATTGAATATTATTTATTCAACTCTGGATTTCTAATGACAAGGAATCAAACTTGTGGTGACTCAATTTTGATCGCTAGTGCCCATTGTCATGTCTTCATATTAAGTAGCCATAAAGAAAACATGCATGTAATATTCATAAATCCAAGCAAGTAGGCCAAGTAGTAAATGACATCAAGCTAGGAAGTAAATAAAAACAAGTGGAGTAAATATTAAGAATATTTTCTAGTGGAGATAGGTACCATTTGTAAACCAAAGCAACAATAGGATAGGGAGCTCATTTGAATTGGAAATGTGTCTCCTTTGTGAGTAGCAAAAAAAATTCACCATATCCAATGCTCTTTATATTCAAAACCCAGTACTAAGATGTTATTTCATTAAATAGATGATATAGGCATGCATGATTTCAATAATAATAGAATTCTATTATATACCCATGATAAAATTTATTTTTTGAACTATAATATTATAGAGAAAAAACTTTAACATTTTTTTTAATTATCATGGTATATAGAAAATTAACTAATAGAAAAATTATCATAAAAAAAATGATAAGTAACACTTATGATAAAAAATTTATTTACACTTTTTGAAATATAAAATAACTTTCATTTCAAATTTGATAAATAATTTTCATTTTCATTTTCATTTGCACCAGAAATAATTTTATATTTTTCTATGATGATGAGAAATAATTTTTAGTCGAAGGCTTCCTATTTCAACTTAAGGTGGACGAGGATCTGTGGACTTTTATTTTATTTTTAAATTGACAGCCTAACTTGATTCTCAAGGGAATATGCTTGTCTGAATGCTTATCAATGACTAAACAACCACTGTAGTTTCAAGGGAATATGCTCAACATATGCTTCCTCTGAATGCTTATCAACACTAACGACTGTAGTTTCTTAGGTTGGATTGACTTTTAATAAATTTAATAAATTTGATATTGGAATACCCACCAATTTCTTAGGGATTTTCAAAGTATATCTTGTTACAACACTCTTCAACACCTCAACACTTCTATGTTTTATCAAGATCTGAGATTCGTAAGAGTTAAAGTAAAATCAAAGTCAATAATAATATGTTTGTTGTAATAGTTAATAATAATACTTTTTGTTACAATAATTTTGGGAAAATACAAATAAAACCTTCAACTATATCAACTACATTAATATTTTTAATATAATTATCTGATAATAACAAATAATTTTATAAAAACCAAAAAAAACTCTTAAAAACATTACAGACTTCAAATTTAAACCTGCGTCACATATCACCAACATATTTCCCTTCCCATCATCTACGTTTGAAAATAGATTTGGCCATTGTGTTAAAACCATCAAATTAACAAATAAGAATGGTTTCCAAATTTCAACCCTAACTAAGTAAAGCAAAGCAAGCGGAAATTAAAGGTTAGTCTACACAACAACTGTTTGTCCCGCAACAGTTGTTCCGCATGTTGTTGAGGATCTCTCTAATATTCCAGTTGCCTTGACGGCCCACCGTATTGATGCCACCCAGTGACTATTGTCGTTCATGTCGATCTCTTTCAACTTAGATAACGTGTTCGATATGGCCAGCTAAAAACAGCCAGGCAGACCACGGCTCTGCAATCACTCTGCCACTCATAAATAAATAAATAAATATATCTATCTATATATATAAAATTAAACTTAATATTTGCTTCAAATGGTAGAGCTGCCGTGATGGGACATGCCCCAAATTTCAGACGTGTTCGATATGGCGAGCTAAATACAGCCAGGCTTTCAGAAGGTGTTCACTGACGCAGAACGTGCCGCTCAACCCGCCTTTGATCGTTGAGGACAATGCATTGCAAAGTTGTTGACCCGCGGGTTTGCCATCCTTTAAAAAGCAAATAAAAACTACGTTCACAGCTGCTTTGGAATGAGGGATGGGAGCTAACGACTGTGTCAACGTCGTCGTATGTCACCACGAGAGACTCAGCCTGTGGATCACCGTTCGATGCCCGGAACGAGATACGTATTAAAGTGAACCACTACAGAACGGTGACAGCAGAGACGTCTTGAAGTGAAACATTGACAAGCTGGTGACAAGAAAACAAGCAGTTTCATGAAGCAGTTTTAGGATTTAAACATAAATTTATCCGCATAATTTCCCATATATATCTTTAACTTTGACATAAATGATTCTTTTATATATATATTATAATGGTAATGGTAATTGTATTACGAGAAATGTACATTATTATGAGGTTGAAAATAACATAGAGGTGTGTATTTATCACATTATAATTATAAGTCTGATAATTATGTTTTAAGTAAATGATAATCTATTTTGAATTTTTATTATAATTTTTTAATAATAGTAATAATAATAGAGAAATAGGTCTGCATTATGTGCTAAAACTGTTTTTGCTTGGTTAAAAGTTAGTGAGAAACAAGTTAGCCGTCCAAGGCCCACAAGCATTTGGTAGGAGTGAAAACTTGTCCTGTTATGGACTACCAATCTGCATTTCAGGTGGTGTGGTTTTTGTTGAATAAAGGTGATGAGTCAGCCTTAACGGTCCAAGACCCACAAGCATTTGGTAGGAGCGAAAACTTGCCTTGTTACCGACTACCAACCTGCATTCGAGGTGGTGTGGTTTTCCTTGAATGTGATGAGTTAGCGCCCATTCCGGAATGGACTACCAACTTGCATTCACAAAGCTTAGCCATAAATTGACTAAGGATGCTCACAAAATATGCTATATCTAGCCTGGTAGTAGTGAGGTAGTTCAAACTTCCCACCAATTGACGATACCAAGTTCCATTCACTTCTTTAGATCCATCATCACTGTACAACTTGGCATTCTGTTCCAAAGGAGTAGACACTGGTTTGCATTCAAGCATATGCAATCTTTCAAGGATTGTCTTTAGATATTTGCTTTGTGTGATGATTGTCTTACCAGATTCCCTCCAAATTTCAAGACTAAAAAAATAATGCAATTCACCAAGATCCTTCATTTAAAATACCTGTGACAACTGAATTTTAATTTCTTCAATCAACCTGAGTGCACTGCCTGTTATGATAATATCATCAACATACAAAGATATCAAGGCAATGTTCCCATCTTCATCTCTCTTGATGTACAAGTTAGGATCACTTTTGCTTCTCACAAAACCTTTGTCATAAAAGAATGAATCAATTTTCACATACCAAGATCTTGGTGCTTGTTTCAAACCATACAAAGCTTTCTTTAACTTGCAAACAAGATGCTCCTGTCCTTGCTTTACAAACCCTTCAGGCTGAACCAAATAAAATTCTTCTTTTAATTCACCATTCAAGAAAGTAGATTTGACATCTAACTGATGCATTTTCCAATTTTGTTTTGTAGCTAATGCAATCATGATTCTAATTGTATTCAATTTAGCTACAAGTGCAAAAGTATCTTCATAATCAATGCCTTCTTCTTGTGAATAACCTTTTGTAACCAATCTAGATTTATACTTATCAATACTACCATCGACATTAAACTTTGATTTGAACAACCATTTGCATCCTATGGTAACTTTATCTTTAGGAAATTCTATTAATTCCCATGTGTCATTCTTCATTATAGAGTTGTATTCCTCATTCATTGCATCTCTCCATTATTTATATTCTTTAGCTTCTTCATAACTTGAAGGTTCTACAACATTCATTACATGAGACATCAATGCATAATCTTTATACCTTATAGGTGGTTGAATTTGACGTGATGACCTCCTTAGAGTTTTACTGCTTTCATCCTTCTTTCTACTTTGTGGAGTCTCTTGTTCTCTTCTTGGAGTGTCGTGACTGCTAGATGATTCCTGCTCTTGAACCTGTACCTGTTCTTGTACTTGTTGTTGTACCTGTTCCTATTCAAAACATGCTTCTATTTTGGCATAATCATCAATATCATGCCATACACCTGTGTTATTCATTTTATCACCTTCATCTACATTTTCATGAAACACCACATCCCTACTTGCAAGAAATTTATGTGAAGTAGGATCAAACAACTTGTATGCCTTTTGATCATCACAATAACCAATGAATGTGCACTTAATTGCTTTTGCATCAAGTTTTCTTCTTTCATCTTTTGGAACATGTGCAAACGCCTTGCATCCAAAAAATCTTAAATGATTCACTTTTGGTTTATATCCATAAAATGCTTCAAAAGGTGTTTTTAGATCTAAAATTTTGGTTGGACTCCTATTTTTCAAATAAACAGTGGTATTAATGGCTTCAACCCAAAAACCATTAGAGATATTTTTACCTTGAAGCATGCTCCGTGCACATTCCACTAGTGTTCTATTTTTCCTCTCAGCAACTCCATTTTGCTGAGGTGTATGAGGAACTGTAAATTGTTGTAGAATCCCATGACTTTTGCAATATTGATTAAAAGCTCTTGATTTGTATTCTCCGCCCTGATCAGATTTGAGAATTTTGATGTATTTCCCAGTTTGTTTTTCCACCATGTTTTTGAATTCCTTAAAGTATTCAAAAACATCACTTTTCTTTCTTATGAAATAGACCCAAGTGTATCTAGATCCGTCATAAAAAAAAGAAAGAAAGTACAATGCTCCTCCAAGAGATCTGATTTGCATAGGTGCACATACATTAGTATGAATTAATTCAAGTACTTCTCTTTGCCTTTTTTCTTCATGTATAGGAAATTCCTCTTTATGTTGCTTGCCAAGTGCACATGCTTCACATTCAACATGATTATTCTTCATAACAGGAAGACCTTCAACCATTTTTTTTATTTGAAGTAACATTAAATCATTGTGATTTAATTACCCATACCTTTGATGCCATAACTTTTTTTTTGACATTGTTGTAGATGCCAATTCTTGATGCCTTGTCCTGGTCACATTCAATTTAACAAGCCTCCAACTCTGGTACTTGTGGCAATAACCTTGTAGCGATCCTGGATATCTTTAACAACACACTGTGATTTTACAAATTCCACCTTTAGATATTGATTAGAAATAGTAGAAACATAAATTAAACTGTTTAGTAATCTTCGGCAAAATCACATGATCAATCTTATGTCGACGCGTTTCGAACCAACCAGTGTGGTTCATCGTCAGGACAAGTTGAAGAACTGATCTGGCTTAGCTTTATTAAATAGAGTGTGCAGAGACTCCAACGGCTATATTGCAACGGCTAATTTTGACCTGATGATCAAAGTCAAACTAATAATTTTATTATTAATAGAGACATATTATTAGTTAATTGAATAATACAATAAATTTATTGTTTTATTACAGATAAATAGTATTAAATTACTATCTGGTATTTATTTAATAATAATTGTTTATATCTAGGGATCCAATGGTAAACTAGGTATAATGGTCATTAATAAATTATAGTAAATTAATAATGGTAAACTAAATATAATGGTCATTAACCAATTATATCTTCATAAAACCTATATTTATTATTATTCCCAAATTATTAAATACAATTAAATATTATTAAATTACTATTGTTCCTAGAATTTAGTTACCATAGGTAAAAGTTTAAATCTAATAAATCATTTTAATTTAATATTTAAATGTAAAGGCCCATTCGAAATTAAAATAATAAGTTCTATACACTAATCTATATTTTCTTAATAATTAATAGTTCTAATATTATTAAAAACAATAAATAGTATTCTAGTTAAACCATTAATATTCCTCGAATATAGTTACATTAGGTAAATTAAAGTACATGTTTATTAATAGTATATCCATTATCTCAATGTTATTGGTTTATCATACATTTTTAATAATTTCTTGTTTACCATTTAAACCTAAGGGTCATTTGGTAAAACTAGATCACCTCTTATCATTAATTTAATAATTTATATTCATTAATTCATCAATAATTATTTACTAATTTTTTTTATTAAAATTAACTATGTTATTAGTTAGTTATCTTATTACTTATAAGGTTTAAAAAAGGGGGGGGGGGGCTTTATTAATTCAATATAAGGAAATCAGAATCAATGTAAAAAATCAAATCTAATTTTGAAATACCCCCTGGAATAAGGTTAATACAATAATTAGCCGGAAATTACTTAATAGCATATTAATACCCCATGCATTCCATAATAATAAAAAAACCCGCCAAAACCAGAACTTGAGGAGAGGGAAGATAGAAACCTTAAGACTTAACAAAGGGGAAGGAGGAGGCTAGGAAGACAAGGCTGGAACCCAGCAACTGCTAATCTTCCAGCCATCATCCCTATTAAGATTGTTCGGCCTTTTCTCAATCTCCAGGGCCTCTCTAAATTTGCGATTGTGAAACTGCGCAACTTTGGCAATGACTTGAGCATCTTCTATACAAACATGATGCATAGTCTTCCCCGCATGCTCAGCCAGGGCTGAGGACTTGGTCCTACCATGTCTTAAGTCAGCCGAATGCTCGCTAATCCGTTGATTGATAGAGCGACCAGTCTCACCAATATAAGGGGTCCCACAGGAACAGGGGATGACATAGACACCCTTCATGTCCTTAGGGTCAATAGGGTCTTTTACAGACCTGAGGGAACTACGGATAGTGCGGAGAGGTCTAAAAGTTGCTGGCACATCGTACTTCCTCAAAACCCTCGCAATCCTATCTGTGGTCCCTTGGATGTAAGGAAGGTTCACACCCAAGATATGGTCTTTAGGAACCTTACGGATTGAAGGCTCCTTTTTGGCCCTGAGGAAGGCTTTATGACCTAGGTGCCTATTATAACCATTCTTCTCAAAGACATCAAGGAGATGAGCCTTCTTCGCTTCCAGGCTCTCCTCATCCGAAATTCTAACAGCACGTGTGGCAAGCGTGCTAAGGACCCCTAACTTCTGAGCAGGGAAATGATGCAAAGACGCATGCAAGTATTGTTCAGTATGCGTCTTCTTTCTAAACACCTGATGAGAAAAGGAACCATCCACCTTCTTAGAGATGAGAACATCTAAGAACGGAAGACAACCATTATCTTCTTTTTCCATCGTGAATTTAATGGCGGCGGACTGGTTATTGAGGTGACTGAAGAAAAGGCCGAACAATCTTAAAAGGGATGATGGCTGGAAGATTAGCAGTTGCTGGGTTCCAGCCTTGTCTTCCTAGCCTCCTCCTTCCCCTTTGTTAAGTCTTAAGGTTTCTGTCTTCCCTCTCCTCAAGTTCTGGTTTTGGCGGGTTTTCTTATTATTATGGAATGCATGGGGTATTAATATGCTATTAAGTAATTTCCGGCTAATTATTGTATTAACCTTATTCCAGGGGGTATTTCAGAATTAGATTTGATTTTTTTAATTGATTCTGATTTCCTTATATCGAATTAATAAAGCGCCCCCCCCCCCCCCCCCCCCCCCCTTTTTTAAACCTTATAAGTAATAAGATAACTAACTAATAACATAGTTAATTTTAATAAAAAAAATTAGTAAATAATTATTGATGAATTAATGAATATAAATTATTAAATTAATGATAAGAGGTGATCTAGTTTTACCAAATGACCCTTAGGTTTAAATGGTAAACAAGAAATTATTAAAAATGTATGATAAACCAATAACATTGAGATAATGGATATACTATTAATAAACATGTACTTTAATTTACCTAATGTAACTATATTCGAGGAATATTAATGGTTTAACTAGAATACTATTTATTGTTTTTAATAATATTAGAACTATTAATTATTAAGAAAATATAGATTAGTGTATAGAACTTATTATTTTAATTTTGAATGGGCCTTTACATTTAAATATTAAATTAAAATGATTTATTAGATTTAAACTTTTACCTATGGTAACTAAATTCTAGGAACAATAGTAATTTAATAATATTTAATTGTATTTAATAATTTGGGAATAATAATAAATATAGGTTTTATGAAGATATAATTGGTTAATGACCATTATATTTAGTTTACCATTATTAATTTACTATAATTTATTAATGACCATTATACCTAGTTTACCATTGGATCCCTAGATATAAACAATTATTATTAAATAAATACCAGATAGTAATTTAATACTATTTATCTGTAATAAAACAATAAATTTATTGTATTATTCAATTAACTAATAATATGTCTCTATTAATAATAAAATTATTAGTTTGACTTTGATCATCAGGTCAAAATTAGCCGTTGCAATATAGCCGTTGGAGTCTCTGCACACTCTATTTAATAAAGCTAAGCCAGATCAGTTCTTCAACTTGTCCTGACGATGAACCACACTGGTTGGTTCGAAACGCGTCGACATAAGATTGATCATGTGATTTTGCCGAAGATTACTAAACAATGTTATGGATCACAGAATTCTAAATTCCTTTATAAATTAAACTCTTTTTTATACCAGGAACATACATCACATCATGGATCCGTCTCTCTTTTCCATTAGGTAACATCACACCTATTACTCCATATCCTTGAACTTGAAGGGATCTATTATCTCCTAGATAAACACATGTTCCATCAATGTTCTCATGATATTCATCAAACTAATCCTTATTACAGGAGTGATGCACCAGAATCAATGAACCAAGCATTCACATCATCAGTCTCAGCAGACAATGTAGAATAAAAAACAAACAATTTGAGATTTTTAAATCCATCATTGATTGAGGTGTATTTATCCACAAAATTCCCATTCTGCCTTCTATTTCTCTGTTTAAACTCATTATATTTACTTTTATAGAAATATTTAGCATGATGTCCAGGTTTGCCACAATAATAACAATCATCATTTCTTTTACCATGAATTGGAAAGTTAGATTGTGCCATACCTTTCTGCTTTGTTTGAAACTTTCCTCCTTTGCTTTTGTCCCATGGTTTTCCTTTGTATGGATTCTTACCCTTGGCTACTAATTCCAAATCGGAATTTTTTGAACCCAAATTGAAGTTCTTCATCCTCTCTTCCTCTTGTAGAAGAATACCTGTCAGTTCATAAAAAATAGGAGGCTTCTCTCTAGCTGAAAGACTTGAAACAAAAATTTGATAATCTTGCACTAAGCCATTTAATGTGATGGTGACCAAGTCAGTATTGGACACCTTTTCACCAATGTCTCCTAACTTATCACTTAGCTCTTTGACATGGGAAATGAAATTTCTTATACTTTCATTGGCCTCCATTTTAATTGACAAAAGCTTGGTCTTCAAGAACAAAATCCAGTTAGTATTAGATGTTTCATACAAGATTTTGAGAACATCCCATGTTTCTTTGGATGTTTTACAATCCCTAATATGAGGAATGATGTTGTCCTTAATTGACATTCGTAGCAACACCTTTGCTTTTGTTTCCCTTTTTTCCCAATCTGGAATAGTTGCAACAATAGTGGGTTTGGGCTCCGCCCCACTCACTATGGGCCACAAATTATTTCCCTCTAAAACTGTTAATACCTTGAATTTCCAATTTGCATAATTTCCTCCATCAAGCCTTGTGGACTCATTCAAATAAGTTTTAGCCAGAAAATTTGACATAATGACAAAAAAAATTGTCCCCAATCAACAAAATGCACCCAAATCCACTAGATCTACACCCAAATTCACCAGATCTACATCCAAATTCACGAGATCCAAAACCAAATGCATAGGATCTAAAAATAAAAAACTTAATGTTGCTTCAAATAAAATAATAAAGCCAAAATTACTTCTTATTTCTCATTTTTTTAACCAAACCTTGTTTCCAAAACTTTATTTTCCCTTTTTTAATCAAATACACCTTTTTACCAACAATTTTTAACTTTCACCCAAAAAAAGGATATTTAACTCCTTATACCACATAAAAAAAAATTCACCATGAAAAAACGAATCCCATACAACTCCTTTAATCTACCGCACTATACTCTTCATAAAAAACAAATTCACTTTATGGATTGGAAAATCATTTTGGAAACATAATAATCAAACCAATGACTCACCACCATGGAGAGAATACGAGTTGAATAAAAGATCCAATTACTTCTCACACCTTCTGATACGTACACAAGGGTTTACAAATAACTTCACAAACTTCACGCCACCCTTGGTTCAGCAAATGGATCAAACTATCCACAATTTTATGCCACAAATAACCTCCTGACAACAATGGACTGCACCCGTAGGATTTGTATATGATCTCAGCCAATGATAAAAAAAAATGGAGAGCAACTATGTAACAACAAGATCTCACAGTTGTGGATCTCACTGCCCTCACAGATCTGGGTCTTCTTGTTCTTAGATCTACAAGCTCTCACAGATGTGGATCTCACTACCCTCATAGATCTGGGTCTTCTTGTTCTCATATTTGAAGCATGACTATAGTTCCCTATTTGACTCTGATGCCATATTATAAAATCAAAGAGAGACACAAGAATGAAATTAAATTTAATTGATCAAACTACTTCGACAACCAGTACATTATATAGGCATACATACACAATTTCTAGGACAATCTAGATCCAAATAATTTGGATCACCAACTCACAACACAAACTACGAAGAGACAACTCATGACAGATAGAATCAACACCAACTACAAGAATACAACTCATCAACTCTATCTGGACTTATCATTTCTACATTATTCCAACAATTTATGCTTAAAATAAGAATAAATTTATTTATTATTTATGCTAGAAGTATTTGTTTCCTCTGGAATGTATTGCACCGTAGCTTTAGGAGACTCGGAATGTATATATAGGCTTTCTTGCATGGAGAAAGACTGATTTCAAATGACTCATCTGAGGAGGATTGCTTGGATTTAGAAAAAGAGATATGCATGTGAAATGCGTGAGTGCTATAAACAGAACATCAACGCTGGTTTTAGTAAGGAAAAAATGAACCGAAAGATGAATGATGAGGTGCATAAACATGTCAACTTAGCAACATTTGAATGTTGTTGTTACTAGATTCTATCGAAAAACTACACGATCTAAATTTTTAAACTTTTTCATTATTAGAGACCTCGGTTACCCAACATAGACAAAGAAGAATTTTATGTTTTTTTAGAAATTGACATTGCTTTCTGAAGTGTCCTTCACTTCAAAATGTTAGTGTACGTTTTCAAGGAAAATATGTGTTAAGAAACCATCAAACCAATCATATAAATTGAGCAGCTCTCAGGCGAGCACTTCACCTGGAGACTGTCTTTAGTAGAATGCTCTACATGTTCTTCATTACACACATGAATATATATAGCTTACAATCAAATAGGGAAGTTAGAAAAAACTCCAAAGGAATAAGAACTAAATCCTAATCAAAGGCATACACTCAACTAATGAAGTGACTCTCTCCTAAAATATATTTCTCCATTATCTTCAACACTCCCCCTTAATCGAGAAAGGGTTCACTAGTACTCCTAACATTTCCCTAAATAATTCAAATTTGATTCTTCCAAGAGGCTTAGTAAAAATATCTACAACATTATCACATGTATTACAATATTTAATATGGATTTCCTTGGATTGAACCTTCTCCCTAACAAAGTGAAACTGCGTATCAATATGCTTTGTGTTTTTATGAAACACTGGATTATTTGCAAGTTTGATGGAGCTATGGTTGTCACATTTGATATTTGTTGCATCTTTTTGTTCTTCTCCGACATCACAGAGAAGTCTCCACAACCAAACTGCTTCACATGTTGCTGCACACATTGCTTGATACTCAGCTTCTGTTAAAGACAAGGATAATGTGTTCTGCTTTTTGCTTCTCCATGCAATGAACCCGGACCCAATGCTGAATGCATAACCTGTTATGGATCGTCGGTCATCTAGATTTCCAATCCAGTTAGAGTCTGAGAAACTTGTCAATCTAACATCAAACGAATCAGTATAAATAATACCAAAGTCTAAGGTTCCTTGCAGATACCTTAAGACGCCTTTTGCTGCAACCTAATGACTCTCAAGAGGCTTTGACATGAATTGGATCAATACACTGACCGCATAAGCCAAATTCGACCTAGTTGTAGTCAAGTAGATTATACTCGCAACCAGATGTCTATACAATGTTGCATCTGCCTCCTTAGAACCATCATCATTATAAAGTTTGGTATTCTGCTGTAAAGGCACTACTGCAGCTTTGCACTGATCCATTCTGAACTTTTTCAGTAAACTCCTAACATACTTACCATGTGACAGAAAAGTCTGGCCAGAATCCCTCCAGACTTCCAGACCCAAACAATAGTGTAGCTCTCCAAGGTCTTTCATCTCAAAAACCTGTGACATCTGCTCTTTTATTTCTTTAATGAGTTCATCTGCATTTCCTGTAATGATAAGATCATCTACATATAAAGAAATCAAAACATTTTCCCCCGCTTTGTTAAACACGATATACAAATTAGGGTAATTCTTGCTTCTTTTATAACTATACTGTAGGAAAAATGAATCAAATTTATAGAATTTGAAATTACAATTTTTCTTGAAATATCTATGAAAGAAAATGAATCTAGAACCTGTCATTAAGGAATCATTTTTCTTTTCCTATGCATTAATGTTTCAGACATTGTGTTAAAATCAAAATAGTGAATTAATCCATTAAGAAGCCAGATGACATCGAAAAAATCTTGTGACTGAAGGCATATCAGACCAAGAACCAGACAAGGCAAAGCCAGCAAAGACAATACAACTTTTCTCAACAAAAAAAAACCAAGTACATTTACATTCAAATTTCAAGCACACCTATGCATTCGTTACATTTCCAAATTCAACAGTTCATTATACATTTATATAACCCAAAAATAGTAGAGGGTTCTGAAACCCATGAGCATCGAAAACAACGATTTGCAAAACCAGAATAGTCAAACAACGAGGGTATGAAAACCCACAATACCATACAACCACACGGAGAACGCGAAACCCCAAAGGAAATACCCAACCAAAGACAACGCAAGTAAAGACAAGATATAGCCACGGAGAGATCCTACCCAGTTTTCCCCCAAACTTGCGAAGACTCCCAAGGATGAGTCCGTGGAGTAGCGTTCCCTAGGAACGACCTGCACACCACCACAAAACAAGGTGGCAGTTAAGAAAACAATAGGGCCAACAAAACAAAATGACAGTGAGCAGAAAAACGAAGAAAGGAGCAGGAAATTACCTAGAAAATCCCTAACTCTGCACCAGAGGACGAGAACCGAGTCTCTCACTAGAGGGTTTCTCCCAACAGGAATGCCATAGGAGAAATTTACCTTCTCACCAAGGAGCCAGAGGGTTAGAGACATAAAAATGAAATGCGGAAATGAAATTGGAACAAGAAGTTACCTGAAGTAGAGTTCCCTGAGCCATCCGCCGCAGTAGCAAGGGAAGAACTTGTGATTACACAGAACCAAATCATCACCAGAACCAACATGAAGAAAAAAATCATCACGAGCAGAGTAGAGACCAAGCATGAGCCGGGTAACAGAGATGAAAGAACTTGCAGGTTGAAAGGCGACCTGAAACCTCCGAGAACCAGCAAAATAAACCACCACAAGGACCAAGCAAAGGCACAATGTTAACAAACCACCACACAGAATAAGCGAAGGCACAATGCTAACAAACCACCACAAGAAACAAGCGAAGGAACAACGCACCCACAGAGCTGAACCAGACCACGGAAAATATGAGAATGAACTCCAACTTTCCCTCAGCAGGTGTAAAATGACCACGTTTGCGAAACCAAGGCTAGTACAAAGGGCAGGCCGAAAACATAAAGTGCATTAAAAACTCACACCAAAACCCTGTTATTGTTTATTCAAAAAATCGACAAGAATTAAACAGTCATTGCTATGTGTCCCTCCTCGGGATTGCCACCAAAGAAAAACATGAATGTGAGTTGTGACTATTAGCTCTGCTACAAACTTCAACGTTTGAAGGTCAAATTCGGGTCTGGCGGTGTTGTTTGTGCTTAAAAAGGGACTCGCATCAGCCACCTTTCTCACTCTCCTTCACTCTGCTTACACTCGCATAAGCCTCACTATCTCTATTTTTTCCTCCTAAAACCTTTTCATTCCCCACTTTCCCTGTTCTCCTACAAAACTCAGCATAAACCCTTTTCCTTAAGCCCTGGGCGCTTAACCTACGAACCCGCGCCCATATAACCCTCCGCCTTAATCGTAGTCGTTGATTTCCGCATCATGATCTAATGGTCCCCACCAAATTCAACAAACCACCCGCATGTTTATTTCCTCCACCGTCGATCGCATCCACCGTGAGATCCAACGGTGATCGCTCGTCCCGCGCCCGTAACTTAACCACATGATAACGTGTGGGAAAAGCAGTTTCCCTCCCGTCATGTCCGCCACGTGTCGCGCGTTGAATGGTATTGTGCGCCCACGTACGAATACTGCCTGATCCCGTAAGCGATGCGATGAATACCGCTTACCGCCTACTTGCTCGTTCCCTGCTCACTATTATCCGTGCACCTTTGCCATCCGATTGCCATCGGATCTGCCCGCCCGCGATCCGACAACTCACGTTTGTTTTTCCCGCTTCCTCCCGATATCCCCTATAAACCGATCTCCGCCATCCATCTGCGCGATCCGACGGCTCATAATCACTCTGCTCGTTTCTTCTCGATACCTCCCGCCAAGCTGTACCCATCATCCACCGGTTTCATCCGATGGCCAATCTCGCTCTTTTGACCATATCTTCTACCCGCCATGAAGTCCACGTTCCTTAACTACTCTGCGCATACAAGGACGAAGGTGGCCAGCTACCTGTACCTGGCATAGTCACTCTTCAACCACCGCATTCAAGGGATAATATGGCCAAAGAAGGAAAGGACAAGCCTCGAGCAGTTAAAAGCAATTATCAGTTATGGAATTTCTTCCATATTACACTCCACCTACTCAAGAAGGACAACAGAGTACTAGAGAATGTCAAATTCATTCATTGAAGCAGTAGATCGTAGCAGAGGCCCATTTTAGATAGTTAATGTGGTTGGTGGTCCATTATGACCCCTCCTCGTATAGGATAGCAGAGCATTTTGTAAACAAACTCCATATATACCCAGAACACAGATGTAATCAGGGTTGATGGTTGTTGTTTTGATGTAAGGTTCAACTTCTGGAGACTGTAACTACTGTGATACTTGCAGCGTTTGGTCTTCATTTTCAACTAATACAAGGTTCTTTTGTTGTTAATTGCTCACTTTCTATTTCTACTCTGTTCTAGGCTGTGCCTGTTATGCATTTTTCATGTGCTCTTGATGTTTAGCATTTGAGGGGCTATCATCCCACCTCTGTGTTAGAATCTAGTATGTATCATTCAATGTGCTATGCGGGTTTCTATTTACTTGGTGCTAGAGAGATATCATCCTGTCTGTGCATTAGGAAATAGATTTGCAGACCTCTTTAATGGTTGCAGCCATCACATGGTCTTGTGCATCTGCTGGCGTGGTCAGTATTCTCCATGTTCACTTAATCCTCAAATTGTGAGTAATTGGTGGTCTAAAGCCTTGTAGTCTAGGGGTGTTCACCCATGTCTGGAGTTAAGCATAGTAGAAGTGGTTATCTGGCTTGAATATGCATCATTCCTTCCATTCATCCATTTCCAACTTTTTCTTGAGTTTCTAATGTTCCCGAGCATCTCCGAGATACAACCTAGGAGAGTTTCTTGGGGTGATAACATTAATTGGCACCATTGCCAAGGAGAGGAGATTGAAGCTCAGCTTCCCTGGGAGAAAGACACAGTTCCATATTTTGATGATAGACAAGGTCTGGACACATTTCTGGTTGCAATCATCTATCTGGCGACTCCACTGGAGGAAGACCAACTTTTGGCGACTCCACATTACATTCCTGGCTCAGTTTGTGAGACATACTCGAAGAAATCCTAAGAAATCACTAGCTGAACCAGTGCCTGACCCTGAGAAGATCGTTAAGCAGAAGAAAATTTTGCAGAAAGGAGCATCAGGATCAGGCCACAGATGACAAAGACAAGTACACAGCCACCATTGTTATTCATCAGGTGTACAGAGGCTCCCATGAAGAACATCCAAGGATGAGAGCATACAGAAAGGGGACAAAGTACAGATCATCTCTACCTATTAAGCTCAAATGTCCTAAACTTTTTGAGGTAGATGATCAAATAAATCCAATTTTGCAACTCTTTGATGAACTGACCGAGAGGAGGGGAAAAAATTTTGGTGGCCCAGTAGATGGCCAGTTTTTGAGGATTTGTGTTTAAGGTTTCTGAGCCTTAACAATTATAAGCATTTTCTTTTACAGGTTTTAGTGTAGACTTAATTTGACTCCATTCCCAATGGAATATTAGGCAATGTTTTTAAGCTTGTTTTGTATGAAGGCATTGGTCTGCAGTTCTTGAGACCTCACAGGGAGGATCTCATCCCCAGAAGGAGCCAGTGTTAGCTATGCTACAAACTTCAACATTTGAAGGTCAAATTCAGGTCTGGCGGTGTTGTTTGTGCTTAAAAAGGGACTCGCATCAGCCACCTTTCTCACTCTCCTTCACTCTGCTTACGCTCGCATAAGCCCCGCTATCTCTGTTTTTTCCTCCTAAAACCTTTTCATTCCCCGCTTTCCCTTTTCTCCTACAAAACTCAACATAAACCCTTTTCCTTAAGCCTCGGGTGCTTAACCTACGAACGCGCACCCATATAACCCTCCACCTTAATCGCAGTCGTTGATTGCTGCATCGCGATCTAACGGTCCCCGCCACATTCAACGAACCACTCGCACGTTTATTTCCTCCACCGTCGATCGCATCCACCGTGAGATCCAACGGTGATCGTTCATCCCGTGCCCGTAACTTAACCACATGATAACGCGCGGGGAAAGCGGTTTCCCTCCCGTCACGTCTGCCACGTGTCGCGCGTTGAATGGTATCGCGCGCCTACGTACGAATACCACCCAACCCCGTAAGCGGTGCGGGGAATACCGCTTACTGCCTACTCACTCGTTCCCCACTCGCTATCATCCATGCACCTTTTTCGTCCGATTGCCTTCGGATTTGCCCGCCCGCGATCCGACGACTCACGTTTGTTGTTCCTGCTTCCTCCCGATATCACTTGTAAACCGATCTCCGCCGTCCATCTGTGAGATCCGACGGCTCATAATCACTCCACCTGTTTCTTCCCGATACCTCCTGCCAAGTTGTACCCATCGTCCACCGGTTTCATCCGATGGCCAATCTCGCTCTTTTGACCATATCTTCTACCCGCCATGAAGTCCACGTTCCTTAACTGCTCTGCGCATATAAGGACGAAGGTGGCCAGCTACCAGTACCCAACACAGTCATTCTTCAACCACTGCATTCAAGGGACAGTATGGCCGAAGAAGGAAAGGACAAGCCTCGAGCAGTTAAAAGCAATTATCAGTTATGGAATTTATTCTATATTACACTTCACCTACTCAAGAAGGACAACAGAGTGCCAGAGAATGTCAAATTCATTCATTGAAGCAGCAGATCGTAGCAGAGGCCCATTTTAGATAGTTAATGTGGTTGGTGTTCCATTATGACCCCTCCTTTTATAGGATAACAGAACATTTTGTAAACAAACTCCATATATACCTAGAACATAGATTTAATCAGGGTTGATGGTTGTTGTTTTGATGTAAGGTTCAACTTCTGGAGACTGTAACTACTGTGATACTTGCAGCGTCTGGTCTTCATTTTCAACTAATACAAGCTTCTTTTATTGTTAATTGCTCACTTTCCATTTCTACTCTGTTCTAGGCTGTCCCTGTTATGCATTTTCATGTGCTCTTGATGTTTAGCATTTGAGGGGCTGTCATCCCACCTCTGTGTTACAATCTAGTATGTATCATTGAATGTGCTATGGAGGTTTCTGTTTACTTAGTGCAAGAGAGTTGTCATCCTGTCTGTGCATTAGGAAATAGATTTGCAAACCTCTTTACTGGTTGCAGTCGGCCATCACATGGTCTTGTGCATCTACTGGTGTGGTCAGTATTCTCCATGTTCACTTAATCCTCAAACTGTGAGTAATTGGTGGTCTAAAGCCTTGTAGTCTGGGGGTGTTCACCCATATCTGGAGTTAAGCATAGTAGAAGTGGTTATCTGGCTTGAATATGCATCATTCCTTCCATTCATCCATTTCCAACTTTTTCTTGAGTTTCTAATGTTCCCGAGCATCTCCGAGATACAACCTAGGAGAGTTTCTTGGGGTGATAACAGTGACCAACCTGTTGTGTCAAGTTACTACAGTAGGGTCTAGTTGATAGGACGACGAGGTGCTCGAAAAATTCCCTCGAGCACCGCACTCCTGTAGTCCAATAGGCCTACAAAAACTAAAAACAAAATAAGAAAACTAGCACAAAAAAGTAAAATCTTTGATATAGCTACTTCAATGAGCGAACATACCTACATCACAACTGAGAGTGCCACAAAAACCTCCAATACAAAATAGTGCCAACAAAGTTCAATAGAAAACAGATAAAAAACTTTCTAATAGACTCACGACCCACATATATATAACCATTTTTTTTGGCCAAAATAGCCTTTTGGCCGAAAACATTTTTGAGACGAAAACGTTTTTCGGGCAAAAACATTTTTTCGGCCGAACAATTCTTTTAGCCATTTTTTTTTTCGGCCAAAAAAATTAGTGGTTGGATTTGCCCCCACCAGAAAAAACTCCATTGCACAATATTCAAGGCCCATTCAAGTCCCACTGTTAATTTTAATGTTTAATTTTTTGGCCACAAATTTTGTTTCACTTTATTGCAGAAAAAAAATTGTTCGATCGAAAAAGTGCAATTATGAATTTTTCGCGAGTGATTCTCACAAAAATGTAACCCAACTTCACGTTTGAACCCAATTTACTTTCATACAAATTTACTTTCATTGCTTCTGATATTTAGGAACTTAAATGTAAAACCTTTAAGCATCAAACCATGCATCATGCAAAATGTACCATGTTTTATAATGCAATTTTATACTATGGTTGCCTTGAATGACTTTATATTAAAAGTTAAGTATCAACCCACATCCATAGTAGTTTTTTTATACAAGATGATGATCTATTAATGAATGCAAAATGTATACCATGTTTTATAACACAATTTTAAGTTATGATTATTTTAAATATCTACACAATGATAAGATTCATGAATGCAAAATGTACCATGTTTTGTAATTTACAATTTTACTATTCATTAAACAACTTGACAAAACAAATTGACAAAAACTAAGAATTTGAATCCACTTCCCTATTATCTTCTACTAACATTATAAGAATCATAATGCAAAATATATCAAATAAAAAATTAGCATATTAAAGGTCAATTCATAATAAGGAGTTCTATTTAAAATATGTTCAAAATTCATATCATTAAAGTAAATATAATAATAATTCGTCAAATAAAAAATATGCATCAAAGAGATCAATTAATAATAAAGAGTTTTATTTTAAATATGTCCAAACTTTATTTCATGATAAAAGTAAATATAATAAAAGGACCGTCAAATAAAAATTTGAATCAAAGACAATCTTGCTGAAATATACGATCTATCAACATCCTCGTGCTATTATCAGAATCATGGGTGCCATGCACAACATGTGTTATATGCATATATACAAAATATTGTGTATTTTTAAATTAAACTTTAATGTATTAGAAAATTAAATGAGAATTTTATCATAAAAACAAAATTATAAAAAGTTTCAAATTTCATGCAATACCTTGTGATGTCCCCCCTCCATTGCGCTCTCATGGAAGCTCTATACAACACATGTGCATGTATATATTAAAATTTTGAAATTTCACATGAAGATACATGAACTCATAATATTAAAAAAAAATTGAAACAACTTTTAAAATTGTGTAGAGAATCCAATCCCTGTAGCTGACTCAAGTTTCAAATTCCATGCAATACCTCATAGTGTTCACCCTACATTGCGTCCTCATGGATTCCCTGTACAATGCATGTACACGAAGAAAATACAACACAAATTCCATATTTTATTTGACTATTAATATTATATTCTTTCAGTAATCTAGATTGAAATCAACACAAAACCCTCGAAAGTATTAAAAATTCCTTTGGGCTTTAATGTATAGTACTAAAAATATATGTATAATACTTCATAGATGAGTACTCCCAAAAAAAAAAATTAAACACGTCATTTTCAGATGATGATGATTATATTGTTAGCATTTGATCCTACAATAAACTTTTCCATGTTAAATACTCTAATACAAATACACTTGATCAACAACCTCATTATACTAAATATTATAATTCCCTTAATCACGAAAGTATGATTTAATTATGCAAAAGTTTCACATTACTAGTAACTTATAATTTAAATCTTTTCGCCCTCCTGCACTTTGGGCAATGCTTCTCTTTTCTTCTAGCTCTCGTTGATACGGTAATTGGTACCCCAAATGTAGCATAATTGAATGATCGCTTAACAACATTTATGTGGTAACTGGATGATCCTAAATTTAGGAGAACCCAAATACATCTCAAGAACGTTTACGCGATAGGTGAAATCTCCAAAATTCTGCGGAACTCAACGATCATTGAAGAATGCTTATGTAGTAATTGGAACCTCCCCTTGGTTGTTGTTGGCTGATTATTTCAGAACAAACTTTTGGGAACCTATCGCTTTGATTTCCTGGTTATATAGATAATTTTTTTGTAGCTTTGTCAATGTCAAATCTTTATGTAATTCTCTCACTTAATGCTTTCTAGCTTTGTCTATCTATGTAAATCATGTAATTTTTTTTATTATAATATGTGTGCTTAGTATATACTTTTAGTCACTGTAAATGATCTTTCCTTTCTGGAGAAAAAGTAATTTGACCTTCCATTTGGCACAACTCAAAGATCACTTAAAACACAATTGCATTGGTGGATATTTGATCTATCCAACTTTTTTGTCATGTTTAATGTGTTTTTCTAAAACATGAGGTTTTCATGGTGTGAGATAAGCTTTAATTTTGTTTTGGATTTGACAAAGAATTGAACCAATTTTATTTTATTTTTTAAACGATAACATATTATGACATCAAAAATGTGTTTTTTTAATTGTGTATTTTTAGTTAACTAATTTTTTCTTATCATATTATTTTTTGCTATTTTGAAATTAATTTCTTAATACTTTAGGTTCATATTATATTTTTTTATTAGATATGTTTTTTTTCTAATTAGTTGTGTTTTATGGTTTTAGCTTGGTTGGTTTTCAACACATTATATTTAGTTTTTAATAAATGATAATGATGATGTTGTTTAACCTTTTTTAATTTAATTTAGTTTGTAAATTTTACATTAAGAGAGTGAATAAAGAAAATTGGCATATTCAACTCTGTGTCCCACTTAAATGGTTGAACGTTAACCACACATACCCAACCACTATAGAATAGAACTCATGAAGTTCAATGGTTGAGCGCGAAGCTTAGGAAAATTCTACACTCCCCACTACAATACATGCCTCTCCTCTCCCCAACGTACAATGAACACACCCCTTTAGATTGTAAGGGGAAAGTGACTGTTATAAGAATCTCTAAATCCTCCTCCATAGATCGACCTACCAAAAAATCATAAGATGAATTGAATTACCCTCTAAGAAGCCCCTGCCCTAGGAAATGCCAAGGCCCCCCAAGTGACAAAGAAATAAGAGAAAGTCACTTTATTTTCTTGATGTGCATCCTCCCTATTGTGATTTATGCATTCTTTGAGCTAATATTTGTTTGATTTTAAGATGTATAATAATATGTGTTTGACTTCAGAAGAACACAAACTAGCTTTTAAAATCTTGTGAAACATGTAATGATGATATAATTTGGGTAAATTTGAGAACTTTGTTTTTAGTGTTCACTACCATGATTTATGAAAAATATATTTGATGTAGGCAGGTAAATTAGTGCGGAAAATATTATTAAAGCTATTGTTACTAAAATATACTAGGAATCATTTATGTGGAATCTCAACCACCTCTTTTATGTTGTAACAAGAGGGAGGGGGTGGAGGAATCAAATAATTTTTTTGGATTATAGAAAAAAGTATTATTTAACAACATGCGTGATTGTAACATGAAATATATTCAAGCTACTGATATCTGAAAAATGAGCATGATTGTAAGTTAAATATGAATTCAAAATAGAAAATTGTTAGATCTTAATCTTTCTTGGGGCCTTTATACATTTGTTAAACCATTCCAAGATTTAAACAATAAATTTTCTTTGGTTAGATATGTTTTCCTTTAATGGTTCCGACATTCACACTACACAAGCTCATTTCTCCTTGTTTTCTTTTGGTCATAACTGTCTAAGTTCGATCTTCTATGTTTGAGTTAGTGTTGCATCAAACAAATTTTTTTTCAGTGGTTGGTATTCTACTCCTACCCATCTTGATTGAACTAGTATAATCTATAATATCATGACATTTGTTTTTTCTATGTTTAATCTTGGCCCATCGATATTGATAATGACCAGTGTATAAGAAATGGGCATTTATTGTGTATTACATTTAAGATATGGTTGAATTAAATTACAATGGATTTGGCCTTGGGGTCATTTTGGGCTCTTATTTTTAATTTTTTTAAACTTAGGCTACGTCCACTAGTATTCTCGCTTCACATATTTCCTAAATTTGTGTTTTCACAACTCTTAAGAAGTAGTAGAGAATACATACCTTTTACTATTGATTTGCAACTTTTAGAAATAGAGAACTATCATTATTCAAGTAGGTTACCTTTAGTTCTTCCATGTCCATCTTGATGGTTGTTCAACACATGTTTTAGTCAATTCATGTATTTTGTCCTAGTATTGTAAACCATTGGAGCTGGAATTCTAAGTAACTGACCAATTACTTTTGAGTCTGGGGCTATGCCAATAGTGGTTTTGATCTAGGGAATAATGGGGTAGGGAAGAATAGGTTTTTCTCTTCTTTGCAAATGTGGAAGGCATGTGACAAGCATTGGGATGATCATTATCAGGGTCACTAGAGTTCTCTAATTTTACAAAATTGTTATAATCCTTTGTAGACACATGTTTAAAACTATAAAAAATTTCTTTGTACTAATAAAGGTTTTCTATACCAGGTGGAAGTGATCAAGAGGAAATATGGAGGATTGTACCAAAACAACCTCTGATTTCGAAGGTAGTGAATCACAATATATTTATTTATTTACGAGGCATTCATGTTGGCATAATTAGATAAGGTATTTAACTTCAACATAGGCCTCATAATGTATAAGGCTCAAGGAAGAAATATTGCAATAAGATTTCATTGTAGCACGATCTTGCCTTTTGTTGATATTTTTATGTTTTTCAACAATTGAAAAAGAAGAATTAATTAGTGCTATATGCTATTTCCTTACGTCATTTCCTTTGCAACATCTCGTGTAATTACTAGTTAATAATTTAATTAAAGACCAAAAATGACATCACTATTTTGGAGATAGATCTCAACCTTAGATTTTCCTAACTACTACGAATATTCTAAAATATTTTGTGGAGGTTAAATCCTTATCATCCACATGAAATAGTTATTAATAATTAAATTAAAATTCTAAAATCTTTATTCCATAATATACGTACATATCCACTTAGTTAAATTGACAAATAATGCTTCCTTTATCAACATAGTCATCTCCAATTTCAAATATGTTTTATGTGGTTTGATTGAGTCGAGATGTTCATTCTACAACCCAATATGAGGGATATTTGTAAGCTTGTCCCGTCATTCAAGTTGACACATGCCCCTTTAAAAAAAATAAAAAAAATTATGCTCTATATAGAAAAATAAGGTCGGCTATAATTAAAAAAAAAAAATCGAATATACCCTAAAGTAATTAGAAGCTAAAAAAATTATGTATATATCATGAAAAAATTAAGTTTTTATGGTATAAAACATTTATTTCATCATATATATACTCTATATAGTATTTAAAAATACAAGAAAAACAACACATTGTATTTTTCACTCTCAAGAAGTTTCCACATGAAGAAATTTGATCCATCTAGGCTCATGTTAGATTCCTACTTAAGATGGATCTATGCTGGTCTAATTACATTGATAGACATGTCTATTTTGAAATAGGGATTCCAGAATTTTAATTTAATTATTAATAATTTTTAGGTGGATGGTGGAGGATTAAACTACACCCAATATTCTAGAATATGCCTAGTAGTTACACAAATAAAAGGTTGAGATTATCTCCAAAGTAGTTATACCTTTTTTCTCCCTTAATTAATTAATTAATTGAAATAAATGTCATATGAAGTCAACCATGGTTTTTTGGGCATGTAGTATTGACAATGTATGGTATTGTAACAAAACCTATTTATAGATTAAAAATACCCATGATAAAGTGAGAGTAAATATTCATGATTAAGAATCCTGTTCCACAACAATAATAATGTAAGCATAATATATAATGTTATGTGAAATGAGTTATAGTTTTTTGAGCATGTTGCATTAATAAGCCATGGTATTCACTCATGGTTTTGTAACAAAGTCTATTTACAAGTTAAGAATCTCCGTGGTAAAGTGGGAGTGAGTCTCCATAGTTAAGAATATTTTTACATGTTTTTTTAAATGTACATTTGTTTAACTTATATATATGATATATTTTTATAATTAATAATAATAACAATAATAATTTAAAATAAAGTTATAACTTTGTTAATTTTGATAATTTTAACAATATAAGGTATATCTATTTTGATACTTATAATCCAATATCTATCTGTATTTACTAGTTATTTAATTCAAACAATCTAAATTAAATCTCTTTTATCTATATCTAATTTCTAAATTTAACGATAACTCATTCAATAATCCAACTCATTTGATTAATAATTACATCTTAAAACGTTTCCCTCTGGAATCAACTCCCCTCTTTGTCCACCTGTCATCCTTGTACGCCATATGATTTTATGTTAGACGATTGCACAAATTTCAACCGTTTGATCAAAATAGTTACAAATTAGTTGCAGAGCGATATGCATTGGTTACGTGTAACGGTTCACAAACTTCTTTTTGAAACAAGATGCTTTGTGACTACCACTCTCAAAGCCGAGCTAAACTAGAATGGCCCCTTGGAAACACAGGCCATCCGATTTCCTTGCACTCGCAAGGATTCCCAATTGATGCACGATGTTGCCTCTAACACTATCACCTGCCATGAACACCTTCCTAAAATTTGCGTGTGAAGTGAGCCACAGATCCACAGACACCCCATCTAGTGCTATTGGTTGACGGTTAAGCCATTCAAGAACGCCAAAACAATCATCATAAGCAGCAGGGAGGCGATGCTTGAGCACTTCCTATACTCCACCAATAAGCATATCACCTTAGCCTGTGTAGCGACTTCAATGACATAGTTGTGATAAAGCGGCGAGACAGCTGATCTGATACAGAAAGCCCCTCCGTGAATGTACACAAGTACCATAACTTTTTGTTTTCCATCAGTCACTTCAAACAGAGGAAGGAAGAGCCGAACGAAGATGCCTGTTTCAGGATCGATGAACACGTTTCGAACGGAGGAAGGAAGAGCCAAATGAAGATGCCTGTTTCAAGATCGATGAGCACATCTCGAATGGAGGAAGGAAGAGTCGTACGAAGACGCATGTTTTAGGACCGCTGACCATGTCTTGAATGGAGGAAGGAAGAGCCGAATGGAGACACCTATTTCAGGATCGATGACCACGTCCTTGGATGCCACTCCTCCCTTGGATTCCTTACCGAGCTGTGGAGAAGGGGGAACGGTACCCTCGTCGACCAAGCGTTCAACCATCCCGTCTTTGAATATCCTCAGTAGACCGGAAGCCTCAGCTACGATAGATAAAGAAGAAGATGATTCCTCCATAGGTATTGCGTTGGTAGTGCTGCTATCAATAACTGAGCAGAGAGGGAGGAACGCATATAAGAATATAGTTACAAACCCCAGATCTAGATGCTTGCATTTAAAGCTCCAGATACCCTGATAATTCCCAAACATACCATGATTTTGATAGCGAACCTTAATGTTCCATTAATATCGTATCATAAACCAGGAAATGATTTGGACCTTACATACATGAAATGCTTACCGGGCCCCACACTTGTGTCATGGAACATAATTTTTTGTAAACTTGTGATGAAAGAACACTAGTTTCCATTATGGCCAACCAGTCACTATCCAATGAGCTGTGGTATCACCTTAAATTACGGAAAGTTTATTTCTATCGGTTTGCAGTTATGGGGTTAAATTTGATGGTATTTATTTGTATTTTTAATTAAATAGTAATCATTTTAAAATTTGTATGACAGTTATTAAGTTTTCAAACTATCGATTTAATGAATGACTTAAAATTAGTGATTTTGATATAAACAAATAAAATAAATTAGGCATTTTGATTACTTATTGTCCGAGATAAGTATTGCACTATTTAACACTCACAATATTAACTTGACATGATTATGAAACGATTTTGATTATTGCGCTGGTTGTGATTGTTGGTGGCCTCGTCTCTTATATTAACTTGACATGATTATGAAGCAATTTTGTGTGTTTGATCGGCCTTGTCCTTCTCTTCTTAGAATTGTTGTGAAAATTATTATGATTTTATGGAAAACACATATTTTTCTTGAATGGTGACATATTTCTCAATATTAACTATTAAAATGTAAATAAATAAAACTAAAAATAAAATTGATGAAAAATATTAAAAGATTAAATAAATAATTAAAAAACAAAAACAAATTGACTGAATGCAAATAAAGTAATTGCCTAAGGACATTTTCCGAACAAAGTATATAAATAAAAAGTTAATATTACAAATGAAGCTAAATACCTTTGAATGCCTCTAACTAAATGCAAATAAAGTCATTTCCTATGGACATTTTTCCAACAAAGTATATAAATCAAAAGTTAACATTACAAATGAAAAATAATATTTGATTATATATTTTATGATATGGAATTTTTTATATATAATTAATTAATTAATTAAATGAATTTTATTTAAAATTATTTATGAATATCAAATAAAATGAAAAATAATATTTGATTATATATTTTATTATATGGAAATTATTATTTTTATATATATAAATTAATTAATTAATTATTGAATTTAATTTAAATTATTTATCAATATCAAATAAAAATCTAGAGTAATATAGAATAAAAATATAAAAACATATATATAATTAAATTTATATAAGTTATAGATTTAATTTTTTAATTTTTAAAATTATTTTTTAATACATGTAAAAAATTTATAGTATAAAATAAAAAGACTTTAAGGTAATTTTCAATATATCGATGTGTATATTATTGTGATTTATAATTCATGATATTGAGTGACTTATAACCTTTGTTTATAATATTTAAATATGAGGAAACTGTTTCTTTGTTGCTTAAAACGAAAAATAATATCTGATTATATATTTTATGATATGGAAATTAATTTTATTATATATAGTTAATTAATTAATTCAATGTGATTTAAATTTTTTTATCAATATCAAATAAAACTCTAAACTACTATAGAATAAAAATATAAAAACATATATATAATTCAAATTTATATAAGTTATAGATTAAATTTTATAATTTTTTAAATTATTTTTTAATATATGTAAAAATTTTATAGTATAAAATAAAAAGATTTTAAGGTAATTTTCAATATATCAATGAGTATATTATTGTGATTTATAATTCATGATATTGAGTGACTTATAACCTTTGTTTATAATATTTAAATATGAGGAAACTATTTCTTTGTTGCTTGGCTTTTCAGAGACTCGGTTGGGACGTTGTTGAGCTGTTTGTACTTCCAATGGGGCAAACATACCGTTCTGCTACAATGTTTGCTATTATGTACCATCGCTCCCCATACTAATTGACCCACAAAACATATTATCATTTGTTGTTGCCAGACTAATATGTGGATTTTTAGGTGGAATGGAAATTTGGATCCTTCTGGTATTGCTCTTCTCTACACCACCTCTTTGGTTTTTGGTGCAATGGTCACTTTTCTCTTATATCACCATGATATTACAGCGCATCTAATCCCGGACAATTAACCGAGTCTAAAACTCTTCATTGTTTTTTCATCCATAACATTCAAAAGTTTTAGCTCTTTGTTTTATTGTAATTAAGTTTAGGATACTTTTGATGATTTGTCACTCAAACTTCTAGCTTTTTATTATATTGCAATTGAAGTTGCTTGTGTTATTCATATTGGTAATCCAGGTTTGGCATCCTTAAAAATCATAAGGGACTTTCATATGGCTTTGCGCAAGTCAATCTATATTTCTTTATTTAACAAATTTTTGTTTTTGGTAGATATACCCACCCTAGTGTGGGTGTTGCCAAGAATTAGAACCAACATATAATAAAATTTCAAAGTTGCTTCGTACAATTGACTCCCTTGTCTTAACAACATTGGGAAATTTTTTTGAATAAACCTCCTATATGACAAACCTACCCAAATTCCAAAAATATTTTAAGAAGGACAAGCAAAGGAAAATTCAATCACGTTAGGAGAAAGTGGTATAGTTCAATATTGAAAAAGAGCATCTCTTTTATCAAATATTTCCTATTTGAACTTGAAATAGCATCTTTGAAGATTGAGAGGCAACCTATGCTGGAAAAGTAAGGTTATAGAATCAATAAATTTAACATTATGTAAGTGATTTCTCTTTATTTTCTAAATTTGAATAACATTTTATTTATTAATTTTTATATTCGATAATCTTTTATCAAAATTCTTTTCGAATTTATGCCTCAAAATATTTCTTTTACATCTAAGGCAATTACTAATAATAATTTTTTTATAACTACTTTCTCTTCATTCAAATAGAATAACACGAAAACACTATGAACAAACATTTTCATTTCATCGTTACAATTTGAGAGGTATTAGACTTAAATTATAGTTAACCGTCTTTCATCATTCAAATTTCTTATACAACTCATCATCCACATAAATCCAAAAGGCTATATTTAAAGGGAAAAAAACACCTTCTCGTGCATTTTCATTCAAAAGAAATTATTTAAAAAAAATATGAAATTATTTTATGCACACATCATAACTTCTGCATGGCTCCCACTATTCATGGCATGATTCTTTGGGTCTTTGAAATGGCGTTTTAGACCTCTTGATGGCAGATTACAGCACCGGCTACGGCTTGAGGCCTTCATTCTTTAGTCTAGCAAATGGGGCAGCTAAGGTTTTGAGAGGCGCTCAGGCTTCAAGAAATGGTTGTGTCTCTTCTTGCTTCAATAAAAGGTGCGGCTTTGCTTCACATAGATGGTGGCAATACTGAACTTGCTTCACATAGATGGTGGTGGCAATACTGAATAGTGAAAAGAGATATTTTCTTTACCTAAAACCAGCCACACAAATAATTTATACAACACATATAAGTATAAAGTTAAAAAAAAAACTTAAATAGGCCATATAATAAAATTGTAGAGAAAGGTTTGATTTTATGTCTTATCCAAAATTAAATGAATTTAGTTTATTCAACTATTATTGAAATTGAAATTTTGTATATATTTTAAAAAAGAAAATTTCTATCCACTTTATAATTACTAATAATTAAATTAAAATTATAAAAACTATTTCCTAAAATAAACATAGTATAAGCAATTATCATCACATAAGAGACAAAGAACAAAGAAAGGAAAGTTACATAATTGATGTAAGTAAAAACAAATGGCATTTTTTTTCACATCAAGGATCAAAATTGAAAAAAATAGTTACATTTCAATTTGAAGAGATAACTTCATTTTAGCTTTTCAATATTGACACATTAAATTATATTTTTCTTTTCATATAAAAATGATTTTTTTATTATTAAATATCATGTATACTTCACACATCATAGATGACAAAGAATTCATAAAGTGTCATGTATATCTTAATGTGTTATTATGTAGAATTCACACAAAGAATCTTATCTATCAAACCAAAACTCACATGAATAAGTAAACATAAATAATATTGGTTCACTAGTATTACAATCTAAATAGGAACCATATGGAGGGAATTCAATAGCACCATTTATTGTTTCATTTGTTGGATGTCATTCCTCAAATACAATGCAATTTTCTTATTTCTTATAGGGAAATTGGTCCAATTTTTTAAACAATTGTGATGAGGTTTTTAAAAGAAATCAAAATATGGTATTATTTTATGATATTAGCACAATGCATGCCTCCATTGCTCCTAAAAAAATTTAAAACCTCTATCAACATAATTTTTCAAAAAAGAAATATAAAGAATATTTTTCCATAAAAAATAAAGGCCTAATGATTGGTGCACATGTGCATTATGATGTAAAACACCATGCAAAACAACACAAAAATAACATTACCTTTTGTAAAAAAAAGAATATTTAAATTGAATATTATTTATTCAAACTTTGAATTTCTAATGATAAGGAATCAAAACTGTGGTAACTCAATTTTGATGATCCCTAGTGCCCATTGTCATGTCTTCATATTAAGTAGCCATAAAAAAACATTCATGGAATATTCATAAATCCCAGCAAGTAGACCAAATAGTAAGTGCAATCAAGCTAGGAAGTAAATAAAAACAAATGGAGTAAATATTAATAATATTTTCTAGTGGATATAGGTACCATTTGTAAACGAGAGAAACAATAGGATAGGGAGCTCATTTGAATTGGAAATGTGTCTCCTTTGTGAGTAGAAAAATAAATTCTCCACATCAATGTTCTTTATATTCAATACCCAATCCTAAGATGTTATTTCAATAAATAGATGATATAGGCATGCATGGTTTCAATAACAATAGAATTCTATTGTATAAATATGATTACATTTAACTATCATGATATATAAAATGATTTTTAATATTATTATCTTTTTTAAATTATCATGGTATATAGAAAATTAATTAATAGAAAAAATATCATAAAAATAATGATAAGTAACCTTTATTATAAAAAGTTTTTTTACACTTTAAAAAAATATAAAATGGTTTTCATTTCAAATTTAACAAATAATTTTTTAAATTTAATTTTCATGCAAAAGTAATATTTAGCCAAAAGCTTTTTATTTCAACTTAAGGTGGATGAGGATCTTTTGACTTATTTTATTTTATTTTTTTAATTAACAGCCTAGATTGATTCTCAAGGGAATATGCTCAACATATGCTTCCTCTCAGTGCTTATCAATAGTGGTAGTTTGTTAAGTTGTATTGACTTTTAATAAATTTGATGTCCAAACATCCACCAATTTCTTAGGGATTTTCAAACAATACTTAATTTTAGAAAAATTATTACAACACTCTTTAACACTCATGTTTTTAATCAAAATTTGAGATTCTTAAGGGTTAAATAAAATCAAAATTAATAATAATATTTTTGTTGTAAAAATTAATTATAATATTTTTGTTGCAATAATTTTTTTTGTTATATATTTATTAATAGTAAATACAAATGAAATCTTTAATTATATCTATCAATGAAATCTTTAATTATATCTATCAATCACATGAGTAATTTTTATGTGGTTATACTGATATACCTTTTGATGATAAGAAATAATTTTATAAATTTCTATCATGATCCAAAGAGCTTTTGAAAGACCATGCTAGCTTGCCCATGGTGTTAAAACCGTAAAATTAACCAATAAGAACGTTTCCAAATTTCAACCCTAAGTAAAGCGAAGCGAGAAGAAATTAAAGGTTGGTCTCCACAACGGCGGCTTGTCCCGCATGTTGTGGAGTCATCTCTCTAATCCAGCGGCCTTGACGACCCACCGTATTGATGCCACCCAATGACTTTTGTCGTTAATATCGATCTCTTGTAACTTAGATAACGTGTTCGATATGGCCACCGCCAAGTTGGCAGAGGATGCCACTCAACCAGGCTGGCAGAAGGTTCACGGCTGCTTTGGAGTGACGGATGGGAGCAAACGACTTTGTCAACGTCGTCGTATGTCGCCACTAGAGACAGCCTGTGGATCACCGTTCGACCCCCGGGAAGGAGATACGTATTAAAGTGAACCACTACATAACGGTGACAGCAGAGACGTCTTTGACAAGCTGGTGACAAGAAAACAAGCAGTTTCATGAAGCAGTTTTAGGAAAACAATCAGTTTCATCAATTTATTACGACTATGGTGTGGACCTCATGGTTATTGGCCGGGGAGCCGGTCTGTGGAGTATTCTTCGTGAGGCGACAAACTAATCTTGAATATTTTTTTCTATTTTTTTTTCTATTGACTCAACTGAGCATGGGGTGTTGGAACACAGTATTGAGCATCGAAGGTGGCTGTCTTATTCAAGCCTAACAAATTTTGCCTGTTGCTTTTATTTCATGTTATTGTGTCACGTTCTCAAAACTTATGTAATCATCTTACTCGCGAGCAGATGATGGTTTTGGACTGTGGCTCGCCCTGTGACTGTGGCTCGACCTGTTCGGTTCACAGTTTGTGGCTTTGTTAGTTGGTTGATAATTCAAATGGCTTGTCCATCCCTTGGAGCTAGTTCATCCGTAAATGGGGCCATGGTCGTAGTCGGGAATCAAGGTGGCAGGGGTTCATCCTCACCGCGACAACCAAGAAGAAGCGTCCACAAGAGTGATGCTCAAATCATTAGCCAGGTGGCCCGGGCTTATAATACAGGCACCCCCACCTAGGTTAAGCAAATGATCTTGACATGGGAAGCTTAATTAAATTCGCAGGGAGACGCTGGAGTTCAGATGGAAGACTGGCGCGTCTTAGTTCCTGACCCAGGACATACTCAAGGCTGAACTACTCAATATAAAAAAACTATCTATCTCTTTTGGCTGATGAAAAGTATTGTGGCCATAACTATCATGACCTTTCCTACAGGCTTTATCATGACCTTTCCTACAGCCTTTGTCAAATCTGATACAGGTTTTCAGGAAATTCAAAAAGAATTTCAACTTATTCAATTCCAAATCTAGCAGCAAAATGTTCGTCGTGGCCATATTGAGCACCACATTTTGTGTCTTCCTCAGTTTGAATTACTAGGCTCCATTGCTAAGGACCTTGCTCCTGTGGAATCCTCAAATGAGAAGTAGTTAGTTAGATATGACAACACCTAATTTAGTTTATTTTCTTGATGTATATGTCGTCTAGTAGCTATAGCTATTTAGGTGATAGATGTGTCGGGCCAAGCAGTAACTCCTCAACCAAAAGTTGATTCATGTTTATTCCTTTAGGTAGGTCTTCATTAAATACATGAGGGAGAGACTGTTCAGTTCATCTCCCGATGACTGTTCATATTATTTATTTATCTATTTACATTATATTCATCCAATCATGAGGATTAGGTGTCAACATTCCCCCCCTTAATCTAAAGGGATGTTGGTGAGTCCAAGCATCATTCTGAATCGTTCAAGCTTTTCTCTTCCAAGCGCTTTGGTGAAGATGTTTGCAATTTGCTCATTTGTGGAACAATGACGGAGATGGATTGTTTTGGCCTCAACATGATGTCGAATCAGATGATATTTAGTATTGATGCGCTTTGTTTGATCATGGAACTTTGGGTTCTTGGCCAATTTTATTGCAGAGGTATTGTCAATCATGAGTGGAGTTGATTGTACTTGTTTTACCTACAAATCTTCAAGATTTTTCCTGAGCCACACAATTTCTTTTGTTGCTTCAGCTTCTGCCACGTATTATGCTTCTGTTGTGGAATCTGCTGGAATTGATTGTTTGCATGATCTCCATGAGACAGCTCCTGATTCAAGACTCATAACATATCCTGAAGTAGATACCCAGTTTCTTTGTCTCCATCGAAGTCTGAATCAGAGTATCCAATCAAGCTGAAGTCGTCCACCTATGTATACTTGATTCCAAAGTCTTGAGTTCCCTTCAAGTACCTTAGAACTCTTTTTGCAGCAGACCAATGTCCCTCACAAGGTTTTTTCATAAACCTCGAGAGGATTCCAATAGCAAACGAAATGTCTAGTCTAGTAGTAGTTAGGTAGTTGAGACTTCCTACAAGTTGTCTATACTTTGTTGCATCTTCAAATTCTTTTCCTTCAATAGATGTGAGCTTTAAGTTTTGTTCCATTGGAGTAGTAAGAGGATTGCATTCTGTCATGCCAAACCTATTCAACAGATCTCCAATGTATTTCTTTTGAGAAAGAAATATGGACTTCGGATGTTGGGCTACTTCAATGCCAAGATAGTAATGGACATAGCCCAAATCAGTCATTTTAAAACTTTTCCCCAATTCCTTCTTTATGTATGCAATGTAGCTTTCATTGTTCCCTGTTATCAAAAGATCATCTACATATACCACAAGATATACCACTGTTTTGCCAACTTTCATGACAAATAAAGTTGGATCATCAATATCATAATGTTTGAAATTGAGTTTCAGAAGATGCTCAGTTAGTTTTTCATACCAGGCTCGCGGTGCTTGTTTGAGGCCATACAAGGACTTCACAAGTTTGCATACTTTATGTTCATGTCCTTTCACAGCAAATCCTTTAGGCTGAGAGATAAAAACATTCTCTTTTAGATCCCCATTTAAGAAAGCAATTTTTACATCCATTTGATGGACTTTCCAACTGTTCTAAGCTACTAGTGCAAATAGTGTCCGAATGGTAGCCCATTTTGCTGTGGGGGAAAAATTCTCCTCATAATCGACCCCTTCCTTCTGTGCAAAACCTTTTGCCACAAGTCTAGCTTTGTGCTTGTCAAGTGAGCCATCAACTTTATACTTGTTCTTGTAGATCCACTTGCAGCCAATTACTTTAGTTCCTAATGGAGGATCAACCAGCGTCCAAGTGTCGTTCTTTATGAGGGCATCATACTCCTTTTGCATTGCTTCTTTCCATTCATCATGAGAAGCATCTTCTTTGAAGGAAGTTGGTTCAAAATCTGTAGACAAGTTCAATTCACAATCATAAGAAACATCCATATCAACAGGTGAATTAGAGTCATCCACATGACCTCCATTTTGCCGGTTTGAATTTCTAGTTCCTGTCTTTCCAACCTCATCAGGAAGAACATTTTCAAGTGTCTTTGTCAGCCACTTTGGGGGACCTTTTTCAGATGGTCCAGGCTGCTCCGTTGATTGAGTTGGGACTGGATCAAGATTGAGTCTCCCAATTCTATCAATCACATCACTTAAAGCATCATCCATTGTTGGAGTTTCATGCGGGGGAGAGTGTTCTTCAGAAGAATATTCCACATGTTGATCTAGTATAGGAATCCCCCCTTCAAGATGTGGAATCTAATTATCAAATTCTTGAAATGATTTTGCTTTTGTGAATCTATCCAAGTGATCAAGTTGCCGCTCAACAACATTGTCAGTTTTGGATGATTCAAGAAAAATTACATCTCTAAATACATCAAACTTCTTATTTACTTCATCATAGAGGCGGTATGCTTTGGAGGTGTTTGAATACCCTAGAAAGATACACTCACGACTTCTAGCACCAAGTTTGTTTCTATGTACCTTCGGTATCAAGGCATAACAGGTGGAACCAAAGACCCTGAGATGTTTTACCGAAGGAACATGTCCATACCACATTTCATATGGAGTCTTGTGTCTTATAGCATTAGATGGACATCTATTCTTTATATATGCAGCACATAGAACATCATCAGCCCAAAACATTATCTTTACATTTTTGAAGAAGAGCATGGATCGTACCATATTTAAGATTGCCCTATTCATTCTTTCAGCTACACCATTCTGTTGGGGATTATAAGGCACAATTGTTTGATGTTTGATCCCATGTTGGCGAAGATAGTTTTCAAATTCATTTGATGTGTATTCTTTTCCATTATCAGTGAGAATAGACCCAATATGAGATTGTGCATCATTTTCAATCCATTTATGAAAATTCTTGAATGTTTGAAAAGCATCAAATTTGTTCTTCAATAAATAAACCCAACACATTCTGGTGTAGTCATCAATAAATGTCATGATATATTTATTTCCATTTGTAGAAGGAACAGGCATTGGACCACATAAATCTGAATGAATGAGTTCAAGTTTTCTATGTGCTCTTGAATGTGAATCATGAAAAGACTGTTTGCTATGCTTTCCTATAATTCAAGCATCACATTGCTTAAGTTTCCTAGGAATTGTAGGCAAACCAGCAACACCATTTTTCTGCAACGAGCAGAGATTGTCATAGTTCCAATGTCCAAATCTAGCATGCCATAATAAACTTGATGGAAGTGTACCTTCTTCATGATAAGAATTATATGAGAAATGTTGTGCACGAGCAGAGGTTCCTTGCAGCTTGAGAAGTCTTTCTTTTTCTATTCTCCTCATGACAAGTGAGTGGTCAGACGTTTTTCTTACCTCAAGCTTGCCATCAAACATATGAATGGAGTGACCTTGCTGGCGGATGTGGATCAAGGACAACAAGTTTCTCTTGAGCTATGGGAGATATAGAACATGATGTAGAAGAAAGTCTGGAAGACCAGGCAGTTTAAGCCTGATTGTGCCAAGCCTTGATGGCTTGATTTTTGATTGGTTTGCAAAGTATACTTCTCCATCAACATTGTCAGTGAAATCTTCAAAAAAATATTTTCTATGAGTCATGTGGCAGGTTGCTCCTGAATCAAGCAACCAATCATTTTTCCAAGAAGCAAGTGAAGCATTAAATAAATCTTCATTTACTCCAATGTTACGTTGTGCCACAACATAGTGAGCGGATTCAGGTGCTTTACCTTTATCTGTATCATCAGTTTTACCTTTATGTTGGTTTCTTTTCTACTCAATTTTGTCCCATGGTAGCTTGCATGTAGAGGCATCATGTGATCCATTTCTTTTGCAGCGAATGAAGTGCAAATCTGCCTTTTCTCCTTGAGAATGTCTGCCCCCCCTGCCTCTGAAATATCTTCCTCTTCCTCTTCGACCACCTCTTCCTCTTGTAGAATCTTGAGCAGAATGCTTTTCTTTATGAGCAAGGCACACAACGTCTTCAGAAGATTCAGGGGCTGTCTTTTTTCCAAAAGCTTTATCTCTTTCAACAAACTTTTTCACAAGAGAGTCAAAGGTGATATCTTTGAGATTTCCATTTGCTTGCAATGATTTAAAATAATTGGAGTAAGTAGGATAAAGTGCCTTGAGAAAAGCGATAAGAGGAATATCCAATTCAACTTTAGTAGATTTGATATCATGCATTATAGACTTTAGTTCAGATGCAAGAGCAAGAGGATCATTATTTTGCAGTTCAAGAGTGAAGAGTTTAATCATGAGTTGAAAACCTTCAAGTGCAGAATGTGAGTCATAGAGTTCTTTCAGCTTTTGTAAGGCTTCAAAGGCAGTTGAATATGACGAAATATGGTGACTCACCTCTTCATTTACAGATGCTGCGATTAATGCATAAGCTTTGCTGTTCTTTTTTTTCCAAATGACGAGCTCTTTGTCTGAGGTAGGCTGTATTGGTTCATTGTCTTTGTCTCTGACACACACTCCTTTCCACAACTCATTGAAAATGAGGGTGTGTTTTATCATCCGGGACCATTCAGGATAGTTCTCCTTGCCAGTGAGAACTATTCCCACCATGGATATGATTGAATGCATTCTGTTAAAAAACTTCTGCTAATAGAAAAATACTTCTGCCAATATACAGTAAAATTATACTTCTGATGGTAATTTTTTTTTTTTTTTTTTACATTTCAAAAGGGCATTCTCTCCATGTACTGTCTTTGTCTTTAATGAAAATATAAAACATAAATCAGCTAGGCATTCTCAAAAGATTTCAAATCTCTTCCTCATATACCAATATGGACGCCAATACCTCACGCTACATCTTTATGCAACATATTTCCCTCACCTCATTGTTTATGCGAGAACTAAATGAAAAGCTCCAACATATATCTTCCATATACCCCAATGGTAATTTTATATAATGTAACATATGCCCATTAAAAGTATCACATATAATGGAACCAAAAAGTATCATGTACGTGAAGCACGTTACCACACAATGAAGCACGCAGGTGTGCTTAAATTAAATTCGTAGGCAGTTTTTGAAGATTGAAGATGAGATGAGATGGAAGGTCACAAGTATAAGATCACGGTACTTATGGCTGAGATAAATAGTGTAAATGAGGAGAATCAGAAGCTCAAATCTATGTTGAATTGCGCGTGTTATAGATATAACTACCTGCAGGAGCATATCAGGCGTATGTTGCAACAGAGGAATGGCGTTGATGGTAGCCAATTATTCAATCGAGATCACCCAAGTGAAGTCAAACTGTGGCGAAGGTCTATTAATGTCGACTCCAGCAGCACAGTTTCGCACCAATCTGCTCCCTATAGGGGTGATCGTGAACAAAGCCGAGAAACGGTGGAGAAGAATGTCAAGTTTATGGAAGATCAGCCGCTACCCTCAAAAAAGAGAAAGAATGGGATGATCGATTCATCCATTGAACAAACGGAGCAGGTCATTTCGTGCTGATAACGGTTCAGGCTACTGCGTGGAGCAGGTCATTCAGGCTACACAAATAGCAATTGGGACAGACATTAGACAGGGAAAATGGCAGTATGGACAACGCTTTTGAATGGAGAGCAGAGGAGCAGAATAGGGAGTTACAAAGGACATAAAAGCTAAAAAAGGAGCTGGCTCTGATACCATGTCAGGCCAGGCAGTAACTCCTCAACCAAAAATTGATTCATGTTTATTCCTTCAGGTAGGTCTTCATTAAATACATGAGGGAGAGACTGTTCAGTTCATCTCTCGATGACTGTTCATATTATTTATTTATCTATTTACATTATATTCACCGAATCATGAGGATTAGGTGTCAACAAGATGCTTTCGAGACATTTAGTCATATAAGGCCTTGTTTGACAAACTCAAATTATTGAGATTTTGGATGGCATATAATGCAGTTCGGTGGCCAACAAACCAAGTTTCCCAATGGGCAGATTGCGGCTTCTGAATTTCCTTTTTTTGAAAATGAATGAATGAAAAAGTCCCGCCAAACTTACAAAATAATAATAATGATAAAAAATAAAATACAAATAATAACAAAGAAAATATAATAATAATTTATTTATTTTATTAAATATGAATAAATTAAGAGTATAATTTATATGTGATATAAATAAATTTGTTTTTAAAATTTAATTTTCATTAAATTATTATTTCAAATCTCATGAAAGAAATTAGAAATTCAATCTAATTCACATTTAATTCAAATTCACATGGTACTTAATAAATTAATTATAAATCTCATTAAAAAAATCAAAATCACCATCTACAATTCCAAAAAAAAATACAACTCATAAATTCAACCAAAATGACATTCCTCCGCCTAAAACTTCCAATTTCAATCTTTGAAATCCCATTTTACCAATTATATACATTTTTATGACATGTTATAATTTAAAAGGCTAAAGTGACACAGGAGGAATGTAGGGAAGGTTCTGTCTTTAAAGTATTCATAGATACCACTATAATATAAATTTAAAAAATTGGTTTAATAAATTCTTTTTATAAAAATTTTAGATAATTTCTTTTTATATAAAATAGTTAATTATAATTCATATATCTTAATATATATATAATTATAATTTAAGAAAATAGTTAATTATAACTTATATATCTTAATATGATATATATATAATTTAGGAAAATAATGCAAGACAATATCAATCATATTTATCAATATAATTAGTTACACATTAAAATAATTTTAAATGCATTTATTTATTATTTATTTTTTAAAACCTGGTAAATTTTAAGAACTCAAAATAAACCTTAAATCATCTTAAATAAATAATTTATAAATTTTATTATTATTATAAATCTTTTATAACTAAAATCTTTTAAAAAAGGTAAACATTTATTTATTTTGTTAGGTAAATAAAAATATAGACCTACCTTTTAAAAATTTGTTTTTTGAATTCTTATTTATTTATATAGTTTATTTAAAATACATTATTACAATGTTTTTTTAATTAATTTTTAATTTATAACAAAATACAAACAAAACCATAATAATGTACACATCGCTTCTAGAGAAAACTCCATTCTAAAGCAAAACTCGAGAAATATAATTCGATCATGAATGCGAATTTTGTGAAAGTAGAATTTTTTGCTGAAATATTATATAATTATGCTTATAAATAAATTTTATAAACAAAACATTAATTTTATAACTAAATAGTTTTTTGATTATTTAAAACAAGAAACACTGTGGATATATAAGTTGACTCGGCAATGCCATGGCCGTTGAAATATAGGGATTATAAATATTCGTGTAAAAGTTTCAACCGTCTTAACAAAGTATTCTGACTTATCTGTCAATAAAATGGACTCATCTGGCAGTCAGTTGGATTTGATCCTGGGCCTGCCCAAGATAACTCTCACCAGTTAGTTACCGATTGTCCTAGTGTTAAAAAGAAAATAAAATATAAAATGGACTCATCTGGTTTACGCTCTCTCACCAACCGATCTTCCATTTTCTATTAATTTTCAACACTCATACCAGCGATGGTGAAACAAACGATTTCTATTACTGATGGCAACAACCTATACCATTATAGACAAAGAAGAATGGTAAAAAAAATAAAGAATAAATTTTGGTGCGGTATTGTCTGTCAGGACTGACAAATTAACTTTTGGCACAGAAGATTCATTCGTTCTAACTGATAAATCGAATCCACATGGCCTCGCTCGGTACACCTCCATTCACAACGGTGAGCAGGTAGTACCCTGAAGGAGCCGCCACTGCGCTAGGTGGAGCCGTCAAACCAACTAAATATCCACCCCTTCCCCTGACAATGGGCGTGGCTGCAAGTGAGAGCATTCTCTGGTTCATGGACCAACTGTGCGTTGTGAAGGGAGGGGCGTATGCATTAAATTTTATGTTCTCGCTCGGCCTCCTCGAAAGGGAGAAACGAACGATGAATTTCGACCCGTATTTGATCTCTCTCGTAGAAATGGCAGTGATGTTCACCCTCTTCGAATCGTAATGGGGATGCAGATAGTAAGGAACATACGCTTCCACTCTCAGCTCGGTAGGAAACGGCACACCGGAGAAGCGATATCCATAGTTTGAGTTGCTCCCTGCTACTAAAACACGTCCGTCGGGCAACACATTAGCAGTGGAATGATACATCCTCGGGATTTTAGTGGGAGCCAGGACCCTGAACCTGTTGCCCAATGCTTCTGTGGGTGTGTAGAGAAACGGACTCAATGCAGGCTCCCGGGCAGATTGCCAGCCGGCCGTGCCATTTTTGGCACCGTTGATTACGAGAATCTGAGAAGTGGGGAGAATGAGCATGTCGCCCATAACTCTAGGGCCGGGCATATCCTCCATCTCCCATTGCGGATTCTGGGACGTGATCTCCATTCTCCCGCAGCTCCTCAACGCCTCTACGAATGTCTGGTTCATTGTAGCCTTTTTGAAAGCTCCATCCGGGGCTCCTCCACAGATTAGAATCTCCACCCTTTGGAAATTATTAGCGGACTCGAGCGGAAGCATGACGGAAGAACCAGACGAAGGATAGTTCCGGGCGCCACCTCCAGGCATGGTGGGGAAGGTTTTGAGTACCTGGTTTTTGTTGTAGTCGAACAGGATGGACTCCTTGTTGGCGAAAATGAAGAGATTGCCGTCTGACGAGAGATGGAGGAAGGGATAGAGATTGTTCTCCTCTCCCACAGTGTTGGTCTTCACCAGGAACGGAAGCTGGAAGGCCCCGTCAGAGGGGGCTTTCGGAACGAATTCGTAATTGAACGATCTGCGCCCCCCTACGACAATGACCCGACCATCGGACAAGATCTGGTTGGACGCATACCATCGGTTGGCAGTTAGGTGGACCGGCGATTCAATCCAATTGCAGGTCGCGTCGGAGCAGGGGGCGAAGTTGCGAATAACTCTTGTCCCATTGCTCCATCCTCCGGTCTGAATGAGTGTGCCGTTGCTGGCGAAGGCAGCCGAAGAACAAAAAGTGTCGGTGAGCAGGTGTAGAGGCCTCACACTGTTGGTGGCAATGTCGTACTCGATGGAATGTGCCCAGCAATCTTGCGAGGCGGCAGCGGTGGCGCTGTTGCAGGGTGGGTCGGTTCTCAGGATCTGCGAAGGACCGGCGAGCGTTTGATCGAAAATGAGGAGCTTATTGGTATGGGTGAGCGTCATATGCATTGCGGAAACTCCAGCATTTTGCAGGAGAAGCTCCCATCTGCCTTCGTGTAGCTGGTGTCCTGTAGTTAATCCGACATAAGGATTAATTATCAATAGAGCTTGAACGATCAACATAGTCCTCAGTTCTCCTAATGTCATGTATGTCCTCGACATTTCGCCTCCTCTGCAATTGAAATTTGGCAGATGAAAACCAATTCAATTCTTGTCTAGCAGAATGAATTGCCTCTGCAATATCTTCTTCAATAGCACTAGGATTCTCAGAATATATATATGGGCATTCCCAGTTATTGGCTAGAAGTATTAGTTGCCTCTGGAATGTCTTGCACGGTAGCACTAGGAGACTCGGAATGTATATATAGGCGTTCTTGCATGGAGAAAGACCGATTTCACACGGCTCATCTGAGGAGTACTGCTTGGATTTGGATTTTGAAAGAGATGCGCTTGTGAAATGCGTGACAGCCATAAACAGAACGCCAACGCTGACAGTTTTTTCTTATTTTATTTTTTTGATGATTGTGGGGATGAGTAAATAGCCGGCCATTTGTCCGTGTTTAGCTGTCGTCTGTCTGAGTCGTCTCACCGCGTTTGTGAGATGAAGTTTCTCCGCAAATACAAAGAAACTACAGACTGGAGGGCTGCCAAACCTGTGAATTGATATGTGTGGTAGGGCCCGTGAACGATACCAAACATGGGACATGATAAATGCTGTACGCCTGCCTTGCACCTGGACGCTTTCCCTGTTATATTATTTGGATTGGGAATCGGGAAAAGAGATTTAGAAAGGAAAAAAATGAACCGAAAGATGAATAATGAGGTGCATAAACGTGTCCGCTTAGTAACAATTGAACGTTGTTATTATTACTTTCTACCGGAAAACTACACGATCTGACTTTTTAAACTTTGTCATTATTAAAGATCTCGGTTAGCCAATTAAGCCAAAAGAATTTTATGTTTTTTCAGAAATTGACGTTGCTTTCTGAAGTGTTCTTCGCCATTCAAAATGTTAGTGTACATTTTCAAGGAAAATATGGTGTTATAGTATTAAATTTCAACGTGAGCGAAGTGGTCAAACACTAATTCCCTCGCACGTTGCAGATTAAACGTAAAAATGGCAGACCTGAGGGAAAAGATAAACATGAATTTGGGTCAATATTAACATCCACGCAAGAAAAAAGAAATTGTCATTTTATAATCATTAGTAACTATGGTGACCACAAGACGGACCATAAGAAGTGAAAAAAAACCGTGAGTAAATGTTGTGAAAATAAAAGCCTTGGTAATTGAATTCGACGTGCTAGGTTCCACTCTCTGCGATATTTGTATTTCAATTGTATTTTCTCATAATTCCAACACTTTTTATAACCTTATTGTTTTGTATTACGGCGTTCTTATGTGAAAACAACTCCTTTGCTGCCCTCGTGTCCTCTGTTTGCGCCGCCCTCGTGTCCTCTGTTTGCGCCGTTCGATTTCATGTTACACGATTAGATTTTGATAGGCCGTTGATTTCAATTGCAAACCCCTTTAATCAAGTGGCAACGGATCCGACTTTGGTTAGTGGGGGATGAATCCAATCGCTTTCATGCACAAAATTTCGTTATAGGTGGCGGCAGTAGTCAACAATTGTCTCATTCTACTGCGCCACTGGCAGCAGTCTTCGACAACTGTTCCATTCTGTTGCGCTGCTGTTAGCTTAAATCAAATTCTGGTGCACCCCATTAGTTTAAATCAAATTCTAGTGAGACAAATTCCATTACAAAGAGCGATGGGACAGATAAATTACACAATTTTGATAAAAGAAGCTATTTTAATTGGCTAAATTACTTAAAAACTTATGGTTATGGTTATTTATGAATTTAGTTTAGCATGGTAATTGTTTGAATTCCACAATTCGCTCAAAAGTTCATTCGACGACTTTCATATTCTCTCTCTTTACTAGCATTGTAAACTATTTTAGCCAGAAATCGTGGGCACACAAATATCCTATTTGATTTCAAAATATACACTCTATGCCGTAGGCTTCATTTTCGACAACTTTCATATTCTCTCTCCTTACCAGGCTTCATTTTCGACAACTTTCATATTCTCTCTCCTTACCAGGCTTCATTTTCGACAACTTTCATATTCTCTCTCCTTACCAGCATTGTAAACTATTTTAGCCAGGAATCATGGGCACACAAATATCCTGCTTGATTTCAAAATATACACCTATTGTTAGACTATGCCATAGACTTACGGAATATCTTGTCGGCACATGAATTTTATTAAATTTAATCAAAACATGCAACGGTGAAAGCATGTCGTTCATGTGTTTTTGGCATATATCCTGTCCGTCCAGCAATTTTATTAAATTTAATAAAAAATACAATGGTGAAAGCATGTCGTTTATGTGTTTTAGGCATTCCTTCTTAAATTTGCTGCGCATTTTCTAAACTCTATCAATACATATATTTTAATGTCAAGAAAGCATTTACAAAAGCATTCATAAAAGCATTCATTGAATTTTTCATTTGTGAAATTTATTAACATAAAACTTTATTAGATATTTATATATTCATTTATGTATATAGTTGGGTTGTTGCATCTGTTTATATGATTATTATTTTAACGAAACGAATTATTGACATTGTTATACCAAAATCAGAAAGAGAATTTCACTTTCAAATGTAAATCGGGTTCAAGGATTATATCGGGTTTAAAAATGAAGGTGAAGCAGAGAAATTAGAGACCTGAAGGTTAACGATAAATCATTTAGATCGACATTTTTTCCATATGGAAAATCTATTTTGAAACTTATTTGTTGAAGGTGATGATATACCAAAATCTCAGAAAGAGAATTTCACTTTCAAATGTAAATTGGGTTCAAGGATTATATCGGGTTTGAAGCAGAGAGATTAGAGACCTGAAGGTTAACGATAAATCATTTAGATTAACATTTTTTCCATATGGAAAATCCATTTGGAAACTTTATTGAATATTAACAATAAATCATTTAGATTGACATTTTTTCCTAATCATTTAGATTGACATTTTTTCCTAATCATTTAGATTCACATTTTTTCCTTATGGAAAATCCATTTTGAAACTTATTTGATTTCCCTAATCCATTTTGAAACCACTGACCTGAAGGTTAACAATAAATCATTTAGATTGACATTTTTTCCGTATGGAAAATCTATTTTGAAACTTATTTGATTTCCCTAACTTACTGTTGAAGGTGACAACCCATTCGTGCATTTCCTCATACCTCGGCTTTTATTAGTTTATGTTCTTGTCACATATAATCTATGCTTGAGTTTATATTTCAAATCATTCTACACTTTTCGGTGTGGGTATTGGCCACCTCAGAATTTTTACAAAGGAATTTATTTAAACCATTTTATTTGTAGTTATTTACATACATTATAACTTCTCCTGAAAAAATTCAAACATAAACACGGTTTTCAATTTCATTTTGCATCAGTGATATACAATACATGCCTTCACCTCTTAGTTGGGGCTTAAGGTTCTTTAAGTTATTATGTTTTGGATACCAATCAATATTGAAATTTTTCAAATTGTTTAATTAATAAGTTATCATGTTTGGATACCAATCAATGATTTCTTAATGCTTGGGATTTATGTACCCATGTTTTGTTTAATTAATTAAGTTATTATGTTTTGGATACCAATCAATCTTGAAATCTTTCAAATTGTTTAATTAATTATCATGTTTCAATACCAATCAATCTTGAAATCTTTCAAATGACTGTAAGACGACCTTTCTTATTATTTTTATGCTACATCGTTTTTATAGTTTTTATATGATTGCGAAATTTAGCTCAATATGGTGTACATTATTTACAAGGCATCTCTCCCAACAAAAGATGAAGAATTGCTATTTGCAGATGGGTACATTATTTACAAAGCATCTCTCCCAACAAAAGACGAAGAATTTAATTTTGATTATCAGCCTAATCACATTAAGAAAATAGTTTTCCCTTCAGAATGTCAATTTAATAGTTTTCCCTTCAGAATGTCAATTGTTTTGATCCTGGGTAACAACATGTATAAAAATTCTCTTTTCTATTAAAATTCAAACACCATTGCACTTTGTAAAATTCCACCAAAAATTTTCCTGTTTATCAAATATTCAGTGGGATGTCATAGAATATTTTCAATGAACATAACACTTTGAATCCTCGTTGATTTTGGTAGGGACATGAATTCAAATGATTTATCAGGAAGTATTCATCCATATTTGAGTAATCTTACAAAACTCTATTGGTTCCACCCCAGTTAAAATGCCACTCAGTTCCTGTTGCGTTATCTCTTTTAAGTCATTCTCTTTCCTCTCCATTTTCAATTACAAGCCCACCTTCAATCACATAAAACACTCATACTCTGTTAGTTAATGTACACCCGATTCAATAACCCACAACTTCAACCCCTTTCAGATCACCTTCAAAAACCTGGGTATTTCTCAGTTGATATATGCACAACACAAAAACAACATTCTCAAGGATGTGGGTAAGCAAACTCTGTCAATGGCATCCATGCTCTTGTTCACCTTTCTGATTCAGCAAGTGCAGTTGACACCATCTTTAGTAATTACCCAAATCCTGAACTCAGACTTTCAATACAACATGGCCTCAAAAGAGCCAGAAGCAATAAAAGTCCCAAACCTTCAGCTACCCAACAACTTCACCAATGTTATTGACATAGCCAGGGTCTTATCTCCAACCCAAGTAGTGAATATTTCACAAGAGTTGCAGGCTTTGGAAGACAAATCAGAGTGGAAAACGAGAATCCTTACAAGGTCTAGGCCATCCCCATCTCCTTCAGATAAATCCTTCATGGACCTATGGCGCCCTGATGACGGGACTGTGATTATAGTAGAGGACATCTCTTCCCAAAACATCTTGAATTTTGGCACAATATTAACAGTGGGTTCCAGGCTTCCTTGTCAATTCTTCAGTGAGCTGCAGTCTAGGTATGGGAATCAGTTTTTTGTATTGGAAGAGGGCTATCAGGCAGCTCTTTTGAATACAATTGATGCCATCAAGCAATGCATTGTTAGGGAAGAGGGATGCAATAATGTGCCTGGTTTGACAGATGACTTGTACTTTTTAACTCTTGCGACATCCATTGCTGGGGGTTGTGTGTTTGGGTTTGCTGCCCAGCTTAGCCCTCAGGGCAGAGTGGAGGGTTCATGGCAGTGGGTTGTTCTTCTTTCTCCTCTGTGGCTATTGTTATTTGCTTCGTATGGGATACTTCCAATTGTACACCCATCTTTGGAAAATCACCTATTGAGAAAAAATGATTTAACTCTGATATAAAAGTCTGGGAATTTTTTATTTTGCAGAAGTTCAGGGCTCAAATGCAACTCATGTTTATTAGTATCCTCAGGAGGGTTGCAATGGTTGCTTATAATTTTTTTCAATGTAGCCTTATGTTAAGGGTTGTCCTTGTGGCATATCTGAACCTGTCTCTCTTATATGGGACTATTAATCCACTGTTTGCATCGAAGGAAATGGGGATATAACACTGAGAGTGATCATGCAGGACTGCATCGATTAATGGGTCTCCTTCACATATCCACCATGCTTTGTAGTGAGATGGAATTGGTTCTCATTGTTGTAATTGACTCTATGTTTCTCTCGCCAAAACAATACTGTAATTAGATGTAAAGTTCCCAATTTTGACATTATCTGTGCTCAGCAGCCCTGTTATTATGTTATTCTGGTTTTAGTTCCATTCATCAGAGAATAAATTTCGTTTTGATATGTGTTAAAATAAACCTTTTATTGCAGGAATTGTTGGAATAAAGAAAATAATTATTTTTGCATGAGGTGCCAAGTGTCACTATTGAAAATTTCTATAAAAGAAGGAGAAAGTTAGTGAGAAAGGGACTTTTTGAACACCCTACTATTAGATTAATATCCTAATGACATTGTGTACTTAGAGTAACTATCAATATTTGTGGTGATTTTAGTAAAAATGGAGGTCATGTTCTTCTGTTCATCTTCTCAATGGGTATTGAATTCCATTCTTCATCATAATGTTTGTAAGATTTATTTCTTTCTTTCGTAGGCTTTGGCATCCTACTTTTGTAAGATTTATTTCTTTCTTTTGTAGGCTTTTGCTTCTAATTCCTACCTTTCTGAGCTACGGTGCTTTAAAGGAAACTAGTCTTAGCCTTTTTCTCCAGCTAGGCATACTTATATTTGTTCCTTAATGTTATTGCATCTAGGGTTAAATTAGAAAAAAACTTGCTAATCTCTAAAATTTTAAATGCATATATTCCTTAATGTTATTGCATCTAGGGTTAAATTAGAAAAGAACTTACTAATCTCTAAAATTTTAAATGCATACAATTAAGGTTGTGAAAGCATAGTAGTCAAAAAGGGCTCCAAATACAAACATTAAGACCTTAAATTATTTACAAAATGTAGGCCACCATTATACCATTTAATGGGAGAATAATGAGTACCCATCAACATCATTACCATAGGTTTCTCCCATAAAATGGTTTTGGGGTCAATGTCAATAGTGAAAATATCATCTACATAATAGTCAACATTTTTTATATCCGCTTTTCATGGGATTGAATTTGGAGAGCCACACTTGATTCTTCTTTAAATTCACTATGTCAAGACAATTTAAGTACATATAGGTTATAGTTTTAATGTTATAGTTAACGTGTTAGGTACTAAAGTTTATGTCTTGTAACATTTTAGGAGTTACAATGTGTTTATGATGAGAGTGCACTAGGGGTCATAATTGTTAGAATTCATTGTGTTAAAAATCATATTGCACTATGGTTTACTTAATAATAGAGTTAGTCCCTTAAGGATTATAAGGTAATCAATGCCATTTTTTCTTAATGGTAATAGTGGTTAGAAGTTGCATTTTGGAAGGGTTTGCAATTCTCCAAGAGTGATCAAAGTATATTATGGTTTATATGGTATATGGGACATATAAGTATTTTGACTTTCATAATGGTTTTTTGTTAAGAGACACATATTGTATTTGATATTATAGTGACCATAGTGGTCAAACGTTACATTGAAAAAGGGAAACAATTAATGGGGCTAATATATAGTGCAATATATAGGAATATCTAATAATAAATTCATTATAAGTATTTTTATTCTTTATGAAAGTATTTTTTTGTTGTTTTTGCGTTCTTCAATTTATGCCTTGCGGCGTTTCCTTTACAACATCTGGTGCAAATCCTAGTGTATATAATTTTTAAAATCGTATTGTTTGGTCATAGCAGTGTACTTATAATTTCGTTTTGATATTTAAATGAGCAATGCATATGATATTTACTTTTTGTGACATATAGCTATTTAATTTCTCGTTTTTCAAATTTAATTTTTTAACATATTATTATAGATTTGTTTTAATTTTAAATATGTGAGTATTAAATCTATTAGCATATTTCTTTTTATTGAAAAATTGGAAAAGAATTTTTAGAAAGAGATTTATCTTTTAGATTGATAAAACGGTAATTAAAATAAATTTATATTGATTTTTAATAATATTATTTATATTTATATAAATTGTACATTTTTATACATGGAAATATATTTATTTTAAATTTTATAAAAACTTTTACACACAAATATATTGTTTAATTTTCAATGTAATTTGAATAGTCATAACTTAATTTTTTTTTATATTATAAATATTAAGTTTTAAATGTTTATTAATTAAATTTAAATATAAACAATGTTACTAACTTAACAATAAATTTAACAAGTTTTTTTTAAGGTCACACTATCAATATAATGAGATCTTTATCTCACAATTTTCATGCTAATCATGCTAATTTTGAAAACCAATGATGTGGTTTTTCAATTTGCATTAAAAATCAAAAGTGATAATTACAAAAAACATGAAAAACCATACTAAAATGCAAAAGTGGAGATGTGGTATCACTTTCATTTTTTAGAGTTAAAATTCAAAAATTTTCAATCATGGAATTAAAGATGAAATATTATGACTACTAAAAAAAATGAAAAAAACATTTGAAATGCAAAAATGGTGCACTATCACCAAATTTTTTAGGGTTAAAATTCAAACATTTTTCAATCATGACATTAAAGACAAAATATCATAACTAAAAAAATATATACATATTGAAATGCAAAAGTGTTGTTGCACCATTACAGGGTAAAATTCAAACATTTTTCAATCACGACATTAAATACCAAATATCATTTATGTATTTTTTTCTTTCTTTTTTTTAATGTTTATTTTTAAGTGTTTTTTTCAAAGTTGTCCATCTTTTATTTTATTTTAATTTATTTTGGTTTAAATTACCTATTAATCGACATTATAGCCTTGACCATTGGTATTATTTGAGAAATAACAAAAACTTGATTGTAAAACTAAAAGTGAATTACATAAAATTTGTTTATTTATTATTATTTACATTTTAAAAAATTGAATTATATATATATATATATATATATATATATATATATATATATATATATATAGGAAATTAATTTAAAAATAAAAATATTAGAATTAAAAAAAATGGGGAGAGATAATTTTTTTTTGGGAAAAGGTATTAAAATAAAATAAACTTAAATTTTACTTTTGAAAATTCAAAAAACAACGTTAAGTCCCACTAGCACAACCGGTTGAGGATGGACCTCGTCAATAAGGCGACCCAGGATCAAACCTCGGGGGGTGGTTGTGCCTTATGCCAGAGGGAGGATACATGCTAAAAAATCCAATCAACTAAGGGTTGGTGTGGCCCAAGCCGGGTGCGATCCCTCGGTGACTTTGATAACTTAGATGCCCTTGGGTCATGGCTGGTGTGGCTCAGGCTGGGTGTGATCCCCGGGTGACTTTAACAAATTATATGCCTCTGGGTTGTGACTCCTCAAGCCACAGGTCAAGCCTAGAGGATCATAGAAAAAATTAAGAAAAAAAATGAAAAAAGAAGTTCTCCCCTTTATCGATGGGGGCTTCTTGGCAGTTGGTGGCACAACTCATGCCACCAACTACCTAGCGGCCCCCAAGGGTGAAAGGGCAATGTTTGGTTTCATTGTCTGCTACACAACAAGAACAATATGAGTCATTGCATGCTATGTGGGCAAGGATGAGGCTCGACATTTCCCCTCTACCGATAGGGACCACTAGAAAACTAGTGACATGGACAAGAGGACTATGGTGATTTTGGGCATTTCAAGTCCACCTCCTCAGGTTGTTAGTTCTCACCAAATGAAGAAGTTGATCCGTACCCACATTACTTGTGACTATCCACTTCCTTGACGAGATATATTTCACTATTGTTGGATTACTACCTGGTGGCCCTCGTGGGTGGACGGGTGAGGTCAGGCATCTCCCTCCCTCACACAACATGCTCAATGCACCCATAACATTTTCATTTGATTTTTCTTTCAATTTTTTTTGTTATTTTAAATAGTTTTTAGTTTTTTTTGTTATTTTAATTTTTTAATTAAACAATTTTATTTTCATTTATTATTTATTATTTTATTATTATTATTATTATGGAACTACTACTATTGGCTCTCATGCTACTGCTCTTGCCCCTAGTGATAGAAATTATTGAATATTCTTCATCTAAAGACCAAGACTTAAACTCTTCACCTCGATCACTAAAAGTGTAAACTGGTTAGTAGATATAGTTTCTATCTATGGATATTAATAGGAAAATAATTGAGTGACGAGAAGCTACAACATCTAGATATGTCTCTATATAATATTCTATGAGGTATGAGTAAAAAAGGTAAACTACTTGATTGGGATCTAGAACATCGAGCTCTTGGCCTCAATCTTTGGTGTGTTATGGGGGGTTGTGATGGATCCTTATCTTGCTAGGCATCGTTGTCGCTCTCATATGCATCAAGAATGTGAGGGATTCTAGGTCTCAATCTCAATATGGATATGGAATGGAACAATTAGATCCACAACTTGAGAATAGGGAACTAGAATAGGCTATGGAATCAGAAAGGATGGATATGGATATGTATTTGCTTCTAGGCTAGGATATGGTTTTGATTTGTCTATGTTACTCGTGTAGTTGAACCATTTAAAGGGGCTTCCATGGCTACTAGGTAAACATAATAAATATTAGAATACACGCATCCTTAATTTTTTAAATATACTAACTCACCAAAAGGTCATGGATAAGCTGGTAGTGATGGTGGTGACTAGGCTAGGGTAGTGTCTAACTCTGGCTTTGGATGAGATGGTGGTTTCCCTAGAGAAACTATTTCTACTCAGGAAACTAGATCATATGTTAGTGGTATTGAAGTTTCCTTTGGGCCCTTCAACTTCCATTGCCTCTACATGTGAGTTATTACCATTTAGGAGAGTAGGTAAGTCTCAACTACATAATCTATTTCCACCCTGGGTTCTACCCTTTACGATGTTGGGCCAACTACTACTAGGTAAACAAAAACTAGCTTCAAAATAGAAAGAAATACTATTGTACAATATGGTAGTGGATTTGATGTTGCTAGGAAATATTTTGATGACTAGGGGTCTAGAACAATAGATTATGCTTTCAAATTGAATTTGCATCTGGTGGCTAAGATAAGTCGACTCTACCATTGCTAGGTCATTTTCTATTACTTTGTTGCCCATTGCTACTCTACTTTATGAAATTGTAAGGGATGCTAGTTGTGGATATGGAACTGGTAGATCCACACCTGGCTCAGGCTATTGAACTATTGGAAGGGATGTTGCTAATTCAACTTTAACATATTACACTCGGTTGAATGAGATGGATCTACTAATGAATGATCTTAAAACGAATCTAGAACCGTGTAAGGTAAATTTAGGGCTTTGGATATAGCTACAACAAGCGATTCAACCAAAGGAAGGGATGTAGCAAAGGTCCATGCACATAATGCCACTCACCAGGCCAAACATGATCTAGAGTATGACTATAACCATCATAAGTATGTACTGGAGGATAATTAGAATATTCCATACTGGATAATTCATATTCCACATTACCTTTATCCAAAACAAAGCTGGATAGAGACAAGTAAATAATAAGGTCAATCCATAATTGCATGTTCATAATGCCTATCATCTCTTGCTACTAGCTAGGTGTATATCATAATCATCATGGCATCCATACAAGTAGTCCACCCACTATAATGGAAAGAATAAAAAGTCCTTGAATTGAGATCCATATATCCCCTATTGATTACTAGAAGAAGCACACTAAGAGCCAAAACTGGAACTAATGGAAGTGCACCGAGACCAATAACCAAAATAATAAAGGCATGGAAAAAGAGAGGAAGAAAGGATAAAAACTTTTTGGAGTTCTCGCCTTAGTCATTCTTCCCCATGTAGCTCTAACCCAACAAGGAAAAAGAGGAAATTAAAGTGAAGATACCCTAATTCCCTGCGCTTTCATAGACTTATCATCATTCTCCATCCTTGTAAGTGCCTTGTAAATCACAGTTGCTACATTGATTAAAGCATAAGTCTTATCCTTGTAGTTGACAACGGTAACATCAGTGATCTTATCCAAAATAATTGTATCCATCCCTCTGTTTTGGATACTTTGGTATCTACGAATAAATACTAATTCCCTAGATAAGTAGCCATATCTAGAACAACAGTTTAAAGCATTTTATCCTTTTCCTATAAGAAATAGATAAGACAAAGAAGATGAGAAGACCTAATTGTAGTTCTTCTTTCCTCTTGTCTCCTTTGTATTGGTCCTGTCACTCCTTCCCGTACTTAACACACTTGAGAATTACCTGCAAACACAAACAGAAGACAAAGTACCAATCAAAGCAAAATATTTATTGAATACAAGTAAATGGACTCAGATACATTTCACACATATAAGCATCATATGACAATACAAACATATGGGAGAAATGTTCAAATACTTTATTGAATAGAAGAAGGAATTACAAACATTGTGTCTGATTCAAAGTCATTCCTCGAGCTTGGATCCCATCCACATCACATCAAAAGCATGAAAAACTTGTAGCATTACAATAATTGCTTCAAAGCCAATTCTCATAGCAACATTATCTCCTTACAATTCAACATAGTCCAACCCTTGATCACTTAGATGAGTGGTCAATTTATAGGGAGATGAAGGAGGTTTTGTCATAAATGGTGGTATTGAATGGCCTTCCATACTTAGAATTAGTTCCATGGAGGAAGGGATGAGAGGATAGGATGCATCTTAACTCATTCCTCATCCATTTTTGAGCTCATAGGAGTTGATAAGTGAGGAAACCTTCTAGATGACTCCAAAAGATAAGAATATTCCCCAAACCCTATGTGAATTTCGCTCAAACTCGCCCAACGCAGGTGAAAGGAAGCCTAAGTGCTCTGCAGAGCATCCTGGCATGGACTCAATTGCTCTGCAGTGCACCCTTACATGGGCCTACCTGCGCTAGTCCCTCTAGAGGTCATTTAAGGATGTCTTCATGTCATGGAACTGTCTGGGAATGAGGCATTCAAAAGGGTGACTTGTTTATGGCACGTAGCAACTGAAATTAGGGTTTGATGAGCCCTAAAACACTAACCTGGATGATGGGAGTGATGTTCCCAAATGGATATGTAACAGCTACCCCCTAAAGCATGAAGTTAGAAAAATGCCAATGTCGAATGAAATGCTTTACGATGTGATGAGGAGGTTTCGAAGTGGAAGGTGACTTGCATCAATTACAACACATATATCATGATATTTTGATTTTTACATGAATCGCTAAGGGAAGGCATACCCATGCTTAGCTTATAAACTTTCATTACATGTACATAGACAGTCGTCTACAGATATAGATCCATGATTAGAATGACCATCAATGTAAAAACATTGTACATATGATTTAGTACTCCTGAAATCGCAGCCTGGATGGATGAAACTAGATCCGGGGTCTTCTATCTCGTTCAATCGTTCGCTCAAGTACAAGTCTAACGATGTGAATCTGTGATCTGAAGTCGAACATGGGAAGGCACCATCTCATTACCAACCGATGATGTAAGTTGTTAACAGATGCGAGAGAAATCACCGATAATGATAATGATCCTCAAGGTACTGCAGTACATTCTACATGGTGTGAATAGATGTTTTGATGTTGAACACCACACAAAGTCTTTTGGTCGAAGGCCATTGACGTCAACCTATTGTTGGAAGCGAGAAACCTGCCATTGATGTATGCAAGCTTCAAGGTACTGGAATGGTGTTTCTAAGTCAAATTCTTGGCTAATGTGCTGATGTCAACAAGAAGTGACTCGTCGCAGGAAGGCCTTGATGTATCCCACATCAACGACACGAAACGAGTGTAGTGATTTTGGAGATGGAATTTGATTGATGACACAAAGATTAGGAATGGCGGTGATGAAAATGAAGGTTTATGGTATTGCAAAGGATGAATTTTGACTGGATGACTTCTCTTGAACCTGTCGGAAACACTAAAATGAATCGATAGCATTGACCCAAAAAAAAGTGATGGATAGTATGATAGACCAATAGTATGATAACCATCTAGCTGATAACCCATCCCAAATAGTCACGGTGATGGAGTGAAAGTGTCATGTTCAAGAGCGACCTGCTACCATAAAGTGGTTTTCCCCTTTTTCCCATTTTACCCAGTCATTGCTGACCAATACCTTTTTATTTTTATCAATCTTGAGGATGATAACATATGCTTGTTGTATAATTCCACCCTTCGGGTGAATCCCTCACTATGTGATGTTTTAATGAGTCTAGCGAAGGTGAAACTCAATCTTGTCTAAACGGACAAGTTTGTCACTATTTGATGTTTTAATGAGTTTAATGACAAATATAACTCGGTCATTTTCATGAGAGTTTGAAAAGGGACAAAAGAAAACTCCACAAGTAGTTTTTCGTAAATTAATCTCTCAAGCCTGAAAAAGCGTAAAACAATACGATAAAGATGTTGTTTCCAATCCGTTAACGAGTTTAAAAGGACAAGCGCTTAGCAATCTTTTCATGTTTAGAGAGTCTGAAAAGAGCTTAAAGAGGACTCTGACGGGGTTCCCTTTTCGTTTTTAATAGAGCTCGAAAAAGAGATAAAAGTATGCTTTGTGGTCAAAGGTACAATTTACAATTGAGCACGTCGAATTCTGTAAGTCAGTTGTAAAACCTGCTCAAAACATCACCAAATGGATTAAAAATACCTGTTTCATAGGAAAAAATGGGCAAGTACTAATGTTTACTCGATTAATGAGCATGAAATAAACATAAAACAAGTTTTTACCATGACATTTTTACCATTTGGAATTTACCATTCAGTTTTGTGCTCTGGGCTAGTTTTTAACCTCGAACTTCATCAGCTGATTGCGAGAGATTCTATGGACCATTTCCAGTGCCATCTGGACCAGGTAGGAGATATACCCATGCTCTTTATTTTTAGGTCATTCTTTTTTCATTTAATGAAAGTTTTAGGGTCTTTTGGGGCCTTTGGGTTTCATTTTATTGCCTTGGGATCAGCGCAGGCTTTCACATCGAAAACTGTGCTGAAGACCACCCATATAAAAGGCTGCTTGCTCTGCAGTGCACTATCTCTACCTGGGCTATGTTGGGCGAGTTTCCTCAATTTGTTTTAGTTGTTTTCTCCAAAATTTGACCTATTTTTTGCATGGAAAGGATGCTAACTAAGCTTATGATTGTGTTTTAGGATTTCAACGGATCAGAATGTCGATTACAGGGCGAGAAAGAGAGCAGGAAGAACAAGAAATGGTTGCCCTAAACAATATGGGTACGGTTGAGGCCCTCAAGAACTATGGGTTACTCAAATACTTCAAGCTGTCCAGAATGAGGCAAAAAATAGAACTATTGTAGTTCCTTGTTCATGCATGGGATCCGATAGATCAAACATTTCACATAAAGGACAAGATGGTCCCTATTACCATTGATGATATTTACTTTCTTACCGGACTGTTGAGGTGAGGTTCCCCCATCTCAATTTTTGGATTTGCCCGTGGAAGTGAATCGGTGAGAGATTACATTTGACAATTTTGTCAACCAGGTACATAGCCTAGCAAGGATGGGAAAATAAACATTAGGGATGTAGGTGATTTTCCTTTGAGAATGATCCTCTTCACAATCGCAAAATTGGCTGGCAGTGTGACACTACATCTAGCGAATAGATTGTATATGCAATATGCACTTGAGTGTCTAGAGCCAAAGGTATTCAATTGGTGCGAGGCTATGCTTTCTTCACTGAAAGAACAACTGACCAAGGTAAAAAGTGGTAAGATGAAGAATTTATGCTATGGTTCGATCTTAATCGCTTTTACCTTAGAGAGAATCCCATTGATGCAACCACATCATGTATCACTGGGTGTAGCTGGTCCTAGAGATCCACGTATGCAGAGGTGGGTTGAATTGATGGCTCGACATGCGGGTCAATCAACAATCATTTTTCCACTGCATTCTTCAGTTGGATCGATCGGAAACATCTCGTCATCGAAGAGCATCCATACTCAGGGATGGATTTCCGTGGAGATCCAGATTTGATTCTACTAGTTGGAGCAAAGTGGGGTGCTATAGGTAAATTGTTTGACTAAAGTGTTTTTTGATTTTTCAAGTTTCTACATGTTTTTTGTGTTTTTAATGTTTCCAAGACTAAACTAAAACCATTCTCATGCATGAAGATGTGGGCACTATTAGACCCGTGGGGCACCAACAGGGTGCAGGTGGGATAGCACGGAGAAACATTGGGAGAGCAGTTCTCCAGGACTTGGATTTGGCCGAAACTTTGGCAAAGTTGCAAGATCACATAGAGGGATTAACCCTTGGTATTCCGAATTTCTGGATCAAGGAGTTGCCTATGAGGCTGCAACATGACACTATTGGCATTCCTAGCCGCTGGGTGAGGCTTTTGTGCATGATAGCACAGGCTGTGACTTGTTATCATGAGCACCACTAGATCTACTTAGGATGTTTTTGCATGCATTTTGAGTTTTTGGGTCAGATGACCAAACGTGTCTTGGACACAAATTTTGTAAAAACTTTTAAAACACCTATCTATTTTACTTTCAGAGTTTTCTATGGTTATGTGCAATCCTATTCAACTGATGATGTGAATTGAAAATATTACTTTTACATGTGTTGCAAATGTCTATTTAACACATAATTTGCTAGAGAATCAGTTAATGTGTTAAAGTTTTTGGAAATATGTTGATATTGAATGTATTCAAAATACCTTTCCAAAATACGAACTCTAAGGAACATACGAAGAATTGTTGGGTTTTAGACAGTATAAATGTTTGTTAGTTGTAGTACAACGAGTTGTGAGTCCAACCTAATGATGATTCGGCGAATGCTAAGTGAAATGGCATCAGAGAGAAGTTCAATCAACGTGCTATACTCAACGATGTTGTTTGTTGATCGACCGATACAAATCCCTTGAAAACTCACTAACTCGCCACTTGGAGTGAAAATAACCCATCCTGCAAAAGATAGGTTCTGCGTACTACGACTAGCACCATCGGCGTAACCAAAAAATGGTTCTGAAGACTCCGACATTTGCAAAAATACAAAGCGGATTACTAACCAGATAAAAAACTCTAAAATACACACACTGACACACACACATGCAATGAAAGCATATATACAATGAGTTTTACTACACTCAATTAAGCATAGTAACGTTTGAGATACAACCCGTTTTGGGGCTGCGACAATGGAATCTCATCATAATATACTAACTCGTAGGCACTTTTTGCCAAAAAACATTTGATAATATAAGGACCCATCCACATTAGTCAAATTTCCCTGCTCCAAGTTTATCAGCTTCCTGATCGTAAAGCAATACCAGTTCTCCTTCTAAGAAGATACAAGGCTTGACATTTCTATCATAATGTTCCTTGATTCATTTCTTATGTGCTTCGTTAGCCAATGTGGCATCATGATGGGTTTCATCTAGATGGATTAGTTCTAAGAAACACGCTTCTTCTCTAGAAGTGTCAGGTAACAGGTCAATCACGAGTTTGAGAGATGCAATTTTTCATTGTATCGATAAGATCACTTCTAAACTGTACACCAACTGAAAGGGTGTGAATCCAGTTGCATTTCTCACCGAGGTTCGATATGCCCACAAGGCAGAGTACAAGATTAAATGCCAGTTTCGTTTATGAACCCCTATCATTCTTTGCAACATTCGCTTCAGGACTTTGTTGATGGCCTCAACTTGTCCATTCACTTGTCGGTAATAAGGGGTAGAACTATCATGTGACAGTCCTAACTTAGAAATCAACTCAGCCATCATGTGATTGTGAAAATGCAACCCATGATATGTACCTATGGCTTGTGGTACACCAAACTGGGCAACCACATGTTTAAAAAAGAAAAGAGCAGTCGTTTCGCCTCTGTTGTTTAATGTTGGCATTGCCTCAGCCCATTTGGTAAAATAGTCAACGAAGACTATAATATACCCATGCCCCCCGGCTGAGGTGGGGTTACATGTCATGAAGTCAATGCCCATTTAGCGAATGGTCCAACAAAAACGAATGGATGCAATGTTGTAGGTGGTAATCTAGTTTTTTGGTCATCAATTTGCCATGCGTGACAACTTCTGACGACATTAATACAATCTTTGAATATAGTTGGCCAGAAGTAGCCGGCACGGAGAATTCTCTGTGCAGTAGCATATCCAGATAAGTGTCCACCACAAGCACCTGAATGGCAATAATTCAATGTTTTCTCGGTTTCCTCATGTGCGAGGCACCTCCATAAAATCCTATCAGTACCACGATGGTAAAGAGTGTCACCAATGATTAGATAATCTTTGGCTTGGTATCAAATACGTCGCTGTTGCGAGCGAGAGGTATTAGGCCGGAAAGTTTGGGTTTGGAGATAGATCAATATATCTCCATACCATGGGTCAAATGATGATATGATAAATAGAGACTCATCTAAAATCAATGGTTCAGATGTTGAATTAATGGAGGTCGAGGGAAGGTCACAGAGTAGCTTGACGAAAATGAGAGATTTCTTTGATTTGGACTTGATGAATTCCAGATCAAACTCCTGGAAAATGACTATCCATTTTGAGTATTTTTCCCCTAGCAATTGACGTGATAAAATGTATGTCATAAGGTTGCAATCCAAAATGACAGTGTTCTTCCAGAGCAGGGTGTAATGGCGAAATATCTGAACAGGTTGCATAGCTGCCAAAGCTAGTTTCTCGACATAAGAGTACTTACTTTCTGTATCATTGATATTGCGAATCAAATAATAAATTCGATGTTCAATCCCATTTTCCTCTTGGACTAAAACCATACCAATGGTTGTATCTGCAGCGACGAGATACAAGTAATAGTTGTTTTGATAATTCAAAGAATACATTAATGACGCTCTAATCAAGGTATCATTAAGAGCATCAAAGGAAGCTTGGCAAACCTGATCCTAATGGAAGGGTATCCCCTTTTTCAAAAGACATTTAAAACCTTTAGTCATGTCAACGTAATTGGGAATGAACCTCCTTAGAAAGTTAGCCTTCCGTTGGAGTCTCTGTAACTGTAAAATATTTGAAGGTGGAGGCAAGTCAAGAATTGCCTGAACCTTTAATGGATCGAGTCAAATTCCATCTTTAGACACTACAAGTCCAAGCAATTGACCAGAACCAACACAAAAAACACATTTGTGCAGATTGAGTCGTATCTTGTAGTGTCGGCACTGTAAAAATATTGCTCTCAAATGTTGCAGGTGATCAGTCCGCTTTCATGAATCAACAGGTAAATCGTCAAGGTAATGTTGAAAAATGTGCTTGATGTCATGGAAGGCATAGTTCATTGCCATCTAAAATGTAGCCCCTACATTCTTCAAACCGAATGGGAGTTTCCTATACGAAAATATGCCCCATGGACAAATAAAATCAATTTTTGATTGGTCCTATGGGTAGATATTTATTTGATGTGGCCGTAAAAACCATCCATAAATGAGAATATTTCACATCCGGCACATTCATCAATAATTTGGTTGATAAAAGGAGTAGGATAATTGTCCTTTGGACATGCCTGATTTACATCCCTATAATTGACGCACACTCGAATTTTCCCTTGTTTCTTCATGACAAGAACAATGTTGGAAACCCAGTCAGTAAGAGGTACAGGGTAAATGAAACTAGCATGCAAAAGATTTTCAACTTTGGCTTTAATTGCAACAAATTTCTTTGGATGAATAGGTCGAAGCCGCTGTCATACTGGTTTGACATCAGGGTACATTTTGATTTCGTGTTCAACAATACTAGAGTAAATGCCTGGCATCTCCTCGTATGACCATGCAAATATATCTATAAATTCATGAAAGAGATTACGATAATTATCAAGTTCTAATGGAGAACAAGATTTGTTGACATGAATGTTTTCTACAATATTAGGCTTGGTCGAAATATTAATAGAAATTGTTTCTTCAATATTTGATAGGTTTTGCTTGGAATCTACTGTGTCTGTGAAAACCAAGTTCAAAAGGAAATCAACAACTAAAGGGTGGTTTAGTTCATTTGAATAATTTTTGATGTCATTTGGAAGATGAGAACGATGATGGTAATCTTCCCAAGGTTCTTCTCCTATCATCATTGATTGGATGATTCCTTCATCCATAAAATGTATACGTGAAAAAGGATCCAAAGAAGTACCATATTCTTACGAATGATCTACCCATACAATTGGTTAAAGTGGATTTGGGTTTGCCGTACAAGCCGTTAAAATTGATTTCTATGCTAGCTCAATGGGGCTTAGCGGAAAAACCTCAGTATTACTATCAACTTCAGAATTTTTAGTAATCCTCCTTAAATCAGATGAGGTGGAGGAAATCATGTTGCAAGTATTTACTCTTGCAACTTCCACCAAATCAGATGGTGACGGTAGTGTAAAAGTACCCATTAGGGAAGGATCTTTAAAGAGACCTACACCAACACTTTGAAGTGACAGTGGGGGTTCGTGTACCAATATAATGCTTCCTGTAGCCTGTGAACTAGATGCAAAGAAGGCAAGCTGATCAATAACTGTGATTCCACCCTTATGAGGGAAAGAAATAGTATGAAAGTACGTGGAAACCACAACAATCATAGCATATACCCATGGCCTTCCCAGTAAAATGTTGTAGTCGAGGGGTCCGTCAACTACCTCAACCTCAACAGTAACTGTTTTGCCCCCTAGTTTGATTTGTAGGTTACTCAAAATCCCACAGGGTGTATATGTTCGTCCGCCAAAATCTTTTAACGTGGTTGGTGATCGTGACAACGACAATGAACCAAGTGTTTTCCAGTAGGTCATTGACATAATGCAAGTAGATGTCCCCTCGTCAATAATAGTTCGGTGAACATTCTTTGATCCAGGTGGATATTGGTGGCCACCCGCTAATTCCACTTGGAGCCCTACCAGTGCTTCTTTCAATTTTTCAGTTTCCTTAATTATAGCATAATTTACTATTTTAGCAGTTTTTCGGGTCCTAAACTTCCGGAGCCGTTTTGAGGCCCTAAACGGCGTTTTTTGGGAAATCTACTGCCAGTGATTTTTCTGTCAAAAAGTCTTCTTTTTCATCGTAGTCCTCAGAGAGATATTTCTAATGGACTATCATGCACGTCAAACGGAGATAATATGACCAATTCGTGACCCCGGGAAGTTGGCTGTCCAACTCACCCCAACGGGGCCCACAAACTCTTGGTGTTACATCTCCTTGGGTTAGGGTTTTGGTTGTTTAGGGTTTTCTCTTATTGTTCAATAATAAAAAGGCCCTTGAGCCTCATTGTAAGATAGTTCAGAGGCATGTAGCCACCACATCTCTGCTCAGAGATAAGCTACCATCGCCCTAGTTGGTTTATTTCCATTACTGTTTGTAAGCATATTTCAGTATTTTACATTAATGAAATGAAGTATTATTTCTGCTGCATATCTGTGTTTATGGTTATCTCTGTAATTTGTTGCATTCCTATTTAAGTTTGGATTAGTGGTATCAGAGCGGTCTGCTTTTTCTTTGTTTTTCTTTGCATGTCCCCAACAAGGTCGGGATATAAGGAGTTAGGGCTTGAACTGGTTGAACCTTTGCAAGACTAGCCTCGCAAATCCCGTCGACCTCCCATGGCGGATGAGAAGAAAGATGAGGGGGCAGGAGATCCTATCAAAATCTTGCTCGAAGAAGCCCTCGAGCAACAACAGAACGCGATGATGGACAACTTTGCCCAGATCCTTTAGTGGCTACCCAGAAGCGAAGCATCGACTTCTAGTAGCTACTCTAGAAACACCATGCCCTTTAAGGTACAAGTAAATTTTGAAATCCCCATATTCGAGGGTCAGATAGATGCAGATGCCGTAGATAAATGGTTAAATCTGCTAGAGGGTTATTTTTCTGTTCATGAATTTTTGAGTCGGGAAAAGATTGTTTTCGCTCTTCTCAAAGCAGCCCCCGACGTCAAGGACTGGTGGGAAACCTACTACGAGCAGAAGGATGAAAATACTGGGTCACTATTTTCAGCCGCACCCACCTGGAATTCATTCCAGGATGCCATTAAGGAGCAGTACTACCCTGTTGGAAGCTATGAGGATGAATACATAAAGTGGACCATGCTGCGGCAGGGAAGGGACCAAGATGTGCCGGAGTTCACCAATATTTTCCATACCCTTCGCATGAAGTTGGGTATCAAGGATTTGGAGCAGCATTTGATACTCAAATACCATAGCTACCTGCACAAGTACATCCTGGAAGAAATAGAATTCCTGAACATCTCCTCGCTTGGCAGAGCATATCGATATGCCGTCAAGGTCGAGCAGAAGTTTAAACAAAAGAAGCGAGACTTTGGATCTGCGAATCTGAAGCAAGGGAAAGGTGCCCCTAAACCATAGAACAAAGGACAAAGCCAAGGCGGGGCAGCCCAAGACAACCCTCCAAAGCTACAAGAAAATAATAGTGTCGCGAAGCCGAAAAAGGACACGGGAAAATGGTGTGAGTTCCATAAGAGCTCCACTCACAACACAAGTGAGTGTCGGGCCAAGCAGTCACTAGTGGCTGAGCTAAAGGTTTCAGAATCAGATGCATGTTTCGACTTTGAGTCAGAACCTGACAAGGGGAATGACAAAGGGAAGCAGATCATTGATGCGGATCCCAGCGCCACTGTTGCTACTGCCAAGATCCAGAAAAATGAACCCGAAGATCCAGAGGAGGAGGAGTGTCTCTTCCACTCCTAGATGTGGGTAAAGGGCTCCTCGCTACAATTCATTGTCGATAGTAGGAGCCAAAAGAACCTCATTTCGGCAGAGGTCATGAAGCAGTTGGGCTTACCGACCACAACACATCCACAACCATACACCATCGGGTGGCTTCACCAAGGACGGAATCTTCGCATGAGCCAGCAGTGTCGCCTTCCATACAACATCAAGCCCTTCACGGATGAGGTATTGTGTGACATTGCTCCCCTTGAAGTTTGTGATGTATTATTAGGACAACCATACTTGTCGAAGAAACATGCTGTGTATGAATCAAGGCTCTGTGCTGTTATTATTACATTGGGAAATAAGTTGTACAGGATACCAGAGGTAGCACCGCCTACCACCATCTCTTTGATTACTGCAAAACAATGTAGTAAGCTCATTTCCAAAATTGGGAAATTTGTTTTCCTGATGATATTCCCTCAAGGAAAGAAGAAGACAGTGGCCACAGTCTCCAGACAGGGCCCCTCCGCACGACAACTACAGATGTACAAGGTCATGGAGGAGTACGAGGACAACTTCACCTCCCCCGTAGGGGTTCCTCTGCACTGTCAGGTCAAGCACTCCATTAATCTGACCCTAGGTGCGCTGCTACCAAATGGACCAATTTATCGGCACTTCGTTTTAGAGAATGATGAAATCAAGAGGAAAATTCAGGAGCTGCTGCAGAAAGGTCACATCCGTCCAAGTTCATCGCCTTGTGGGAGCCCAATTGTGTCGGTACAGAAGAAGGATGGGACTTGGAGACTCTGTATTGACTATCGGGCGCTGAACAAGAACACTGTCCATAATAGATACCCAATCCCACGGATTGATGACCTCCTGGACCAACTAAATGGGGCAAAATATTTCAGCAAGATCGATCTTAATTCAGGATATCACCAGGTACCAATCGAACCCTCTGATGTGTGGAAGACTGCCTTCAAAGCCAAGGAGGGCCTTTTCAAATGGTTGGTTATGACTTTCGGATTGATGAATGCTCCTGCAACCTTCATGAGGCTAATGGATGACATCTTGCGACCATTCACCAACTCATTTGTAGTGGTATACTTGGATGACATTCTAATCTTCAGCTAGAGTTGGGAAGAGCACCTCCACCACATCCGACAGGTTCTCCAAACACTACGGAAACACAAGCTATGTGCCAATTTGGAGAAATGCACTTTTGACATGACTCAGGTTCAGTATCTGGGATACATTATTGATGAACAGGGGGTGCATGTGGATCCAGCCAAGATCTAAGTCATTCGGGATTGGCCATCTCCAACCACTCTGACAGAGCTCCGCAGCTTTCTAGGTCTTGCCAACTTCTACTGTAGGTTCGTGTTGGGGTTTTCTCATATCACTTGGCCTTTGGGTCAAGTCACCAAGGGAGGAGCGAAAGCGAAATTCTTTTGGTTTGAATCTCAACAGAAGGCATTCATAGAGTTGAAAGATCGCCTCTGCACAACACCAGTCCTCGCATTACCAGATTTACAACAACCATTTGAGGTCGAGACAGATGCCTCTGACTATGCTATTGGGGCAGTCCTTACTCAACATGGGCATCCAGTGGCATATCACAGTGAAACACTTTCAGACACAGTCCGAAAGTATCCCACTTATGATAAAGAGATGTATTCCATTATGCAGGCTTGCTGACAATGGAAGAATTACATTTTGGGGAAGGAAACGGTCAACCACATAGACCACTGACCCCTACAGTTCATATAGACCCAAGGGAAATTGCAGAATGATCACCATCAGAAGCGGTCCACATACCTGCAACAATTCCATTTGAATATCAAGTAAAAGAAGGGCAGCACCAATAATGTTGCAGATTGCCTCAGTAGACCACCGATCATGGCGTTAACCACCATGCTCAACTTTTTTGGGCACGGAACTTCTGATTGGCCATTTCTCTACAAAAGCGACCTAGAATTCGGCCACACATATCAGACCCTCTTGAAGGGTCAGCATGTTCCAGATTTTCACCTCTAGGACGGCTTATTATGCCACCTGGGTCACCTTTGTGTTCCTTCAAGCGAGCGTGCCAAGATGATTTGGAAAGCACACTACAGTCAGGCTATTGGGCATTTTGGGGTCGAAAAAACGGTGGCAGTACTGCAGAAGTATTTCTATTGGCTGAATCTTCGACAGGATGTCGGGAAGTACATCAGATCATGCACTGCCTGCACCATTGCCAAATCAACCATCAAGAAGCAAGGCCTCTATACCCCGCTGCCTACCCCTAGTCGACCTTGGGAATCCATCTCCATGGATTACATGTTAGGCCTTCCTTCCACTAATCATGGAAATGACTATGTTTTTGTGGTCGTCGACAAGTTCTCAAAGATGGCCATTATGGCGGCATGCAAGAAGAATATCACAGCAGAAGCCACTGCTAAACTCTTCTTTGAACGAGTGTGGGTACACTTTGGGATCCCACAGTCTATCATCTCAGATCGGGATAGCAGGTTCCTCAGTACATTTTGGTCTAGTCTCTAGTCGATGCTAGACACCAAACTCACTAAGTCCACAACCTTCCATCCTCAAACTGATGGCCAGATAGAGGTTGTCAACAGGATGATCATACACATTTTGCGCATGTACAACTCAAAGCATCCACGCACATGGGACGAGAGCCTCCCCTATGTTCAGCACAGCTACAACTGGGCTCTCCATAGCTCGACTGGCCACAACCCTTTTCAGGTGGGCTTGGGATTCCAACCACTGTGTCCCATCGATGTGGCCATGCCATTTGCAGCTACTCACGCAGATTCTGCTCATGTCCAGTCTGAAACAGATAAGGAAAATAGCTTCATTGAGCACATCCAACATATTTTCCAGCAGGTCCATGACATTATGGAGAAATCAAATGCTATGTATAAGCGGCGACATGATCAACTTCAGGTGCCACACAAGTTTCAGGTGGGCGACAAAGTCTAGTTGCATTTGCAAGAGGAACACCTTACTGGAGCCTATCGGAAACTCAGACCACTTCGATATGGTCCTTACACCATTACCAAGGCTGTGGGAGACAATGCATTTGAGCTTAGCATTCCCCCATTCCTTGGCCTGCACCCAGTGTTCAATGTGGACTGCCTTCGGCCATACTTTACACCATTACTAGACACGTCCGACATTGCAAAACAAATCACACCCACAGAGTTAAATCCATATTGCATGGAACAAGCTGCAATTGATCCGATCATGGATACACAGATCAAGCACACTCGCCAGCAGAATATCCAACTGTATCGAGTTGTCAAAGCAAGCCAACTCCTTCACCAGGGCAAGTGGCTCACCAGGGACCGAGTTCAGCAGAAGTTCCCTCATCTCACGGAGGAACTCAACGCAATGGGGACCATTGCTTCCTAAGCGGGGAGGAATGATCTAGGTGGATATTGGTGCCCACCCGCTAATTCCACTTGGAGCCCTACCAGTGCTTCTTTCATTTTTTTTAGTTTCCTTAATTATAGCATAGTTTACTATTTTTAGCAATTTTTCGGGTCCTAAACTTCCGAAGTCGTTTTGAGGCCCTAAACGACGTCTTTTGGGAAATCTACCGCCAATGATTTTTCTATCAAAAAATTGTCTTTTCCATCATAGTCCTTGGAGAGATATTTCCAATGGAATATCATGCATGTCAAACGGAGATAATATGACCAATTCGCGGCCCTGGGAAGTTGGCTGTCCAACTAACCCCAACAAGGCCCACAAACTCTTGGTGTTACATCTCCTCGGGTTAGGGCTTTGGTTGTTTAGGGTTTTCTCTTATTGTTCAATAATAAAAAGGCCGTTGAGCCTCATTGTAAGATAGTTCAGAGGCATGTAGACACCACATCTCTGCTCAGAGATAAGCTACCATCGCCCTAGCTGGTTTATTTCCATTACTGTTTGTAAGCATATTTCAGTATTTTACATTAATGAAATGAAGTATTATTTCCACTACATATCTGTGTTTATGGTTATCTCTGTAATTTGTTGCATTCATGTTTAAGTTCGGATCATTATTATTGAGAGCCTTTACTTGAATTAGGAAAGCTAATTGCACCGGTAACTGTGGTGTATATCCCGCATGGTTAAAAACCACAAGATTGGAATCCATAGGGTTCGTTCCACCAATTGCTGATAGTAAAGCCTGCTTCTGGGAAGGACAATCTTGTAACACCTCGAGTGTCGACATAGCAGAAGGTGATTGAGCAAGATCTTCCACTATGTTATAGTTCTGAGTTGCTCGAGCCCGAGGGTTAAATGTCGTTTTATGCACAACTCCCTTTGGTTGTTTTATTGTCAATTCTGGTGCAATAGATGGTGGAATATTTTCAGATGAAGTCAAAGTCAAAGGATTAGGTTGATTAGTGGCCTGATTATTCGATTATGACGGTGTAATTCCATAATATTTATTTCTCGTTGACACCAAAACTTTGTTGTGTGGCTTTGTGATGGATAACATAAGTACTTGGGATGTGGAAGCATGGTCTGTTGCAACCAGAGGTGTCTCCAGTTTGGAAATGGATTAGTCAACACTGAAGATGTGTTAGAAGTCTTTAGAAGTTTAGAGACTTCTGAGCGGTGTGGACAATCTCTTGTAAAATTCTTGTCATTACAGATTAGACATGGATAACGAGGTTTCCTTGCCGAAGTAGAGGAATTAGATGATTTCTCTTGAGGGGAATTATCTTGTTTCTTCTTGTTTTTCCCCTTCTTCTTACCTCCTGGTTGCTTTTGATCTTTGCCTTTGTCAGATGACATGGCATTGACTTTAGAAGCAAGAGTGTTTTCTGATGCATTGGTAGTTTGATTGGTAATGGAAAGAGTTTGACCAGATGGACTTCCTGTCGTTTGCGTGCTCGAACAACTGATCACACCGTCACCAGCATGAGAGTCCTTACTCGATTATCGAGGAGGAGGAACAGTGAAAGTTGGTTAGGGTGCATTTGGAATCTTGTTGTACAGCGTGCCAGATTATGTGTAGATCAAATCCAAATATTGGGCACAAGAAATTACTTGCTCTTTTGTGACAACTCCACCTTTTGCCACATCCTCGGTGATTGATGGCAACAAGGATTTTATGAACCACTCATCCAAAAGCTGATAAGGAACATAGGTCTTAACCATTCGATGACGACGTCGCCACTCATGAATATGATTTGATATGAGAGTAGCAGTAGTATGTTTAAAGTTGTTTAGGAGTTCCGTTCCAATCTCGTATTTGATAGGTAACTAGAAGTGGGTCAAAAAGGTGGTGGCTAAAGTCGTAAAGTTGTCAAAAGAAGCTAGTGGTAACTCAATGTACCATTTCGCAACCGAACTAGTAAATGTTCTTTGGAAAAGATGGAGTCTAGCTGAATCATCATTTAAGGAGTTTGATGAACACCAAAATGAAAGGTCATGACATAATTTTATGGGTCTTATCCAGGATTTCCATTGAATTTCAAAATGTCAGAAGGTAACTTATGCAGAATTACTGGCCACCAAGGTGCATATAAGATTGGATCATTAGTGAGCGGGTTTAAATATGTTAATTCTAGAGTTGCTACAAATGGCAACTATCGATTCAAGTCAGGTTGAGCATACCCAGGATATGATGAAATTTCCTGAGCGATAGGTATTTGCATACCAACATAGGGCATCTACATTTGGTAACCTTAGTAAGGTGGTTGTTGAAAAAATACGGCATAAGGTGGTTGTTGATAACCAAGTTGAATTTGTGGTTGTCCATAACTAGCAAAGCCTTGTTGACCAAGACCTTGGTAAGCTTGATACTGTCCAAACCCAGGTTGAGCTTGTTAGGCAGGTCCAAATTGGGGTTGGAATTTCCAGAATTGAGGTTGTTGAAATTGGGGCTGCCACGGTTGTTGAATCAACTGTTGTTGTTGTTGATACAACTACTGTTGATTTAACGGTTGTTGTTGCCCAGCAATGAAAGGTTGTCCAGGTTGTGAATAAAATATACTAGTGTAAGCCTGAGTCACTCCAGACAAAGGTATACTATCCTGAGGTTGTTGGATCCCAGACACAAGTGGTTGTTGTATAACAACTTGAGAAACTTGAACTTCTTGACCTGAAACTTGTGGTTGTGAGGTAGAAGGACCAGTTTATAGAGGTTGAGATGTAACTGTTTGAACTTATGATTGCGGTACAGTGGTAACAACAGGTGTAATAGGAATGGTTGACACAGTTTGTATTGGTTGTGTTGGATACACAAGACTTTTGTATTGGTTGTGTTGGATACACAAGACTTGGTTCAATTGGCATTGTTGGTCGCCATTGACAAACTCAAATTCCAGGTTGACCTGAATACTACGAGATACTATGATATGATGGTCCTCCAGGATATGGAGGATAAGGTGAATAAGCATATTGCTCTCCTTATGGTGGAAATCTAGTATGTAATGGATACATAGGTCGTTGTTGATTAGATTGCCTAGTTTGATATTTATATGCAGGATCAAACTGTTGAGTTCTCGTTAAAGAAGAACCAGGTATAATTCTGGTTGAGGACATGGGTGATGACCATGGTGTAGAAGCAACCCCTGAGTGGGTTCTAGATAAATATTGGTAACCAACCGAGATGGATGATTCACCATATAGGTGCGACTCATGTGTAGTAGAAAACATCGAAGAGGTTACGACAAAAGATTCTGTCGTAGCTGCATCAGATGATACAATCTGGGATGTTGATGGTTGTTCAACCATAGTTAACTGACCCAAACATTGTCCTAAAGAATCGACGGGTACTTGCAAAGAAGCAGGATCAAATGAAGAAGTAAAATGAGGAGTATAAGGATAAAGATTAAGCCCAGTTCCAAAATGGAATGTGGTTTCGGGTGTGGAATCTTCTTCCAATTCTTCCTTGACAACAATTAAACCAGGTGGAAGAACTTCACCGTCAGGTCCATAATAGACTTCTGGTGTTGATAAAGTGGAAATTTTAGTAGTTACTAATGTCTGAGGGGTAACCGGTTGATTATCTTCTGGTAAAGTAACAACTTCTAAATGTTCAAATTTAAAGTCCAGATGTTCAGTAAAAGAACAATAGTTTTAGGGAGAGGTTCCTGAACAACTTCAGGTTCAAATGTAACTTCTATTTGAACTGTGATAGGTTCTGGATTAACTTCTGGTTGAACTGATTCAAGTTCAGAAGTAATTTTTTGTTGAGAAACTTCAAGTTGAGAATCAAATTGTTGTTGAACAACTTCGATTACTGTTTCACTAGGATCAGTGATAATGTCCTTAGGTAATTGTGAAACTTATTCTTCAGAAATGGATGTACCAGAAATAGTTGGAGTAACTGGAGTCTCAGTACTTATCGAAAGGGATGATTCTAGTAATTCAGACGAATAACAAAGAGTCCTTGATGTACTTGACTCAGTTAAGCGAGACCGCTTTGACCGAATAGGTGTAGCTTCGGGCGGCAAAGGCAGTTTACTTGTTGTTCTTTGTGAATGATGGGGTAAGGGTTGATGTTCCTCCACGATTGTTGATTAATTTTATCATAAAACAGAAATAAAAAAAGGGGTAAGCTAGGCAAAAGGTTTACCAAGCAACTGTGAACTGTAGAATACCTCCTGGCGAACCAAGAAGTACTGGCAGGCAATCTCCTCGAACGATGTGTTTGGTGTATCACAGTGTACAAGGTGGCTGACTTGGTTACCTAAGGATGGATAACAACCTAGCGTTGTCCTCCCATATATACCCGAAGGTACATGGAGACCCAATCCGTATAATCGTTGTCTAATGCAAAATCGCACAGTGAGAGCATTCCCATATACTTTACATACTCTAACATCGCCCTATATACCCAAAGGTACGTGGACGAGCTACGATATACTCACGTACATGGAATGAGGTATCAAACTCGGGATGTATTGCAGACAAGTTAGCGACAACTACTTTGTTTTATGATGCTAGAACACGTCTCTAGCATAGTACCATTAAATGTTTTTCGTTAATGACAATGCTCCATTAGGTAAATTGATGTTAATTTTAAGTTGATCTTGCTTAGGAATTTTCCTTTCAAGTTCACCATGTGATGTATTTTGAAATTCCTAGGAATGCAACTATTATGATAAGCATTCTTTCCATTCAATTTAACAATGAAAATCCTAGCTACTAGGGATAGAGCAATCAGATTTCTTTCGATCAAAGAGCAAAGAGCACAATCTAATGCAATTTCCCTAAACTATTCCTATGAGCACACACAAACTTTTTCAATGCAACATGCATGTATTTCTTTTCGATTTCCTTAATGTGAATGTGAAAAAAAAGGAAACTATGCACATACAATCAATCAATCTTTAACAAGAACGAATACTTTACGACAGTTTTGTTTTGAAGGAAAAGAAGACTTTTACGACACTTCCTTTCAAACAAAGATTAATCAACTATATTATAGCTTTGACTATGGATCGATAATGACAAAGAAAACATTTAAGAAACAATAATAAATTAAGTCAAAGTAGGGCTAACAAAGGAGATAGAAACTTGTTCTTTGAGACATGACATTCATTGATCAATCAACAAACAAACAAACAGAGAAAAGTTGGCAAAAAATCATTCAAAATGTGGGAAACTAACCCTAGGAGGATCAACACAACCTTGAATGGGAGACACTGCACTTTAGGGCATTGTCCCTAAGCTAAGGGTGCTCTGCAGTGCATTGTGTCCCTCACAAGCCTGCGCTTGTGGCAGTGAGCCATTTCAAAAGGCAATTTGACATAGTTTTGACCAAAATTCAATACAAAAGGGCCGAAATACAATCAATGAACATAAGTAGGGTTTGCAAGAATGTCCTAGGAGGTGGATAAGCTACTAGGAAGGATGATCTCTCCCGAGCGAAGTCGCCAATTTGTTTTGGAGAATTTGGTATCTATAGATAAATACTAATTCCCTAGATAAGTAGCCATATCTAGAACAAGAGTTTAAGGAATTTTATCCTTTTCCTTTAAGTAATAGATAATAAAAAGAAGATGAGAAGACCTACTTGTAGTTTTTCTTTCCTCTTGTCTCCTTTGTATTGATCCTATCGCTCCTTCCTGTACTTAACACACTTGAGAAGTACCTGTAAACACAAACAAAAGACAAAGAACCGATCAAAGCAAAATATCTATTGAATACAAGTAAATGGAATTAGATACATTTCACACATATAAGCATCATATGACAATACAAACATATGGGAGAAAGGTTCAAATACTTTATTGAATAGAAGAAGGAATTACAACCATTGTGTCTGATTCAAAGTCATTCCTCCAGCTTGGATCCCATCCACATCACATCAAAAGCATGAAAAACTTGTAGCATTACAATACTTGCTTCAAAGCCAATTCTCATAGCAACATTATCTCCTTACAATTCAACATAGTCCAGCCTCTGATCACTTAGATGAGTGGTCAATTTATAGGGAGATGAAGGAGGTTTTGTCATAAATGGTGGTATTGAATTGCCTTTCATACTTAGAATTAGTTCCATGGAGGAAGGGATGAGAGGATAGGATGCATCTTAACTCATTCCTCATCCATTTTCGAGCTCATAGGAGTTGATAAGTGAGGAAACCTTTTAGATGACTCCAAAAGATAAGGATATTCTCCAAACCCTATGTGAATTTCTCTCAAACTCACCCAGCACAGGTGAAAGGAGGCCTAAGTGCCCTGAAGAGAACCTTGGCATGGACTCAACTTCTCTGCAGTGCACTCTTACATGGGCCTACTTGCGCTGGTCCCTCTAGAGGTCGTTTCAGGATGTCTTCATGTCATGAAACTGTCTAGGAAGGAGGCATTCAAAAGGGTTACTTGTTTAGGGAATGTAGCAACTGAAATTAGGGTTTGATGAGCCCTAAAACACTGATCTGGATGATGGGAGTGATGTGCCCAAATGGATCTGTAACACCCTCAGACCCAAATCTGCCATAAACAATATGTTATTAACCTGAGACCAGGATTGTGTGGTCAACTATTGGAATAGAAAGAAAAAACCAAAATTAATAGGAATACGCATTAGGGGCTAGTATAAATTGTCTTGGACACTAAATCAAGGAAGAAGCAACAAGGTGCTCACAGAACCAAACTAAGATTGAAAAAATGATGTTATCGATTGATAGGTGCATAAACACACCTAGAATTTTCACTATTATAAACTCCTACTTCCACCTTGGCCTCTATATATACTTATGCCTCTAATCCTACTACTAATTCCATTAGGGATCAAACCACTTTTTGTAGTTTGACGGGGTAGCATCAAATCACTCATAGTAGTGGAAGGAATGCGTTGGATAGATACGTGAGAAAGTATAAATAGTTGGTTTTGGGTTTGGAGAGATTAGCCATCTATGCTCATAATAATATCTACCAATATTTCATGGTTTCTCTATCTAGTTATAAGAGATAGATATTATTCTTGCTAGGTTGAGTAATTGAAGTGTATGGGAACCTTTCTATTGTACTTTATTCATGTATTCCAATGGGTTCTATATATGTATTTCCTATGATGTCTAGGTATAGTTGTAACTACATGTCTCGTAAATTAATTGATCGAATGGGTTCATTTTGGCTGAGCCATAATTCCTCTACTTTTTTTGCTAAAACAAAGCTTCTTGTTATTTCTTAACCAAACAAACCCATAGCTTCAATAAATTTTATAACTTTAGTAGCTACCTCTACCTTAAATACTACTAGTATATTTAGTATTAAATTTAGTCTAGCTAGCTAATGACCATGCTTTACTACAAGTTTTGGATTTAGATCTTGCTCATAAAGGTCAAAACCTAGACCATAAATATTTGAATTATAATCTAAAGTCTCACATGATCAATTTCTAGTTCCTATAACAATCAAGAAAATCATAATCTGACTCTCTCTAAATAATTGCTACTAGATTGACCATTTCTCTTATTCCTTTCGTACTTCTAGCTCTAATGATGGAAAGTATGCTAGACAAGATTGTGGGTAAGTTATTCTACTAGCTGACTAGTTATTCCAATACGCAACCCCATAAGACTAACTAAATCAAATTAATAGCGCCAATTTGTGTCTCACTTTCTTAATCAAATAGATCAACATCATAATCTAAATCTATAATTACTTATGGTGGATTTAGTTAATCCTGATATGGAGCTTACTCCACTCTAACTATTGGTGATTTATCTCATGTTTCTCCCACTTGGTTAATTAATTAAACTAGTCCAACTAAGGTGCCTTCACTTCTGATTTGGTTGAAAGTAGTGATTCATTAAATACTTAATTTATATTTGGTACTATTCGTGGATAAGCTTGGTTAATGGCTACAGTTGGTAGCTCTATGCTTGCTAACTAAATTTAAATACTATATTAGCGTAATGCTATTAGATATGGTTATGTCTTGATCTAAAGCTATGAATGGGATTTGATCAAAGTAAAAGAATGAGAAATATCGCACATTAGAGGAAACACTTGATGATTCTAGATGGAGATCAAATGGAAACAAGAGGTGGACCCCTTTATCCCTAGTTATTCCCATCGTTTCCATTTATGTATCAATGGGGAATGACTCACACAAGAAAATATAGTCAAGAAAATATTTATCTTCATCCTTCATCTATAGATCCTTCCTCCTCAATCTCTACCTTTGCTCACTTGTAAACTTATATATTTGGGTTGGGATTCAATAAATCCCTTAAGAATAAGGGAGAAATTAGAGGGAGGAACCCTACTATTATTATTCACCCCTATTTTATATAATAATTTACTCACCATGCACTCATCAATGGATGGACAAAACTAATATCCTCTGACCACTCCTCATCCTTAGGTATATAGAAGGTGCTAAATGAAGGGTTTAATTAAGAAAAATCGATTTAGAGAATTGAATGAGATTATAGATTATAACTACATAGATCAATGTTGAATTTATAATAAATAAGGGCACAATAGCCTTCTCATTCCCTACTATTATAATAAAGCCAAAGTTATTATTATTATTATTTATTAACCATGGAATATGAGATTACTAGATAATTAGCTTCTTTATTTTCATAATATGCACCTCTGGCCCTTTAAAGGAAAATTTATATCTTAATGTAGCCAAGTCCAAAAGAAAGGTAGATTTCTCTCCATAAGTTGTTGAATCCATCTATCAATAAGTTCACAAATAATAATAATAATAGATCAAGTAGGACGAAGTTGTTTATGTTTTCTAGGTTTCAGCAGCTAGTGACATTCTCGATATGATTTTCCTATTGCCTCTAATCACCAGAGTGCTAAACTAGAGATCCCAAGCCCCTCTCATTATTGATTAGATTAATTGAAGGAAACTTCTATCAAATGGGTAAGTTGGATATGAGGGGAATCAGATCAGTCCCAACATCATCCCCCAACGTTCACCCCTAGCTAATTAGTGCTAGGATTTCCTACCAATCCACTTCTCTTTCAACCTTATCATTATTGAAGGGTTGTCGTGATCCTTCTCCAATATTTTTATTGAAAGGCCCTTTAATCATTAAGTTTCTAACACAAATATAATAATATCTTGGCTTGACCTTAGATATGCCATATTTTTTGCTTCCTTATATATGGAAAACAAGTTTATACCAACCTAATTATTATATTCGTCCTTCACTACCACCATGAAAAACAATTATCTACCAATATTTGTATAAAATAAAAGTAAAATGGATATTAAATGGAGGGGATCCATATTCTGTATTTCTTCTTGGTTTGGGACCTAGACAAATGCCATGGATAGTTGATCTCACCTTTCTATTTGGCTTGAATGACCCTAATATGAATTAAGGGATTAAAGAAGTGTTTAGTGGGAAGTTCTAATCATACATTTGAATCAAGGAATTTTCATCATATTTAGTGATATTGAAGGTGGGAGTGGAACAAAGGGGAAGTGATTCTAATCATTAATCATTTTGCTATTTCCCTAATCATTTATGTATGCTTCATGATCAAACTGTTGCACAAACATAGGAAAGATATACAGATCTTTAGATAAAAGTCCCTTTATATACAAACATGTATGAACCATACCATCTCACCTCCTCATGATAGGTTTCCTAAGAGTTAATAATTGGTTATTTGCATAATGAAATGTTTCCTTATCTCACTCACTTCCGGTGGTAAGCCCCATTTGCAAAACACCCATTATTATGATTTAAAGGGTATTGACAAAAGTTGGGAACCATCATTGTTCGATTGTAGACTTAGAAAAAGGGTGTTAGTGTACTCTTAGCCTAGTTCCTGAAATCACTCCCAATGCTAAGGACCTTCCTATTCCCAAAAAAGGAATTCATTAAAACTAATCCTATTAAAGTCTTTCTCCCTTTTTTCATGCCAAGTGATCAACACAACAATAGACACAGGGACTTCACTCAATGAACCTCAGACACATTACGTGCATTCATGGCATACTAACCAATACCCTTAATTTGAGTACATATTGGAAAATACCTCTAAGAATCACATTATTTAACTACCTACCAATACAAACCCAATATACCTTCCCAATTTAAAAACCACTACTTTCACTAGATATTGTAGGTATCCATTTTTTCATTAACATTTTTTATGCCCCTTTATATTTTTTCATTAACTTTGAGTTGCATTTTTTATATATGCCAATATAAAAACCATTTACCCCCTATATATCCCCAAATGTATTATGTCATTTTTTTCTCAATATGTATCCCCCAACATTAACACACGTGGTATGGTTTGCTCCCCTAGTAAATCTCTCATGACATCAGAGTGGCGTTACCCTTTCTAACTTGTCTAAGATACTATACTTTCTAGGCTAGTAAGTCCTATATATAGTGATAGGAAGGAAGGAGTCACTCTTGATATCCAAATTCTAGTGAAAGGAAGTTCCCATTTAGGGCCCTCATCTATACGATATTGAACCCATATCCCTAGGGATTCTTAGATTTGTCCCATTTTGACTAGTGCTTAGGTATATGATGCTTGGATTGAAGTAAGTCAAGAGTAGGTTTCCCTTGAGCACATTCTTTAGAGCAAGATATATCTATATCCCCCATATAATTAGTACTGAATGACACATTTGTTTTAGAAGTAATATAGGAACCACTACCCTATTCTTCTACCATCCTTTTGTCGAGGTTGGATTGAACGATTAGGGAAAATTGAATTGCAAAGGAAAGGGGAGTGCACCAAATCCATGAGTGGGTTTGTTTATGAGGGGAGTTTATTTCACGTTGTTGAATGGTGATAATGAGGGGATAATGGTTTCATCGAGGGGAATCAGTTGAATCGACAAACCTAGAAATGGACTTTGTCTCCTATCTAGCCAAAACCACCGTAAAGGAAAGGATTGTGAGGTTACCTAATGCATACTAACAAGAATCAAGTCAGAATGTTATTTCTAAGATGTAAAAACTAGTAGATAGAAGCTATAGAAAGGAGAAGCCTATTCTTTAAGCTCTTGTTAGTACTATTTTCACCAAGAAGGATAGTCAGGATGATAGAACAACATATGGGAACTCTTATCAGGTTTGTAGAGGGGAATGTTGGGGCTTTACTTATAAGGGAAATGAAAACCTTAAAAAAATATGAAATGGAGAAAATGCACAGGAATAATGCATCTAAGGATAAGTATCTAGCTCATGGGTTTTAGGCCCTTTCTACCTTTTATCTAGGTTTGACCCTCCAACTCAAGTCCTAGGCCTGTACCCATTTAATGTTTACATGTTCTAATTAAACCTTAATTTTTATAGGATTTTATTCATTATATTATGGGATAGACCTTATTGAATTGATGTTGGCTATACCTTTCATTAGTCTCTTGGCCGGAAAGAAGATGGCATTAAGGAGGCCCTTTAGTATTTGATTTACTTTCTATAGCATTAACGTAATGGTCTCTATAGTATCTAATTTTGTGACTTGTGCATCTTACATTATATGATTCATGTAGATGCATGCACATGAATTTCTCAATGAAGATTGCTCACTATGATTTGTTTCAATCTCGTGGGTGAGAAATTAGGTCTGGTGGGTATGGAACTATTTTATATGCATCTCATTAACAAAGGTATTATGGAATTGGGTCACCCTAGGCCTTTGTCTATGCAACATTCACATGCCACTATTTGAGCTATTGGTGTTGCTTCTCAATCTCAATTTGTTTATAGAGAATATGGGTATAGTGGGTATAGATAGTGAAATGCTCCTTTAACTAGGCTAACTTCTAGCTCTCGATTAACTTGATCTGGGGTGGGTGAATCTATACTTGGAAATTGATATGAAACAAAAGGTTCTAAAATGGGGGGTAAATGAGGAGATCATCTTCAAGAATAAGGATAATATTAAAAATACTATTACTTCCAAATTTAAGGATAATCTATGGGATAATATGGAGTTAGAGGGGGAAAAAATGCTAATATATTTTAAGGAAGCGATCAACCCCATTCTTGAAAACCATAATTATCTTTGTATCTTGACTAGTGTTAAGAACAATATTTAATTCTCATGAGCTTCACAGTGAAATTGAACATTGGTCTGTTCTCAAAATACCTTAGGATGAAAGAGTTTGTCACCTTTGTGATACTAAGAGGGTTTCATACGAAAAAACATTTCTTTTGGATTTCCCCACTCTTACTCACCTCTATTGTAATTTCCAGAATCTTTGCCAGAGTACCAAACTTCTTGACTTGCTAAGTCAGCAAAACTATGGTGATCTAGGAAACGTTCCTCTCCCTTCTTTTCAATCATAGAAATAAAATGTTAAAGAATATGAATTAATCTCTTACTTTCTTAATATTTGATAGACCATATTGATATTAGTGGACATTAATCATCATTGTCATATTATTATTATTATTAGTGTTATTAATTTCTTTTTTTCCCTTATTTTATTTTTTTGTTATATATATATATATATATATATATATATATATATATATATATATATATATATATATAGATATATATATATATATATATATATATATATATATATACATAATTTTGATGCTTTTCATTAATTCAATATTTTTAAAATAAATATACCTTTTAATTTTATTTCTTTTATTATTAATTTTTATATAAAAAAATTAATTATTCTCTATTTTAGTAATTTAAAAAAATCTCTCCTTTTTCTTTAAATATAAAATTTATTATATTTGTTTCTAAAGTACCTTAAACTTTTGGTTTAATTATTATTTTTATTGATTTCTTTATTTTTTTATTTTTTTGGAAAATACAAATTTTTAATTATTTATTTATTTTTTTCAAAAAAATATAACTTTAAAATTTTCATATTTTTAATTGAAAAAAATGCATTATATCTTTTTACGGTGGATTTCATGATTTTATAAGAGATAGTTAAAATTATTGCAATTTTAGTGCCACATTGAAAATTTTCAAATTATCTTAGGTTAATATCTCAAAAGAGTTATAATTTTATCCTTAAAAAAAAAAAATTCTCGACATAGTTACTCTTTGATTTAGGTGTTGAATTTTAAGGATATTTTAGACATGACATTTGGTTTATAATTCCATGGTTGGAAAGTATTAAAATTTTAGGGTTTTTTGTACTCATGATATTTGGTTTATAATCACATGGCTATAAAATATAAATATTTTAATTTTTTTGTACTTATTTGGTTTTAATTATAGAGCCACACTATTTGGTATTTAACACCAAGGTTGAAGATTGTTGGAATTTTAAGGTTTTCCATTATCATGATTTTGGTTTTTAATGTCACTGCTAAGAAATGTTGGAATTGTAACACTGAAAACAATGGCGATGAAATTTTAACCCTTAAAAAAACATTGATGCAACACACCACTTTTCAATTTTAGGTGTTTTTTCATGTTTTTTTCCTCAAGAATAGGGGTTTTTCATGTTAGATTTCTTGTTTTGAGGTTGTAGTTTTTATTAAGTTGGTAACATTTTTTTATAAAGTTCTATAAAGTTTTGAAATATAATGGTTACAAATATCAACCATTTCTATTGTTTGCTAGGTATTGAGAGCCTTGAGATGACTAACACGCCTGCTTGAGTAGATACAACCCAGGGGAATCTAAGTTGTCAAAATAAATGAGAATCACACCCAACCTATGCCACACCAGCCCTTAGCATGGCTGAAATTTTACCCACAGAGTTTCAAACTAGAGACCTTTACATCATGGAGTGCCTTAATGAAACACCCTATCCCTACGAACTACAAATATCAACCATTATTTTAATTTATATGATATGATGGATCTTAATTTATAATTGCTATTCATATTTTATATATATTTCACACACACACACACATATTGTAAATTGAAGCATTTATATTACTCAACAAAGCATGGTTACATAGATTTTCTAAACTCCCATAGGAGTTCATTTATTCTTCCCCAACATCTAGGGGCTATGAATCAAACTCTAAAGCCTTCATGAGAAACCCACTACAGAGGAGACTCGACATAACCAAATTCCTAGGTCGACTACAATATCTTCCCCTCATTCCATTGCATTACCATCCAAACAAGACAAATATAATACTCATATAATAGTAATCCATCACCTTACAATTAAAAAAAATATAAATGCCTAGGACACCAACATAGGCACTGAGCCTCCATATAATGAAATTCCTTCCAAGAAATACTCATCCAAGCAAGCCTATGAACATGCTAAGAAAGGCACCAATATAAAACATAAACAAAAAAGTTTCCCCACACTAGACAGACCCACAAACATAGGCTAGAATTGACAATAACAAAAGAACGCATTTAGATCCATGAGCTAGAAACAAGCCTTGAAAAGTGATAAGAAAATAACCAAAGGTCATACCATCATGCCTTGAATCTTGAACAAAAAAACTTGTCACTAATAAACGATCTTGCTCTATCATTAGCCATTATATGAGGAGGAGATTTTTGTAGAGACCCTTACTTTGGAACTGGGATGACCCATCAAATCTACATTATCTAATTCACAAGAAATATGGCCTTCTACATGCACCAAACGAATATCAATCTTGTCTAGGTTAAATCCTGTCCAAGTTGAATCTTTGGTTCTTGAGCATCCTTTTAATGTCTTCCAAGGAGGCAAAGACATTGTATCTTTCTATTTTCTTGTCTTTCAAGACCATACCCAAGAGGGTCTTCATCTTCCAATGCATAGCCACTAATTTCAAGTATTTCTTCTTCCTACCCTTGGTCTGACCAGGGTCAAGAACCCACATCGACGTATCCTCCATGATCTCTGAGTCTGGATGAGATTGATGTTCAATTGCTACTTGAGTCTGCATCTTTCAAATTTCTTTCATAGTCTCTGGGGGAGTCACATTAAAATAGGTGGAAACCAAGTCATGAGAAAAGAATATTTCTCCTTGTTGACCCTGAGGAGTCCTACCACCTCCCCCTCATTTGCATTTCATTCTCTATCTCAACAACATAGAGAAATCCCTAGGGGAACAACTCGAACAAATATTATAAATTACTCTCCCTACGAAGAAACAAGAAAATATAACAAACCCACCTACGATAGGACCATGATTCCACCCTACACAATCATCCACATAACTTAAGACATAAATTCTAGACTCGATATAGCCTTCGTTAAGAGAAATCACAAGCTCGATAACCTCTAAGTGAGAATCAAACCTTGACACCATTAAACACAAAGAGAGACCCACGTTACTAAAATGGCGAACACAACCCCTTAACAAAAACCACTAAGCACTTTTTGGACTTGCTGCAAACTTAGCACACCAGCTTCTAGATTCCTCGAACCATATAATAGGCCATTGTCTAGGATCAGAAAAAAGTTGGAAACTTGGAGCCCGAAACCACAAGCAAGGAATTCAAACACCCTTGCCTTGCAACATGACATGTAGTTGGTATATTAGACCCCAATACAAAGACTCTAAGACCCTTAAACCAAAATAAATCCAGAAGCTCAAAACCCAAAACCACATGCAATCAAATAAAAAAACCCCCACCTTGCAACACAACCTTTCGTTAGATCTTTCAAAACCAAAAGACGATGAATTTGAGACCCCATAACCAAAATCAAAATAATCTAAAAGCAAAAAGACCAAAATAAATAGCTAATGAAAGAACTCAACCTCGTACTCCACAATGGCAAACACCATCCCACCAACCTTCAAAGCTTACCTCCACAAAAAATATAACCAATCGCCTAGTAAAAAATGCCAAATATTCCACCAACTTCGCAAACCATCAACTCTACCTCTTACCACAACGATTCTATACTTTAACCTCAGTGCTAGGAACTTCTCTAACATGAGCATAAAATAATGCATGCAATTAGAGGTCGAGGGTTTACCCTCGGCTCCATACAAAGCCTTAGAAATGAAACCAGAGACCTCCATACAAACCCACTTAATAATAAAGGCCAATTGTAAATCTTGGATGCCAATGCATGTGATATTATGTCACGTCTTCAATGTCCTAATTTCTCATCACATCCGATAGTGTGGCGGACACTGTCACCAAGGCCTCTGTGTCCTCTGCATTAACACCACCATTTGGCGTTTTGTCTCTCACACACATATTCTTATTTCTAATTATATACTTATTAATTAAATTTATTAGGTTTTTATATATTTATTAACTAAATTTCTTAAGTTTTTATATGTTTATTAATTATATGTCTAAATACCATGCTTGTGAATATGAATATATTATTTATATTTTTTTTAATGTGATATGCATATTATGATATTTAAAAAAAAAAAATTTATAATTATGTTAATAAAACAAAATTTAAATATAACAAGTTGAATAGAATATAATTATTATTTTTGTTACTTTATATTTTTTAATAGAGTTTATATTATGTTTAATTTTAATTTTTATTATTTATTCGATACTTTATTTTAGAGACCATGATACATTTCTAACATATTGTGTTGTAAAGTGCCTCTCAAAACAATAATAATAAATATATTGGTTCTTAGCATTTTATATCAATGTCACTAGAATCATAAGTGGTTTGATAAAGTTTGGTTCTTGGCATTTTTGTACTAATCTCACTAGATTTACAAGTGGTTTGAAATAATTTGGAAAAAAAATGCCTTACATTTTATTTATCTTGGTCATAAATATTAAATATTTTTATATTTCATAATTTTAACATTTAAATTTAATAAATAAACTTAGAAAAACATAAGATTTATAATAAATTATTTTTCTGACACATATAATCATCAATGTTATGTATATCACATTACAAATTAAAAATATAAAAATAAAAATTTGCAAGGGTATATATATATATATATAGATATAGATATAACATTTTTCTATGTATATAATTAATGTTATACATTGCATTAATAATTTAAATTAAAAAAAATTCTAAACTATGTAAGGAAATATGTCAAGCATATATATATGACTCAGTGTTAGCTAATCTAGGAGCTTAGTTGGTAGGTCTGTGAAAATGTAAAGTAATTGTGAATATGACATACCATTTCAATTTTTTTTTTGTTTCTTACTTGTGACTATATATGAGTGTGATTCAAAAAAAATATATTAGTTAGAGATAGAAAGCATATATATAACTAAGTAGGTTAGCCATTTGAGAAGCTTAGTTGGCAAACCTTGACAATGTAAAGTGTGAGTACAAAGTACTTTCCAAATACCTGGTTGCTTACTAGTGGCCATGCACAATTGTCATCAAATAAATAATTGTCATAGTTTAGAATATTTCTTTATATAAAGATGTAATCTCCATTCAAATTTTTGAAGTTAAATTTTTTCTATTAAATTTTTGGAAGTACATTTTTTTTTTTAAATTTTCATCTTAATTTTTAAATTAAGATGAAATACACTATAAATACACTATCTATTGCCAAATAATACGATTTTAGAACTGTATATATTCTGTATACAAAACAATCTTATTATAAGAAGTGTATGAACGATGGAATGATTGGAATTAATATAAAAATATTGCAGAGAGTGGAAACTTGCAAAAACCTCTCAATCGAATTCAATTACCATGTGATGTTTTATAGCCAATTATCATGATCATAACGAAAAAAGTGCATTGTATTCATCGTTTTATGATGTCACAATATTTAACAGCGTTTCTATTAAGCAAACTATATTTATTTATTGATTGTTACCGACGTTTTCATTAAGCAACAATATCAAATATTATGTTGTCACTGACGTTTTCATTAAGCAACAATTTCAATTTCCTTTTCTTGCCTGGATGTTAATATTGACAATTAGTGAACCCAAACTCACCTTCATCTTTTCCCTCAAGTCTGCCATTTTTAATCTGCAACGTGCGAGGAAAGTGTTTCACAACTTGGCTCACGTTGAAATTTCATTCTATCACTCCATGTGCGAGGAAAGTGTTTCACAACTTGACTCATTGAAATTTAATTGTATGACTCCATATTTCTCTTCAGGCCTGCATTTTTATTTTTATGTACATGAACATTTTGTATGGCGAAATACACTTCCAGAAAGCAACATGAATTTCTGAAAAACATCAAATTCTTCTGTCTAATGAAAATGCAAAGTCCAAACCCTGTGGTTTAACAACGGTCAAATGCTAATGAGCTGACACGTTTATGCACCTCATCTTTCATCTTTCGGTTCGTTTCTTTCTTTTCTAAATTACTTTGCTCTTTGACAGAACACCAAACAGGGGAATCTAAATTTCTAATGAAAAAGTCTACATCTTAGGGTAATCCAAATTTCTAATGAAAAAGTCCACATCTTATCATTTTCTCTCGAAGTTCCCGAGTAATAACAACGCTCAAATGCAAGTAAGCTAGCGCGTTTATGGACCTCATCTTTCATCTGTCGGCTCTTTTCATTCTTTTCTAATGTAACTGGGAACGCGTCCTGATGCAGGGCCTACAGCATTTATCAATTTCCAGCTTTGGTATCGTTCACGGGGCCTACCAGACTTTGTATTTGTGGGGAAAATTCAATTCACAAACGCGGCGAGGCGACTCAGAGAGACGACAGCAAAACACGGACAAATAGCTGGCTATTTACTTATCTCCGCAAATATTAGAAAGTAAAGTAAGCAAAAGCAAAGTTGGGTATTGAGCTGGTTTGATGGCTCTACCTAGCGCGGTGGACATGGTTTGGATTTATTGCTTAGACAGAGGATTACATTTAAGAAACCGGTACGAGGTCAGATTTTTCACAGTCAAAAGTTAATTGGTTAATATGTGACACTTTTGAGGTGAGCAGCGAAAGCATAATTTACAAATAAATTGAAGTCGTAGAAAATAATAGTAAATAAATAAGATAGTAGAATAATCAAATACAAATATTGATACAGTGCGTGGCAAAACTCTATTTGTATGGGAAAAATTCAAAGGGCAATGATAGTTGATATTTTTATTATTCAAGGGAGATTTACAACAACCAACTCAAAGTGATACACAATTCAACCATTCAACCTACTCTCCATTAGTTTTATGTTTTCTTATTGTCTTTATAGGCTTACATGTATGAATAACACCCAGTTTTAAAACAATTATATAAGAAACTTTTTACATAAAACAAAACTGTTTTTTCCAAAAACGTAGATTAAGAAAAACAAACAAAACCAAAGGAACCAATTTTAGCTATTATCCCAAGAATATAGGGAAATAGTTGACAACTTCTAACAATCTCCACATTGACAACAATTTACATAAAACAAAATAGATCCTTTTATATGTTTCTTCCAAAAACGTAGATTAGGAAAAACAAACCAAACTAAAGGAATCAATTTTAGCTATTATCCCAAGAATATAGGGAAATAGTTGACAAATTCTAACAATCTCCACATTGACAACAATTTACCTGATATATCATGCCCAAAATATTCATCACCTTTCTTGCAAGCAAAGGGAAGCTAGGCACCATTCTAGGCACCATTTTAGCTTCTCTGACAAGATTGGTTTTGTGAACATGTCTGCACAATTTTGCTTCGTATGGACTTTTTCCAAAGCCACCACTCCACTTTCATCAATAAGATGTCTTACAAAATGGTATTTAACAGGTATATGTTTTGTCTTACTATGATAAGATGGATTCCTCACCAAATGAATAACACTTTGACTGTCATAAAATACTTTCACCTTGTCCTGCATCTTTCCAAATTCACCTAGCAAACTATTGTAGTTGCTGCAACAACCCCTCCAAACTTTAGAACCCTTCAAAATTATGGAGCTCATTTACCATTTCTGTAGATGCCACCTGTCCTCAGTGTCTGTTCGGAAGCCTGGAAACCCCATAAAAGTTTCAAAATCCTAAGTCTCTACCTCATAAGCTGAAATTGTTACCTTGCGACCTGACCAAAGTTCATGTTCAAGTATAGTCGCCAAGTCACAATACAATATTGCGACTTATTTCCCCTTATGCGACCTATGCGATTATATGATCTCACTAAGTCATTAAGTCGCAAGAAAAATTCAGTATACTGTGCGATTGTGCGACCATGCGACCCAACAAGTCATTGGCGTGCAAGGTCGTAAAGGTCTCACCACCACGAAAATGTGACCTAGTGACCTTTGTGACCTAGTGACCCCATGAGGTCACTAGGTCGCAGAGGTGTCAGAGGCCCATAGTTGCGACCCCACGACCTATGTGACTTAGCGACCCCTTAAGGTCGCTAGGTCACAAGGGTCAAATACACCCCTAACTCAGGCAATGCAACCCCACCCCCACCCCCCCCCCCCCCCCCCCCCCCAACGTGCGACCAAACTTATAAATATCGGCTTCAACTGATCATCTTCACAACTCACCTTGGTCACACGAAGAATGGGGAAGCTCAGCGACTGGATAAGGTGCATGACCCTCATAGGTGGGTGACTTTTCCCCTTCCCGATAATCATTTCTTTTCGCCATTTGTCTTCCTCTTCCACCCTGATTCTGTGAATTCCCGACTAGGAGGTTTTTCATCCACGTTTCGACTTCATTTCAACTACAAACCCTTGCCAAGTTATTGTTTGTCTTCATGAGCCTCCTAGAGTGTTTTCCATGCCCATTCTTGTCCCAGGCTGACCTGTTATGTCTGAAGACCAAGCCATCTACCCCTGGGAAGCCCCAAGGACCTCTCTTGAGCTGTGTTCTGCCCCTCCAAATCACCTAAAGATGCAGGTCACACAACCTAAAATTGCGATAAGAAAAACAGCGGGACCTCGTGACCTGCAAGACCCCATGACCTAATTGACCTTGTGACCCTGCGACCTTCGCAACCTGACTGACCCCGCGACCTTGAAACCTCACTTTTAGCTTTCCAAGTCGCTAGGTCACACCCTAAGCCACGCGACCCATGTGACCTCCTCACCCCTGCGACCTCACGACCTGCCAAAAGGCCTTCTTCCGGGCTCTGAAAATTATAGTTTGTATTTGTCACTAAGGTTTATTTTCATGTCATCTCTCTCATCGTGGGACTGTTTATTCGATATTCCAAGTGATGTGGATCTCGAGTGCATCTCCATCTCCTCCTTCGAAGATGAGATGGCACCTCTAGTAGAAAAATCTGCTCGCAAGAGCTCTGAAAGCAATTCACAAGAAATCCACCAGGACGAAGCACCCCCCATCTATGGGGAAACATCTTGCAATATCAACAAAAGCACCAAGCTCTCTTGGTATGATATTTATGCGGAGTTTGCCAAACCATATATTCCAGAGAACCAAGAGGATTTCCTGGTGTACATAAATGTTAAGAGGTCAAAGCTTCACAAGGTGGCATCACATCCTCCAATCTTTTTGTGTACCGAGACAATTGATTGGATCATATAGAGCACAAACACAGATTCATGGATGGTGAGGGATCACACTGGCGCACCACTGGCAGCTACCGCCTCAACAAATATTGCTCCATACTACAGATTACTTGAAATGGAGGAATTCTTCAACACCTGGTGGCTCTCCAATTTTGTGACTCCTACTAAGGATATTCTTAGAGCATGGTGGCAAGACCTATCGAAGTTTCGGGTTAGAATCGACCAAATTTACATGATGAATAGATTAAGAAAGGTCTATCAGCTGATCTCTGCCATGATGAACCATTTGTATGGGAGAGAAAATTGTGGCGTGTTCCATGGGTCATGGGTCCCCATCATGTATGTTGTCACTACCCGAGGTACAGTCTTCAACTGGGCCAACATTCTCATGTCAACCCTGAGAAAGAATATAATTGCAGCTAAGCATTCAAACCTAGACCATCCATCAAAGTTCTATATGGCCTTATACCTCCTAGACGCAGTCTATGCAAGGTTTCAGTCTGATAACTAGAGCTACAATTGGAACACGTATACAGCTAGATCGGTACACCACCATTACAAGATCTTTTGAGACGCTGGCTATAAGGGTATGATTGATACTATTTTTGAGCTATTTATTTCTCCACTATATTAGAGGATTTTTGGGGAGGAAGCACCTTGTATTTCAAAGAGGGCCATGGAAAGCATCGTCAAGGTGGAACATTGGTTCCCAATCTAGGAGAGGACATTTATTAGAGTTTTTGGTTGCTATAAGAACCCACATGTACTTCCTTGATTTGCCACAGATAAGGTGCTCATGCAAGAAGTGTGTTATCAAATGACATAGGGCTTCTCGAAAAACCTGAGCAAGGGGAAGAAGTAACCATGGCCAGTTTTCCCTCTTATCGTTGAGGTCTACGTGGTATAAAAAGTGGAGGCAGAGGCCGAGGCATTAAAAGGGTGTTGTTTCATGACCTTGACCCATTGTACATATGATCCTGAGAAGGTCGTATATGCTCATTTCAAGAGAGATAATTTTAATTTGTCATAACCACATTCCAGGCAGGATCATGAAGATGAAATTAGGAACTGGTACAATGCCACCAAGGAGCTCAGCCCCAACGTGCAACAGGTAATAGACTATGAGTAGCTTGAACACTCCCAGGAGAATGTTAGCCTACGGGAGAGGTCATCCACTTTGAAGAGGAATCAAGAGAAGTAGAAAGCCACCAAGAAACTCAAGAAATAGAAGGAGAAACAGGTGGAATATTCCCTTATTGAACAGGAAGTAGGGGAGGATAATGAGAGGCTAGAACAAAGGAATGCAACCCTGGCAAATAAAAAGTAAGAGCTCAAGAGGAAAATAGAGGAAGAGCTCAAACAATCGCAAGATTCAGGTGACCAGGACCAACTTGAGAAGAGGAAGTGACAAGTTGATTTATCTCCATTGGATGTTCCCTCATCTACTCCCCTCACCGGAGTACATCTCCCTCTCCAAGAGTTGGGCATTATTGAAGAAGAAGAAGAAGAGGAAGTGTTGGATCTCACCAAGCTCACATTTGATTAGGTTAGCTTCAGGATCATGTAAGAGAGGAGAAAGTTCTATGCCAGAAACCCTGCAGAACCCATCTCGGTGACCACAGTGAAAGAAATTTTTCCTGACACTACAATTAACCCTGAGATGATTGCCCCGACCAAGCTTTCATTTGTGACCGAGACTAAACATAATGTTGCTAGGATGAAAAAATAATTAGCGAAACTCCAAAACAAGATTTATGCATTATAGAAGGCCATTAAAGCATAATAAGATAGAAAGAAGGGAGAAGAAGAAAACACAACCCTCTTCTTAATGCACTCTAGTACAAAGGAAATATAGGGTGCAATTAGGGATGAGGCCAAAACCCTCAATGAATCCATGGAGATGGTCTATGAAAAAATGTCAAAACTAAATCATACCATAACTCCAATGTTGACCATACAAACCAATACAAAAGAGAGGTATGCTATGCTGAAGGAAGCCATTGTAGTTGTTGTTAGCATACATGAGTGGTCCACCAAGCATACATGAGCACCGATAGTAGTCCCAAAGAAGGATTGAATCACCATGTAAAATGACAAAGTCCAGCTATGCAGCAAGATCCAATCAAAAGACAAACTAGCCAAAGATGTGGACAAAGTGTTGGATTCCTATAGGCACCTTTTCAGTGGTTTGGAATCACTGATAAAGAACCATGAGTTTCCATCCATCGAGGAAATTAGGTAGGTGAGGAAGCAAGAAGACATCTCATAGGAAGTTCAGGCATTTTTTGACACATACAGACATGCTGCCCATTCAGATAACCTATCGGTTACAATGGAGAATATCAAATGATACATGGTTGAACCAATGAGAATGTATACAAATCTGGTGACCTTAGCAAATCAAGTTAACGCCACAAGGATCACCCTCATACCGGATGCCCTCGAGTGCCTACAAAGACATGATGAGGAACAACTACAAATCACCCCCATAGTAGCTGAGTACAAGCTTTGGCACACTTACCTAGTGGAACAAATCCACCTAGACATTCCAGAACTTTCTATTGTCAAGTTGATAGGATAGATTTTTCTCATTTTGTGTAATTAGCAAATTAGGATAGAATAGGATAATTATAGAATGTGAAGAGTCATAAGGAAGTCTAAATGTCATGAGGTATTTGAAAGGTCATGAGGAAGTCCAAGAGTCAAGGGTAGACCAAAGGTCACCCTCATCCTATAAATACACCCTCATGGCACATTGTAAAGGGAATTTTAGCTTGGGACTTATTTTTGGGACATATTGTTTTGAGAGGACTTGTGCTCTTCTAATAAATACAAGGAGTAATAGTTATTTTCCACTATTGGATTGGATGAATATTTTATGTTGTGATGCCATGGATATTAATTGCTTGATGGATCGAATGTTCTTGAGAGTTCTTTGATGCGTGGTCTCCTCATGTGTCTTCCTGTGCTATGAATCTTGTTTTGCAACACATGGATGATATAGTATATGCTAACTCTGTCCTTATATTGATGAACTATTTCGTTAATATTGGCATGATCTTATCGTTGAATATGAATTTTCTTACGCTTATAGATGCCTAGTTACTGTGAACTACTTTATAGTTTTTAAGCATATTCTTTACAGAGGCATGATCTTATTTGAGGTTTTGCTAACAAATACTTTATGTGAGATTCATGTTGTCAATTTCTGATCTTGCTATTTATAGCATTCATGTTATGAAAATTCGTCAATTATTTCCTTTTGTTTGTTTAATTCCATACCTTCAAGTGAGTCAGTATCCCACCTCCGTCCGAAGAAAACTCAAACCACCTGAATGGTCGTCAACCTGCATACTGGACGAGATCCCTAAAGCAAATGGTGAAAAATATAGTTGGGATTCTACACTGGGGAGATCCCCTTGTTGTTGGAGGAAAATTATGGTTTGTCAACAGATTTGGCACTAGAAGGAGGGCCTGATGGCAGGTACCAATACACACCTTCACACATAAAATTCCCATCAAGCTAGTAACCAACTCTGTCATGCCACCCTTGAAACACCTTATCATCCCTCTTTTGGTCCACTTTTTGGGAAGCCCCAGCTTGGGGATTTTCAACCTCCCCCACTTGAATATGCCTCTGGATAAGAGGAACCTCCTCTCTTTGAAGTTACATATGACTAGTTGAGGACCTTGCACCCTATTACTCATCAGTTTGCCAAGGATTTGAAGTGCATTCCCGCCACTGGCTCCTTGCCTAACTTGTGCACCTCTAGGTCTCATCACACACGTCAATGCGTTCTGGTTAATTATGTACCACATTTAATTGGGATGATTTTGGATGATTATGTGGACGCTGTTGAAAGGATCTCAATTGAGGGTTTGGAAAGTCCCCCAACATCTGAAAGAGAAGGCCCTAGGAGCATAGTTATAAGGGGAAACAATCAACTGCGATGAGGAGGAGCTCAGGGAAATGATCAACTGCCCCCGAAAGATACCCTTGTTAACAACCAACCTATGAGAGGGAATGTTGAAGGAGCCCTAGGACAGGGGACGAGAGACAATATCAGAGACCGCATTATTTTTTACAACAATGAGTGGCTTTTTAGGTTCCCTAGGTGTTAGCCTCCTATACAATAGGTTTCATATTTCATGATTGACTGTTTACATGCCAAATATGTCATCTTTTTCATGCTGCAAAAGTTCCATATTTCCAAGAAAACTCAGAAAAATTAAAAAATGTAAAGAGGGTATGCCCTAAAAGAAAAATCAAAGGGCAAAAAGAATGAATTGGCCAAGAGAAAAATAAAAGAAATGAACCCCAAACAAAAGGCGAGGAAAGTGTGCTAGCTCAAATGCCACTACTATATCCCATTTTTGAAGAACTATTCCATTTTTGAAGAGTTTCACAGTTAAGGGAAGGCCAAACAACTTAATCTTGGTTTCCCTAGGTTTAAATTTCTTGTTTTAGAAAATAGAGAATAAATATCTGTCCAAACTGTTTAATCTTGGCAGATTAGTAGACAGGTAGAGAATCAAGGGTGCTCAACAGCTTAATCTGAGCCCCTGGCAGAAATAAGGATAGATTTAGATAGGAGGATAGCTAAAAGAAAAGAAGAAAATCTGGGTTTGATAGTCTAAGTGCACCCAAACAAAGAGAAGAAAAAATGTTAGGTAAGTAGGCTGGGTAGGCAGAATTTGAGGTTTCTGAATGAAGAATTGTGATCAATTTTGTGTTTCAAAGTGTTAATTTACTTAATATCACATGTATAAAGACATATCCCCTTGGAGCAGCTCAAGCGAGGCATGACTAACTTCCCCTTCTTCCTTTTCCCCAAATCATTCACTAATTTCCCCTAAAGATGTTAAGATCTGCTTAATATCTCTAAATTCATCATATTCCATAACATTTGCCTAAGTAAAGATCTGCTTTACTTAGGAGTGCTCATATTTCTTCTATAAAGTCCTATTTCCCCTTTGTAGCCTAAGATTTCTATCCTTAGCGCTTTCTGATCAAAATTCATATTAACTTCTAACTTTACTATGTAAATCCCTCTTCATTTTCCCTCCCCTTATTAAAAATATGATAAAGATCCCCTTTATATACATATCCCCTCCTTTGGTTGAAATATAACCATAAATATTGCCTTGGGAATTACTACGTTTACTTGAAATTTAGTAAGAACCCTCATTTTTCTCAAAAACCATCTTCCTATGCATTTGGACCCCTTCCAATGCATAAAACGCCCCCTCTGATGTGCGAAAACCCTCTTTCAGCCTTGTTTAACCCCTTCCGATGCATTGAAAACTCTTATCCAATGTGTAAAACCCCTCACCGATTGCATCCCCCCCCCTCTGATGCAATATCGCTGTCGGAGGTCACAGCAGTGTTGGCCCCCTTATATATATTATGCCCCGATGACAACTCTGCTGATGCGATGATTGCAATCGGCATGTCACAAAGGTTGTGTCCCCGAATACATGCCTCCACTCCCTTCCTCCGATGTGATATCGCTATCGCATCCGAAGCGATATCGCATCCATTCATTATCGCAAGTCTCCCCTTTATCGCATATATCGATTTATGATCCTTTTCAGATCAATAGGGAAACCACAAGTGGGACCAGTACGTGGAAAAATAACCTTGGAGTTTACAAGACTAGTCCCTGCTAAGAAGTAATCCATAAGCTTTTGGGATGTTAACCACAATTATGTTGATGCACTAGTGCACCCGAGAAGGCAACCTAATTATTACATTTTTTAATTCACCAACAACAGGGACTTGAGATCTATTTAGTTGAATGATCTTGGCATTTGTCTTCTCAGGTTGGATGTTTAGATTTTTTCATACTGACCAGGGCATGACATTGGTTGACGCACCAGAGTCGAGAAGAAAATTATGTACATTGCAGTTGCAGACTTTGAAGGTTAGAAGGAACCGGAGAGTTGAACCTCTCGATTTTGCGTTTGTGGCATTCACAATAGCTTAGATATCAATCATGGCTCGAGATTGACTAGGAGAGGTAGACTTGGCCGAAGAGGCAACCTTCCAAGTTGTTGACGAGGTGGCGAAGGTTTTGGAAATTTGCTCGAGTTGGCTAGCTAATTGGGCAAGCTCATAAAATGATATCTTGGCTTATGTCTTCTTCATATATTCAATAATATTGTACCCAGAGTCCATGGGCGAAGTGCTTTCCAGGGAGCCCTTTAGGGAGAGGGTGGTTTTGGTTGAGACTCAGGATGTGGAGGTGTTTCATTTACCACTCATCGAGGAATCCTTCGGGCTTTGGTGAGATGACTCATTAGGGGAAGGGGTGGACGGTTGGCTTGTGTTTGTTAGGTGGAAGGATTCTTTTCAACATAGCCATTTTCTTTTCTACCACAGTGGAATCTGATACTAGCCCCTTGCTCCTGAGGTTGTAAGTTTTTGGAAGTTTGGGGGGGGGGAGTGTCTCCTACAATGGCTCCTTGAAAGGATTGAACCTCTTCCCCGTGGATGACTTCGAACGTTGGAACAAAGAAAGGAGTGTCATCATTGGAAGGAATGGTTTCCTCTTCTGGGTCATTGGACTATTCTTCACCCTCCCTAATGGTTTGATCTTCTAAGAGTTGGGTCACCACAGCGGTCATGTTGTGGATCCATTGCGGGCATGTCTTCATGGAATGAGATGCCTAGTGGAAAGTGTAGAAATTGTCTTTTCCAAACTCTTCCACATTGAAATTTGTATTGGACCCTTGAGACAACTTCCTGGGTGGATTATTGCTCTTTCGGAAGAAAGGTTCAACAGATTTCCCTCCCGCAGAGGATTCACTAGTATTTCTTTTCAACTCAGAAACCTCATTTGTTAACTTCCTTAAGGATTTGTCTAACCCCTCAAAATTGAAGAAATCCTTGTCCTTATCGGTAGACTTACTATTCAAGGCTTGAGTTTTCTTTCTAGATGATTTGGTTTCCTCTCGGGAGTCATGCTTGAGGGAACATATAGATAGAAAATATTTCTCTATCGCAAGAGATGCTGCAAAATTATTCACCAAGGTGGTTTTAGCTTCAGGTTTGATGAACACGGGGACGTCCCATGGCGGGGCTCTAGTGTAATAGTCGACCGTGATGGAATTGTCAAGAACCATGTCCGTTAGGAATTTATTCAAGATGGTGGTGAATCGTTGGTTGTAATCTTTCACATTTTCCTTCTTATGAAACTTCAACATTCTAAGCTCGGTCAAGAGAAAGGAAGGTATCTTGTCTTAAGAAAAATTATCAAGTAATGTCTTCTGGAATTCTTCCCAAGTTCAAATCGATGGTACAGGAAGTGATCGATAGCAATTCACAGCCTTATTCTTGAAAGTGTGAGGGAAGAGACGGTAAGACACGTCATCATGTCGCACTCTCATCATTTGTAAGTCTAGGTAAAAATTGTTGATATGATTGTTGGTCGAGGTTTCCTTTTAGGGTCAAACTTCAAGAGGTGCTCTTTGGGGTGACGAGGCATGTAATGGAGGATGCCTCAAATACCCAAAGGGGACTAAGCCATCCAAGCCAAATGTTTTCATCAATTTCCTCTCGGCAGGGGAGAAAAAATGGGGCAATTAGGATTCCCCTTAAAATCACTTTCCGTGCCTGACACCCCACTGGTGTGGGGAGGTTGTCCGCCATTACTATCAGGAAATCTCAAGTGCCCTAAGTCTCGGATGTTTCTTGTATTCCTGAAATTTCCCATGTTCCTAGTGTTATCACTCAGGTTGTCCCTTGGCTCCTTAAGGGATACGGTCGAGGTAACCACAGACCAATATTTGGATTGCAGGTCCTAGCCTACCTGCAATCAGAGAGGGCTCTCTCTTTATAATTTAGCTTTGTTTTTGGAGTGATTTTTAGGCTAGTTATGATGTACATGGGTTTTGTTTATGTTTGGTAGGATGGATGGATGATGTTTCAGACAGATTTGGCATGCAAAGTGTGAGAAGTTTAGACCATTAGGCATGGAGTCAAGGATTAAGGGCTGCTGGGTGTGTCTTCTTTGGCAAAGAGGGACTACAAAGCATGATAGCTAAACAAGGAACAATATCAAGCTGGAATAAGGATGAAATGGAGGTCAGGGAATGAAAGGCAACTAAGTAACTTTCATTATGCTAACAGAGGGAAAATGAGAGAATATCATCTAGGAGCAATCAAGGATTCCTAAACAGCATTCATATATGAAAGAACTAGTGTAAATATGAGCAATGAAGTATTCATATTCAGGCCTAATTCTGAGGAAAACATAGAGAAATCACAGAAATTGAGCACAGAGTACAGCTAAGTAACATCTGAGCTATTCTTCTTTCCTGCAATCTAGATCATGATACATATATGATATACTAAACATAGAAACTAAAAGACAAGTGAGAAAGACTTATTGATCCATGAAGAAGCATGAGAATTCTGTAATTTTCTCTTCAGCCATCAAATCCACAACCAGACAGTTCATAAGCAATGCATTCCAACAATCTTTGTTCATAAAAGTTCTCAAAATATACAACGCAAGTCTAGAATGACCTTATCAACCAACCAACCAACCAACCCTTAATACACTACTCAGGGTGGTATATATATGCAAAATATCTACAAAACAGATCTGAGGGAAGATCTGAGGAAATAACTGCGTTTCACCTAATTTTTGCTGAAATAAATGCAAAAATATCTATCTAAGCTGCGCTGGAGGCAGCCGCATCAAAAACAAGGCTTTGAGGTGTCCTTTGAGCTCTGTGTTGTCTATCTGCAATAACTGTTCCTTGGCTTTTGATCTGTTCCTTTTAGCCGGCTTCAATGTTTATCGATCCTGATTAGATTTAGCTTTTAATAGCCTTTAACTCTGTACTGATACTCTTTGACTTTGTTGGATGTTCTTTAGTGTTCCTTTGATGTGGCTTTAATTCTCCACTAATATTATTTAACTAATACTCTTTAACACTCCGCTGATACACTTTTCGCTGAATCGGGACTCTTTTGCCCCACTGATACACTTTGACTCTGCAAAATCGCCCTTGCCCACCACTTTATGGCAAAAATAGCTGTTGCAGTGCTTTTGTGGGCTTTTGGAGGAGTTTCGGCGCTGGCCGATCAAAATATCAACAAAAATGAAGAAATACTGAAAACCGGCGGGAGATCTGCAAAAAGATAACTGTGTTGGGGCCGAGCTCGCTGTCCGGAGCAAATTTGGGTTTCTATGGCATTTTGGCGCGCTTTTTTTGTGATGACGTCAGCATGACATCATGGCAGGTCCTCGGTACGGCAAGATGACGTGGTAGCTGACTGGGGCGATGACGTGGCACAGGACACGGTGGTAGGGTGGGGACGCAGGCAGACGGTGGTAAGTGGTTTTATCGGACCGCCTTTTGTACGGGGGCGGTAAGTGTCAAAGGAGGCCCGATGCAATGAAGACAGGGTATGTGTCCCTGCGTAGACGGTAAAACCAACCCCCATCGGACGCTAACTCCCGCACGTCGGGGGCGCTCCGATATCAACAATAGACGTCGGATCTGGGAAAGCGGATCGGACGGCTGAGGATGAGTCAGAATATCGCATCGGTGAAGGGCAATGGGTCAGAGCCTTTTACATATATGCGATGGGCGAAGCGAAATGGGCAATGCGACACAATGTGGACCGTTGGATCTGGGGGCAGATCGGACGACTGTCGCGCGATTGGCGATATCGATATATGCGATAAAGGGGAGACTTGCGATAATGAATGGATGCGATATCGCTTCGGATGCGATAGCGATATCGCATCGGAGGAAGGGAGTGGAGGCATGTATTCAGGGACACAACCTTTGCGACATGCCGATTGCGATAATCGCATCGGCAGAGTTGTCATCAGGGCATAATATATATAAGGGGGCCAACACTGCTGCGACCTCCAACAGCGATATCGCGTCGGAGGGGGGCGGGATGCAATCGGTGAGGGGTTTTACACTTTGGATAAGAGTTTTCAACGCATCGGAAGGGGTTAAACAAGGTTGAAAGAGGTTTTTCGCACATCGGAGGGGGGGTTTTATGCATTGGAAGGGGTCCAAATGCATAGGAAGATGGTTTTTGAGCAAAATGAGGGTTCTTACTAAATTTCAAGTAAACTTAGTAATTCCCAAGGCAATATTTATGGTTATATTTCAACCAAAGAAGGGGATATGTATATAAAGGGGATCTTTATCATATTTTTAATAAGGGGAGGGAAAATGAAGAGGGATTTACATAGTAAAGTTAGAAGTTAATATGAATTTTGATCAGAAAGCGCTAAGGATAGAAATCTTAGGCTACAAAGGGGAAATAGGACTTTATAGAAGAAATATGAGCGCTCCTAAGTAAATCAGATCTTTACTTAGGCAAATGTTATGGAATATGATGAATTTAGAGCTATTAAGTAGATCTTAAAATCTTTAGGGGAAATTAGCGAATGATTTGGGGAAAAGGAAGAAGGGGAAGTTAGTCATGCCTCTCTTGAGCTGCTCCAAGGGGATATGTCTTTATACATGTGATCTTAAGTAAATTAACACTTTGAAACACAAAATTGATCAAAATTCTTCATTCAGCAACCTCAAAACTGCCTACCCAGCCTACTTACCAAACATTTTTTCTTCTCTTTGTTTGGGTGCACTTAGACTAGCAAACCCAGATTTTCTTCTTTTCTTTTAGCTATCCTCCTATCTAAATCTATCCTTATTTCTGCCAGGGGCTTAGATTAAGCTGTTGAGCATCGTTGATTCTCTACCTGTCTACTAATCTGCCAAGATTAAACAGTTTGGACAGATATTTATTCTCTATTTTCTAAAACAAGAAATTTAAACCTAGGGAAACCAAGATTAAGCTGTTTGGCCTTCCCTTAACTGTGAAACTCTTCAAAAATGGAATAGTTCTTCAAAAATGGGATATAGTGGTGGCATTTGAGCTAGCACACTTTCCTGGCCTTTTGTTTGGGGTTCATTTCTTTTATTTTTCTCTTGGCCAATTCATTCTTTTTGCCCTTTTATTTTTCTTTTAGGGCATACCCTCTTTACATTTTTTAATTTTTCTAAGTTTTCTTGGAAATATGAAACTTTTGTAGCATGAAAAAGATGACATATTTGGAATGTAAACAGTCAATCATGAAATATGAAACCTATTGTATAGGAGGCTAACAGTGGCTCCACATGGGGATGGCTTTTCCAGATGAAAAGCCAAGAACAGTAGGTTAGAATGCCTTGGTCTTCAACTGTTGCTGTAATCTGAAAACTTCCTTCTTCTTAATGCTTTTGACTGAATTCTTATAAGCTGTTATGCAGTATTCTCTTTGAGCTGATTTGCAGAAAAATTACAGCTCTGCTTCTTGCCTTTTGGGTGCTTGTAAACATATTCAAATCTGCCCTGAGCACTTTCTTTGAAATTAATTCAAAACAGAGAACAAATGGTGCATTTGCTTTGATCCTTGTTTCAAAATTTGCTGCGTTATTCCCTTACCGGACTGCTGTAAATAGACATGCTGAAAATACAAATATTAAAGTACAAATATAGAGCTGAGTTACATTCATCAAAAGGGATCATGATAGTGCTTTAGCATTCGGCCATTGATAGGGCCTTCTTCAGCTTCTGTGCCATCTAAACTCTTGAGAAAATATGTGTTATTTCCTTGTACTGCTTGAATAACATATGGCCCTTTCCACAGGAAATCGAATTTGCCATGCTTTCCTTTGTCCTCTCTTCTCGAATCCCATCTTAGCACTTTGTTGCCTATGTAGAAATCTTCGGCCTTGGTCCTTCTATCAAACATTTTCTTCAGCTTCTCTTGTAAAATCTGAGCTCTGTTATACACTTGCTCTCTTGTTTGCTGAAGATGGATGGTTTGATTGATTCTTCTTTGGATATCATTCGGCTCAGCTTGAATTTCTTGTAGAAGCTTGATCACAGGGATTCCCAAAGATGAAGGGAATCTTGCCTCCATGCCATAGACTAACTCATATGGGCTCGTACCAATGGATCTCTTAGTTGTCAATCTATCAGCCCATAGGGCATTCACAAGCTTCTTGTGCCAATTCTTTTTGTTCTCCTCCAAGACTTTCTTGATGATATTAATGAGGCTTTTGTTGGATGACTCTGCTAGGCCATTACCTTGAGGGTAATATGTTGTGGAATGACCTAAGGTAATGTGAAATTTGTGGCAAAAATTGATCATTTTCTTGGATTTAAAGGCAGCAGCATTGTCTGTAATGATTTTTTCAGGACAACCAAATCTGGACAGTATGTTGGTTTCAAGGAATTGTATGATGGTTGAATCATTGGCTTGCCTACATGGGATGGCCTCTATCCACTTGGTAAAGTAATCTGTGGCAGTTAAAATCCATTTATGCTGGCCAGAAGAGGATGGGTGGATTTCACCAATGAAGTCTAAACCCCACTGCTGGAATGGTTTCTCAGTTGAAATGGGCTTAAGGTGTAAGGTGGCAACTTTCTTTTGCCTTCAAAGATCTGGCACTTATGGCATGAAACAACAAATTTCCTCACATCGGCAAACAGGGTGGGCCAATAGTAACCAACCCTTAGTATTTTATCAGCTGTAGACTTCCAATATAAGTGCCCTCCACAGTCCCCTGCATGAAATTCTTTCATAACATTGTCAGTTTCATTCAAAGTTAGACAATTAAGCAATATTCCTTCATGATTTTTCCAAAACAGGGCACTGTCTATAATACAAAACTTTGAGGCTTTCATTTTTAAGAATCTCTTTTTGGTTCTGGACAACCCTGGAGGAGCATGCAAGTTTAACAATATAAAACAAATATCAGCATACCAAGGTGATTGCAAGAAAGCTTGACTGATCTGTGGAGTCGCCAGCTCCTGTTCGTTGTCCAGTTCATTAATGTCAAGGGCTTGGAAATTGGTTTCGGTCATCAGTTTGGCTAAACCTTGTCCTTTTATCAGTTTAGTGGGCTTTATTTCAATGTCATATTCTAGGATATTGGCAATCCATTTGCCCCTTTTTCCCTCAATTCCCTCTTGAGTTAGGATGTCTTTTACAACAGCGTTTGGAACATATGCAATGACATGGGAGTATAAGATGTAAACTCTGAAATCTTTGATGGCCTTAACAAGGGCATATGCTTGTTTCTCCATGATTTGATACTTCAAGGGGGCATCTCTAAGGGCTCTGCTGAAGAAAGCAATGGGCTTTTCATTTCCCTGGTCATCTTTCTGTAATAGGACAACAGCAATGGTGTATTGAGAAGCAAAGGAAAAAATGATGAAATCTCTGTCAAATTTGGGGCTAGTGAGGACTGGTGTCTTTGTTAGGGCCATTTTGATGTCCTCAAAGGCTTGTTTGGCTTCTAAAGACCATTTAACTTTGGAATCTTTCTTCAGCATATTGTTTAACAATCTTATCAGCTCGGCCAGATTTGGAATGAATCTTCTCAGGAAATTGATCTTCCCTAGAAAAGCTTGCAGTTCTTTGATGTTTCTTGGATAAGGGACTTGAAGAATGGCTTGAATTCAGTCTGGGTCTATCCTAATGCCCTCTTTTGAAATGATATGGCCTAGCAATTTGCCTTCCTCAAGACCAAACAGGGATTTCTTGGGGTTTAAAGATATGCCATATTTTCTACAAGTTAAGAATACTTGCCTTAGATGTTTTAGATGTTCTTGATCTGATTTTGAGAATGGGGTAAGGTCATCAAGGTAGACTACTAAGAAATCATGGATCTCTTTGGCAAAGGCAATGTCCATTGCCCTTTGAAAAGTAGCACCTGCATTCTTAAGTCCGAAAGGCATTTTTACATATTTAAAGGTTCCCCATGGTGTTGTAAAAGCTGTTTTATCCTGATCATCCGGGTGAACTAGTATCTGATTGAAACCTTAGAAGCCATCTAACAGTGAAATTTTGGAAGACCCCACTACCCTTTGTAAAATATGGTCCATCTTGGGTAATGGGTAGTGGTCTTTGAGAGAGACTTGGTTCAAATTTCTTAAGTCAACACACAATCTAATCTCACCTGTTTTCTTCCTTGTGGGCACTAAGTTGGATACCCATTCTGAAAATCTGATTGGTGCAATAATTCCAGCTTCAAACATTCTCTTCACTTCTTTCTCAATCAAGGGGAGAAGCACAGGATTGATTCTCCTTAATTTCTGTTTGAAAGGCTTTTGATTTGGTTTCAAAGGAATGGTATGTTGAATGACTGAAGTATCATAGGACTTGAGGTCCTCATAACTCCAGGCAAAAACATCTTGGAACTCTTTAAACAAGTCAACATATTTTGGCTTTTGATCAGGAGGCAAAGACTTGGACAGTTTTATCATTTTGGGCTTTTCAGCTGTCCCAATATTGCAGTCTTCAATTGCAGCATTTAAGGGTTGCATTTTTGGCTTTTTGGGGATATCATTTGAATCAAATATGTCTTCTAAGGGAGTCAGGCCTGTGGGCAGAAAATTGTCTTTCAGTTTAATAACTTCAGCCTCTGCTTTAGCTATTTCATCCAAATTCATTTGTTTCAGTTCTTCTATGTTATTGTTATCAAAAGTGGTTGGGTGCAAAGTTTGTTTTGCTGCTTCAGCTGATATGGTCTACTCATTTTGGCTCATTTGTTATTTTTCATCCATGGCATCAGTATCAATGTTTAAACTTGAAAATGATCTGGGGAGATTGGAGGAAATGGCGAACCCTAGCTCCGCCGTCTCATTGCCCTCGGCCGCCGTCGGCTCCTGGATCGCTCTGAGCGTGAATAAGTTCGAAGGATCGGGGCAAAGACCAAAGGGCTGTCTCTTAGCAGCAGATCCGCATCATGATCTTGCCGTGATCACTGGCTCGAACCCCAGCACTGTTATCTCCAGGCCCCACGGCGCAGCTGGGTCACGGATTGTTCAGGCAGCGAAAGGTTTGGAGCGACATGGGCAAAGATCTAAGGTTTATCATGTAGAGGCAGGCACACATGATACCCTCGCCATGATTACTGGGGACGCAGATCAAAAAAGGCCTGCAAACCTCTTTGCAGAGATCTCAAGAAAAGCCTGGACCCGTCCCTCTGCATCCACGGCATGCATTTTCCGCCCCCTTCTGATTGAGGGAGCAACGGATAAGAAAGATCTTGTAGATCCCTCAGCTTTTCCTCTGACCACGGCCTCCAGAAAGGAAGGGACGACACCAAATAGAAGAACGCCGCCCCTGCTCCTGAGACAAATACAGGATTCGAAAACATATCAGGACATCGGCCCACCCTCTCCACAGATCGGATGGGGAAAAAGGCATACAGAATCTTCCCCATCATTCCAGATTCAAATCAGACTCCTTAGCGGCAAAACCATGCTACAATGGGTAAGAGCGACGGATCTAGTGCTAGACCTCAAGCAGGCTCTGGAGATCAAGTTGGGGACTCCCTCTGCAGCATATCGACTTCTCCACGCAGGTAAACAGCTTGAGGATCTCAACACCCTGTCTTTTTACAACATCCAGAGAAATTCCTCCATAGAACTCATCCTGCGTTTAAGAGGAGGCACTGCAGGACAGTCATCCTCAGCTAAGGCTTTTTCTTACAAGGATGCTGTCCATGCTAAGATTCCAAAGAAAACAGATCCACCTGCTCAAGCTCCTAAGCCTTTCCTGGTGGACAAACTGGAGGAAACCCCCTCCATAGAAATAAAGCATCCATCGCTGGATGAGCAAACCCAACATTTTGCGGATCATGGCCTTATATGCAGGTTTAATGGGCTATGGCCCCGCACAGCAGACCTCTACCAATGTATCCACTCTAACTGGACCAATAACTGCAAGGTTCTGCTATGCTCAAAAGGATTTTTTATCGTAGTGTTTGCCTTTGAGATGGATTATCAAAAAGCCTTAACTGGTGGCCCATGGTTTTGGGGTACTGCTGGCTTATTCCTCACTCCTTGGTTCCAAGAGTTCGATCCATCCACAACAGTCATCACCAAACTTCCCATCTGGGTCAGACTTCCAAACCTCCCAGCAAATCTTTGGCATTTTGCGGTACTTCAAGGTATCGGCAACACTCTAGGCAGCCTTTTAGACACAGACGTCTATAGAGGGGAAAAGGGCTTATACACTTATGCCAGGATATGTGTAGAAATAGACATCAGCAAAGGTCTCCCGGACCAGATCAATCTCAAAATAGGAGATTTCCACTGGACTCAGACTTTGGACTACGAGAACACAGCCTTCCGATGCCGCAACTGCCATCTTACAGGCCACCTTCAGAGTTCTTGTCCCACGATGCCAGCCCAAAAGAAGAAAGCCAACACTAAGCAGAAATCCAAAAGCTGGAAGCCTCATGATCCTCCTCCCATGGATGATTTTGATTTCAGCTCAGATGAAGAGGAAGAGAACAAGGAAGGTGAGGCAGCAGCGCCGGAACCGGATCCGTCCTTGGCAGATCCAACAGTTGCGTCCGTCACACTAGCCTCTCAGAAAAGGAACCATGAAACCTCATCCTCGGACTCGGACAAGGAGACATCTCCGTCGGCGCATCTCAGCTTGCAAATCACGCCAGCTCAGCAAAACCCCCCTGAGTGGGTCAAAGTTGGCAAAAAGAAAGGGAAAAAATGCAGAACAGTGGATTCCGCACATGATGGGTAGATTCCTCTGCTCTGTTCCTGCTCCTCTGTTCCTTCTGTTTCTTCTTGTTCAGCATTGTTCTCTACTCTTTCTCTCTTAGGAGCCGAGGTGGACGACCAATCCTTTCCGGCTGCCTTTGTTCTTGTTTCTCCTGGTTGTAATCCCGCATTGTACCATACGTTTTCTTAATAGAATTAGTTTTTTACCGAGAAAAAAAAATGTTTAAACTTGAAAATTCTTCTTGTATGGTGAGGAAATTATTGATCTGTGCATCATTTTCAAAGACTTGCCAATTCTTGACATTGTTTGGGACTGCAGGCCTGTTTTTTATCTCGGCTGTGAAATGGTGATTGGGCTCGAATGGCAGCTTGCAAGTGCTAGCAAAAGTTGCTAGGCTGTGCGCATGTAGATTATGGCTTCTTGAGACTTTAGTAAGTTGGGATTCTGTGAAGGTATTGCGTATTTCAGTGGCTGCCTTCCTATAAGCTCTCAGCCTATTATCATTAGTGACAAAGTTGCCTTTCATTTGCTGTATAATCAAATCAGAGTCTCCTAGAATTAAAACTTTTGTTGCTCCTAGATCTCTGATCAGTTTAAGGCCTAAAAGGAGGGCTTCATACTCTGCCATGTTGTTGGTACATCTGAAATTTAATCTATAAGCATGACCCTCTGCATGGTTGTTTTGCTTGTTGTGAATCCATACTCCTGCCCCTGCTCCTAGTTTGTTTACCGAACCATCAAACTCCAAATACCATAGGATTTCATGGTCCTGACTAGCATTGGGAGTTGTAATCATTTTTGGAGTGGGCAGATTGGAATTCTCTGTTTTGGGAGGTTCTTCTTGTGTGCTGGTTGCATCAATTGTTTTAACAGTTTCATGGCTTTGGGCAACAGATTCTTCATTTATGCCTATTTCTTGCTCTAAAGCCAAAGGTTTATCATCAGTCGGAGGACTTGTATCAGCATTAAACAAGATGAAAGAATCCATATCAGAATGGATTGAATAGATAGGAAAGTTTTGGGGCTTTTCCTCACTGCTTACCACATATTTCATTAGTGTTTCTCAGTACAGTCTCTTTGGTTGCCCAAAGACTGAAATAGTGGCATAGGACAGGTCTAATTGCAAAGATCCTTGGAGTTTGGCTCCCCAAGATCTTGATAAGAGCATACCATATTTGGGTGGAATATCAGCTACCACCACGTCCATCAGGATTGTTTTATTCGGGTATTGGACTAAAGACACACATAAATCTTTGATTAAGCCTAAACACTTGACTTGACTAGAATCAAATGAGAATAAGTCTTTGTATGGTCTAGTGACATCTAGGTTTAGTTTCTCCATTACAGCTTTGGGCATTAGGTTGTGTGAAGCACCAGAATCAAACATAGCGTTGTGCAATACTTTATCATGGATATGTAAGCTAACATAAAAGGGTAGAACAACTCCATTTGCTGATTTACCATCGACTTCAGGACCGAAAAGCAGCTCAGGTTGATCATCTAAGACATTAACATCATCCCTATTCTCTGGCATTTGCAGTGATCTTTTGATTTGTTGTCTGTATACATCATGTTTGGCAAGCTCAGAGAGAGGAATAGATATCTTTAGTTTACCAATTTCTGCTTCTAAATCAAAAGGTTTTTCTGATTGGGTTTTAGTATAGTGACTGGCAGATTTTCCCTTTTCAATTGCACTTTCAACGATTTTCTCTTGATTATCAGTGCTATCTTGAAGTATTTCTATTTTGGAAAGGCTTTCAGGAGTGCTGTTTGAATTCTCTTTTGAGGAAGAGGATACCAATGGCTGGTTTTTAAAGGTCTGCACATCTGATATATCCTCTATGGTCACTTCTTTTGGATTTGGGACTGTTTTTTCAGAAGGTTCTGTGAGGATTGCCTTGTCTTTTATTTTCTTGGGTTGCTTGGTATCCTTTGGTTTGATAGGTTCAGGCACATCTATGGTTCTGGTCCTCAATTTGTACTGCTTGTGGACTTCATATACTGCTGTATCATAGCCTTCCTTGAAGTCATATGATTCTCCGGACTTGGTTTGGAATTGATTGATATCATGATCATCTTGGTCTTCTTGGGTTAGAAAAACTTGTTGTTCACTCTTCAAACCCATCAAGTTGATATGAGAGTCCTCTATTGGCTCACTAGATGTGGATGCTTCAGCATAGTTCTCTTGAAAAGGAGGTCTTATATCATGGTCGGGGCTAGCCCTTCCAACATTTGGGTTTTGATTTTTTCTAAAGTTTGGGTTTCTGATAGTATTACTTTGTTGTCCTTCCCATGATGATTTTCTTTCAATGGTTCCCATTCTATCTCCAAGACTGTGCACGGTGTTGCTGATTGCATCCAATTTTTGTTCAATAGCTGAAGGCTCTTCTTTAAAAGTAGTTCTTCTCTCAGCTCTTGCTCTGTTTCGCTTAGCGATCAAATTTGCCTCCACACTAACAACTATATTCTGCATGTCTGCTAAGGTTTGAGGGGCTCTTTCCCTCAATTGATATGCCATGTCAGAATCAAATCCATCAGGGAATTTGTATAAAGCTAGATCAGGTGGAGGTCTAAGGTTTTGTGGAATAGCATTGTAAATATTGTTAAATCTTGCGCAGTAGTCTAAGACAGCTTCTTGTGGACCTCTTTTTATGGTGTCATATTCGGATAATATGTGCAGAGGGTCCTTCTTCTTCTCCCACCTGTTAAGAAATGTTTGGTAAAGGGCCTCTAGGTCAGCTATGGAATTTGCAGGAAGAGCTCTAAACCAAGGCCTTACATCTCCTGTTAAACTTTGGACAAAAATCTTCATTCTTACATGATCATCATCTATTTCATAATTCTCAAAATAGTCCTGCATTTTCTTGGTATGTTGCAGGGCAGTGTTAGAACCAGTACCATCAAAATATGTGATTTTAGTTTGATAATCCTGAGGCATAGCCCCTGGATTTGCAGGCAGCTGTAAAGGGGCATATCTGTTAGCCATATTTACAGGTATAAGTGGAACAGCAGGAAGAAATGGAACAACTGGGACAGTAGTAACAACAGTGGTAATAGGAGGAGTATGTGCAGTGAATGGAGGAGTGGAAAAGGTGCTTTGAGAGGTGGATGAGGAACTAGGAGAAACAACAGTGTGAGGATGGAATGAAACTTTAGAAGGGGTTGGAATATAGCCTTGGGAAATTGCTTCAGGACTCGAATCAACAATATCCTCTTTCCCTTCTTGTTTCCTTAGAAACTTTGGGATTAAATTGGGATTTTCAAAAGCAGCTGGGGGATTTGGGTCTGGATTTGACCTGGTATAGCGAGATTTCTTCTTTGGAGCCAGCTTCTAGCTTGTTTTTTGGAATTTTCTGAAGATTTTCCCCAGTGGAGTCGCCAATGATGTTATCACTCAGGTTGTCCCTTGGCTCCTTAAGGGATACGGCCGAGGTAACCACAGACCAATCTTTGGATTGCAGGTCCTAGCCTACCTGCAATCAGAGAGGGCTCTCTCTTTATAATTTAGCTTTGTTTTTGGAGTGATTTTAGGCTAGTTATGATGTACATGGGTTTTGTTTAAGTTTGGTGGGATGGATGGATGATGTTTCAGACAGAGTTGGCATGCAAAGTGTGAGAAGTTCAGACCATTGGGCATGGAGTCAAGGATTAAGGGCTGCTGGGTGTGTCTTCTTTGGCAAAGAGGGACTACAAAGCATGATAGCTAAACAAGGAACAATATCAAGCTGGAATAAGGATGAAATGGAGGTCAGGGAATGAAAGGCAACTAAGTAACTTTCATTATGCTAACAGAGGGAAAATGAGAGAATATCATCTAGGAGCAATCAAGGATTCCTAAACAACATTCATATATGAAAGAACTAGTGTAAATATGAGCAATGAAGTATTCATATTCAGGCCTAATTCTGAGGAAAACATAGAGAAATCATAGAAATTGAGCACAGAGTACAGCTAAGTAACATCTGAGCTATTCTTCTTTCCTGCAATCTAGATCATGATACATATATGATATACTAAACATAGAAACTGAAAGACAAGTGAGAAAGACTTATTGATCCATGAAGAAGCACGAGAATTCTGTAATTTTCTCTTCAGCCATCAAATCCACAACCAGACAGTTCATAAGCAATGCATTCCAGCAATCTTTGTTCATAAAAGTTCTCAAAATATACAGCGCAAGTCTAGAATGACCTTATCAACCAACCAACCAACCCTTAATACATTGCTCAGGGTGGTATATATATGCAAAATATCTACAAAAAAGATCTGAGAGAAGATCTGAGGGAAGATCTGAGGAAATAACTGCGTTTAACCTAATTTTTGCTGAAATAAATGAAAAAATATCTATCTAAGCTGCACTGGAGGCAGCCACATAAAAAACGAGGCTTTGAGGTGTCCTTTGAGCTCTGTGCTGTCTATCTGTAATAACTATTCCTCGGCTTTTGATCTGTTCCTTTTAGCCGGCTTCAATGTTTATCGATCCTGATTAGATTTAGCTTTTAATAGCCTTTAACTATGTACTGATACTCTTTGACTTTGTTGGATGTTCTTTAGTGTTCCTTTGATGTGGCTTTAATTCTCCACTAATATTCTTTAACTGATACTCTTTAACGCTCCGCTGATACACTTTTCGCTGAATCGGGACTCTTTTGCCCCACTGATACACTTTGACTCTGCAAAATTGCCCTTGCCCACCACTTTATGGCAAAAATAGCTATTGCGGTGCTTTTGCGGGCTTTTGGAGGAGTTCTGGCGCTGGCCGATCAAAATATCAACAAAAATGAAGAAATACTGAAAACCGTCGGGAGATCTGCAAAAAGATAATTGTGTTGGGGCCGAGCTCGTTGTCCGGAGCAAATTTGGGTTTCCATGGCATTTTGGCGCGCTTTTCTTGTGATGACGTCATGGTGGGTCCTGTGTATGGCAAGATGACGTGGCAGCTGACTGGGGCGATGACATGGCACATGATGCGGTGGTAGGGTGGGGACGCAGGCAGACGGCGGCAAGTGGTTTTATCGGACCGCCTTTTGTACGGGGGCGGTAAGTGTCAAAGGAGGCCCGATGCAATGAAGACAGGGCACGCGTCCCTGCGTACGACGGTAAAACCACCCTCCATCGGACGCTAACTCCCGCACGTCGGGGGCGCTCTGATATCAACAATAGATGTCAGATCTGGGAAAGCGGATCGGACGGCTAAGGATGAGTCGGAATATCGCATTAGTGAAGGGCAATGGGTCAGAGCCTTTTACATATATGTGATGGGCAAAGCGAAATGGGCAATGTGACACAATGTGGACCGTTGGATCTGGGGGCAGATCGGACAGTTGCTGCGCGATCGGCGATATAAAACTGAAGTAGAATTGAATATTTGCCAACAATGAACTGATTGTTAACTAGATGGCTTAATGTGGAAGACTGAAGGAAAACAATTGATTTACGAATTATTCAAGAACTTAAGAAGCATCATTAAACATGAAATTGCAGAAAAAATAGAGATAGAAGACAAAAAACATTGATTACGGAGTTCTTCCTTGATGGACTACATCTCCAGGTCCGCTTTCAAGATTATTGTTCGTTTTACTAAGGATTGATCCAAGGAAGTATTTATACAGAAACGCCTCTAGTCTCTATCAAAAAAAATCTCTCTCTCCTAACCTTCCAACGTCTATCTCGGTTCCCAATTCCGCCTCTGTACGACCAAGAAACATTGAAAACAAAACTGTCTCTCTCTCACAGAATTTGAGTACAAAATCTTCAAAATCACTTTAATGTCTTTCATCATGAGCAAAGGTGGATTTATAGTATTCAGGTTAGGTTTAGGTCGAACCTCTTGGGCCAAACATGGTAAGTGGTTTTACAAATAAATGAGCATGAGTTCTTGGTATTGTCACATACTGACACCTTAGGATAAGGTGCATGGTGGTTTGGATACATAGCGCCTAAAACTAAATTAAAACCCAAGATTGAACCTTAGGTTATAAATAGCCCCCAATGGTCAACTAACGGCGCAGAGAACAACTTTCTGACATGTGACCAGCAAGCGGTCAATACCTCGGTGGCCACCTAGTGGATAATCCCATCGGTTCTGCAACTGTGCGAGGACTGTGTCCTAACTGCTCTCTGTGGCTTATCCTGATGGTTCCGGTCTTGAAATTACGGCTTGGGCCGGTGGTAATATCCCAAAATTTATCTCTATTCGCATGCCTCCAATGATTAGAATTATGTCGTAGTCAATTCTGCGGTTAACCTGCTGTTATAACATTTCATTTGTTTGTAAGGCATTTTCATACAAAGTCCAAAAGGGCTATTTACAAAAGTTTTGTAATATATCATATGCACTAGAACTTAGGCTTAGGCTTATGAATTTAGGAACATTACATTTACATAAAGATCTTGGCACCCTAGCTTTTGTTACACCATAGTTAAAACCATTACAAACAACTTTGTCACATCATGACTTAAAACCTTGACCACATTTCCACCATGAAGACTCTCATTAGACAAACTGATGGAACTGAGGAGCTGAAGATGAAATGAATGTCCTTGTCGAACTAGAATGATGTAAGATCCTCCTGGATCAATCCTCTCCACTTGAAATCTTTTGGACCACAAAATTTTGATTTAGGCAGATATCAGGTGAGGGTACAACTCCCTCACTCTTTCGATCTCCATCAACCTTGGCTTGCTCAAATTCATGCCCTTGAGTCCGACTTGAAGATATTCAACATCTTTGTGCCTTGAAGATTGAACCTTCATGTCCAAGATGGTATCTTCCTACAACTCTTTCATATACTCAGGTGCCAAATCATCAATAGTAGGAATCTATGTATCTTACTTTGGATCCATGATCATCGGACGTTCATACAACTTTAGATTTTACATATCTACAACTAAATAAATACGCATTTAAGGAGGTAAATCTAATCGAAATGCATTATTTCCAATTTTTTTCTCAATCTTGAAAGGAACATACCTGATGGATTTCAGTTTCTTACCTTCACCTTTCAACTTGTCTTTACTGATATACAACCATACCTGATCACTGACCTGAAAATAATGATCGACTTGATGCTTGTCATGTACTTGGCCTGACTCTTCTCTAACTGATCCTGCACTGCTTCATGTATATGTTCTATCCATTGAATGAACTTAACTACTTTATTTGAATTGTCGTGTCCATTCACTTTATCTTCTTCACCGAACATGAAATCCATCAGTGACTTTGGTAGATACCTAAAACATGTTTCAAATGGCGATCGATTAGTTAAAGAATGTAAGGCTTGATTGTAAGCATGCTGCACATAAGGTAAAGATTCATCCCACAAATTAGGATGTTTGCTGCAATAACCTCAGAGAATATGTATCACTGTCCTATTCACCACTTCTGCCTATCCATCAGTCTATGGATGAAAATTTGTGCTCTTCTTCAGCTTTGTGTCCATGAGTCCCCACAAAGTGGACCAAAAATATCCCACAAAATGAGTGTCTTGATAAGAAATAATGGAAGTAGGTAACCCAAAATGAATCCATATCTGTTGGAAGAACAACTGTGCAGTATTTTCAGCAATCATTTACTTTTTTCATGGAACAAGAATGCACATTTTGTTGAAACGATAAACCATGACATACATGTAATCATGCCCTATATTAGACATTGGAAGTCCTCCAAAAAAGTCCATGGAAATGATGTCGCATGGTCACAAAGGAACTGGAAGTGGCATATACAATCCAATATTTCAATTGCCTCGCTTGCTTGTTGAACACATCACACATCCTTTAATGTACTTAACAATTGTTTCATACATGTGAGGCTAGTAAAAATACCTTTGAATTTGCGCTATTTTCTTACTTACGTCAAAATGTCCTGAAATACAAGAAGAATGTGCTTCCTGACTAACATGCACCCTTCCTATCTATGGTATGCACACCTTACCAAGGTGATATAACAACCTGTCATGAACATGAAATTTGACTTCTTCCACCTGAGTACCATGAGTTAGGGATTCATAAATATCTTTGAAATCAACATCTGTATTATATTGTTCTAAATAACTTTCATGTTTTAAAGAACTATTCTGCAACACTACTGAAGCATTCAAAGATGGTCTAGACAACATATCAGCTACTTTGTTTGTTACTCCTTTCTTGTACTTAATTACTAAGGGAAATTTTTGAAGAAATCCCATCCATATGTAATGACGAGATTGTTGCAACTTAGTTTGAGACTGAAGGTATTGAAGCGGCTAATGATCTATGTGAATCACTGTTTCCTTACCCATTAAGTAGTGTTTCCATTTCTTTACACTTTCAACCAAAGCAAACAGTTCTTTATCATATGTCAGATAATTTAAATCTACCTTAGAAAAAGTTTCATAATGAAAACAAATAGGTTTCCCTTTCTGAAGTAAAACTGCATCCATTTCATAATCACTAGCATCTATTTCAATTTTGGATGACTGTTGAAGATCAGGTAAAGCTAAGATTTGTGTTGTGACAATTTTCTGTTGATATGAAATGATCATATGTTGAACTGAAGTAGAATTGATTTTTTAGTGTTAGTATTTGCATCCTGCCATCAGTGATAAAAAAATCCTCTTTTCATATTATTTTAGGGGTCCTATTCAGCAATATTTTATCATTCCACTAGGTCATGCAAAAAATTAGTCACTTAGGGTAGTCCTAGTCCAAAAACATCACTCTTCCCTAAATATGATTACTTGCTAGCATAGTTTCATATCTTCTTGACTGTACATCATCCATAGAGTTATTTTTATCATGCCATTTGTATCAGTCATTAGGTCATTATGTCATCTTGAAATTCAGTCCTTCAAGGTCTCATTAGGTCTTTAAGGTTTTTCAAGGTTTCATTAGGCCGTTAGGGTTGCCAAGGTTCCATTCCATTGCACAAGACCAACAAGTAAAGGGTGATCAAATAACATCCCTTCACCATGTGAATATGATTTGTAAAGAGAAATGCTTACTTCATTATGTAATTTCATGTCTTTCAAATGTAATAATTTCACCATCACAAGCTGTTAACTTAGTGTTCCAAAGATGCCAGACCACCAAAAGATAATTTTTTCAAAGGAAATAGTCAAGTGAAATGGTAAAGTTTCAAAGGGTTAAGTGCATGCCAAAGGGAGTTGTTTTTCCCCAAGGGTGTCCAAATCATCATTTTCCACAAGCACTAAACCCAAATCTTCTCACCAATTGAGCTAGGGTTAGCTATGGAATCAAAGACATCTGAGTATATGAGGCATAATGGATGTCATTTCAACAAGTATGAGGCCATTCGAACTCATACACATCATGTATTCATCATTTTTCAATAAGTCATTCCAAGGGACAAATCATTTGCCACACATAGGGCCGATTTTGCTTCAAACTATGTTTTAGACCAAACAGGGAAGAATTTGGAAAAAGTGAGGAGGCTTTTGTCCAGAATAGGCCAAGGAAGAAAAAACTCCTTCAATCTTTACACAGGTTTCATGGTTTTAGAGAAATGTCAAAAATACAGTTGCCTTAGGAGAGTTGATGCATTTCTGCAGTGACCTTGGGAAAATCAATATTTCTCCTATCTGGAGTGACCCAATGACATTCTTTATGAGTCAATTGCTAACGAGACACAGAGAGATTTCCAATGAGCTATCATGAGCTCAATTTGGAGTTGAGGAAGACCTCCAAAAGTTGACTGCAACAACACTCTGTATTTTGGCAGCCTCATTCTGCACATTTTGACCAGTCTTGGGATATTGAGCTTTTGACAGGGAAAATAAACTCCAAATTGAAAAATTCAAGATGTTATAGAAAGTAGACTCAACAATATTTCCAACAAGCTATCCTGTGCCTAATTTGGACAGCAGGAAGGTAGCCAAAAGGGAACTAAAAGTGGCACTACGCGTTTCCTCTTGGTGCTGCGCACTTCCTTCAGTAATTTTTGTATCAATCCCTTGGTCAAATGCATAGTGCCTAGGGTGCTGTGCACTTTTTTGGGGAATCTTTTGGAGGAGTGGCCACCACCATTGGATTCAAAAGACTATTTACACTCAAGAAAACCATGTTTCCAGATTTGAAAGTCAAAACTACTAGGTAGAAAAGGCAAAAAACAACCTAAAAATCATGTTTTTGCCTATTTTCTGAGCCAGGCACTGCGTGTTTGAGCAATCATGGGAGATTGCAGTTTTGGAGGGGAAAATAAAGCTTAACTTAGAAACTGGTGGCATTTTTGGAAACTAGACACGATAACCTTTCCAATGAGCTATCCTCAGCTAGATTTGGACACTGGGAAGACAGTCAAAAGTTAACTTGAAGATGGCACTACGCACTTCCTTCATGCACTGCGCGTTTGACATTGGTGCTGCACATTTGATAGGTAGCCAAATTTTTCACTGTTTCTCTCCAGAAAATACTTTTCACCTATGGGATTTCGATTTTTCACTGATGTAATTTATAATGATGATGTAATTAAAGTGTGTTTTTGTTACCTAGGGTAGATACATCAGATGAATGGCCTAAGTGGCATGTAATGAATCAACTTGCTTCATATTAGGGATGATTCAGTTTGACCACCCTAGTCTTTAGCTATCAGTTCAATCTTTTGTGCAACTGCTCCTCCTCTCATGGATTCGACCCCTGAGGCTAGGATTAGTTGTTTTGAGGTTTATATCATGTGGTTTCTTAGTCATTTTGTTGGTTGGACTCAGTGTGGATGCTCATAGCTTGATTGTACATCTTTGTAAGCAGTTTGGCAGGAAATTAATAAGAATTGCAACTATTTTTATGGAATCCCTGTGGTATGGAGTTCTAGTACAATTTCTTCTTCTCTGATTATATGTTTATATGTTTTATTTATTCCATCAATCATTTCATTTCTTCTAGTTAAATGTTTTCAAGTTTGATAGGTAGAATCCATTGCATTAGTGCTCTGCCTTGGGAAATCATTCACCATTCCATATTTTCTGCAGTCTAAGAAGGATCCATGATTGTCACATGCCCTTCTTAGCTTCTCACCAGTCTTAAACATGTCACCTCATCTAGCCCTAGAGTGCTAAAGCCTATGCCTACCTTACCCAATAGAAAACCTTGCATTTCTAACCTAATTTCCCGGGCCTAAACTGCCCAACTCCTCCTGATCCAAAAAAACCTCTACAAAATCCAATCAAAATTTTTTAGCTACTATACCTAGCCTCGAATCCTTTACCTAATCCAGTCATCTTGATTGAGATCCTTACAGAGAGAGCCCTCTCCTAGCCTAGTAGGGCTAGCTACTTGGCTAAGCTTGGTTTGTGGTTACCCTGGTATTGCCTCCCTTCAGCCTGAGGTAAATCTAGGTGGTAACATAGTGGTGACCATACTGGGGAATGTAGTTTTATGTTCCTCAGTAAAATGTATCAAGTTTAGATCTGATTGTTGATGGTGGACAATGATTAGACACCAGAAGGCTACAAATCATTCACCTGGTGACTCTAAATTAGTTTCGAGATTAGATCCAAGGACTCCACTGGAGGATGAACTTGACCAACAGAAACATGAAAGGACAATATGGAGAGATCAAGTATTCAAGTTGGAATTTCATCCAAGACATTATGTTATTTGTTATAAATTATTTCTTCTCGTTTCCCGAGAATGTCAAGAAGGCTTTACAAAGTATATTTTATTTGAGAAAATATCCTAGACGTGCATGTGATTCTTTCCCTTTGAAGATTGTGAATACAAAATATTCGCATGCCTTTGGTCTTGATCAAGACCCTTCTTCTGAATCTTATGATGACTGTCTTCAAACTGATGACCCTAAAGAGACCAAGAATGATTCTACGACTTTTGTATATAACCCTATACCTTGTAAAGTTCCAGATAGATACAAGCCTATGATTTTACCTCATATATCCCATGCTTTCCCTAAAAATCATTACCTATATCTACCAAGATTTGATGGTGAATGTGACAACATCACTACTGAGAGACATGTATTGAATTTTGAGTCTTTTCTTGACCTTTTTGAAGTTGATGAAGAGGATGTCAGTATTAGGATTTTTGCTCTTTCTTTGCAAGACAAAGTCAAGAGTTGGTTCAAAACCCTGCCTGATGCGAGCATCTCAGATTTACAAAAGTCCGTCAAAGTTTTCCTCAACAAGTGGGTGATCAGACAGAACCCTTTCTTGATTCTAGAAGAGTATAACCAAGTGGAAAGATAGGCAGGGGAGACAGTACAATAGTTTTCTGCCAAGTTTAACCAAGTCTATTTTTCGATGCCCGCTAATATAAGGCCTCCTCCTGGATCCGCTCTTGTGCACTACCTGGATACCTTTGATCCAGAAATGGGGTTTCAACTGAGAGAACAGAACCTTGCAACACTTGAAGAGATGCAAAACAATGTAGTAGATGTAGAGGCAAATTTGCTGATCAGAAGGGCATAGTTGAAGGAAGAAGAGAGGAAGAACATAGAACCAGAGGAATTGACATCTTTAGAGGTAAAGCTCGACATTTTGGTAAGTGCATTGGAAGAGATGATGCAAAATATCACCACAAGGAATGAGTATGATGTTCAAGACCATAGCTCACTGATTGAGGAAAGACAAGTCGTTGATCCAAAACATTTCCTTTGTTATCCCAATTGTCATAGATCTGATAATGATTGCTTTATAGATCATCTTGGAGAAGAGAGATCTATTGATCTGACATGTATGCTTGATGAAGTGTTTTATACTGATGATTTTCCTAAGTTTGATCAGTATGATGATGATTATGTTCTCCAAACAGAAGCTAATCTTGCAGAAAAATCAACAGTTGGTTTGTGGAAGGAGGAAGTTCACTTTCAACAACTCAAATACAATGATCAACCGTTGCATATCAGTTATGGAAGTGAGGAGGAAAGTGCAGAAAATTTTGAAGTAAGTGAGGGATCTTTGCCTCTTTGTTTTACTTCATTTTAGTTCATCAGAGACCACTTTTGTGCAAGCAGAAATCAACCATCGATAAGTTTTGATCTTGACCATCTAGAGGGCAATGAAATCCTTGTTCAAGATTTCTCATCTATAGATTTGCAACCCCCAAATGCCATTGAATGTCAGGTTGTAGATGAAGACTTGGAAGCTGGAACATATGATCAAATGATGCAAGATGATTCCGTACCATTATGTTTTGAATCATTTGAGTTTTTGAAGGGAATTTTGCATAGCATATCTTCAAATGAGCAGCCTATAGAAAATCATGTAATCTCATTGGAACCAATAGAAAATGTGTTGCAACAGTTATTTCAAGTTTTTCATGATCCAATAGCTAATGTGTTGGATGATGTTTGCAGTCAAAGTCCTTCTCCATTAGCTAACTTTGAGCTTGAAAAAAGTATTGATACACACTTGATCCGGCAACCGGTTTCTTTGTCATTTTCAGCAAGACTCTCGTCACTAAGCTCAGATAAAAGTTTGCATTCATTGTATAAGGAGAAGCAAAGTAATCCATTTGATGAGCTAAGTCCAAGTGCACATGAATTTCAAGATCGTCATGGAGTATTTTTGGAGTCAGATAAAACATCCAAATTATTCAATCTGGGAAAATTTGGATCTGTTTACAAGTTTTCATGGGAGTTGCATTTCAGTAGTTCTCTCTTCTTTCTCATAAGAAAGCACTTGCGGGAATTAAAATAGCAGCCGGAGTGCTTACTTGGTTGCATTGGTTGTTTCATTTTACTTGATTAGGTGAGGAATGGATCACTTAGAGTAGGGTGTGATTAATAAGCTCACAGAAATGAGCATGGTTTAGTCAGTTTCAGAGTTATTTTGTGTCGTCAAGTCGTCAGTTTTCAGTCATGCATTTCAATTTAAGTTTTTGACCGTATTGGCCCACATGGTTAGGCACTTGGTGTACGATGTTATTGACACCTCCAAGGAGCTTCCATCTAAAATAAGGCTGACGTTAGTGTCAGTATTTGCATCCTGTCATCAGTGATAAAAAATCCTATTTTCATATTATTTTAGGGGTCTGATTCAACAATTTTTTATCATTACACTAGATCATGCAAAAAAATTGTCACTGATGGTAGTCTTAGTCCAAAAACATCACTCTTCCCTAAATGTGATTACTTGCTGGCATAGTTTCATATCTTGTTGACTGTACATCATCCATAAAGTTAATTTTATCATGCCATTTGTATCAGTCATGAGGTCATTATGCCATCTTGAAATTCAGTCCTTCAAGGTCTCATTAGGTCTTTAGGGTTTTTCAAGGTTTCATTAGGTCATTAGGGTTGCCAAGGTTCCATTCCATTGCATAAGACCAACAAGTAAAGGGTGATTAAATAACATCCCTTCACCATGTGAAGATGATTTGTAAAGAGAAATGCTTATTTCATTATGTAATTTTAAGTCTTTCAAATGTCATAATTTCACCATCACAAGCTGTTAACTCAGTGTTCCAAAGATGCCAGACCACCAAAAGATCAATTTTTCAAAGGAAATATTCAAGTGAAAGGGTAAAGTTTCAAAGGGTTAAGTGCATGCCAAAGGGAGTTATATTTTCCCAAGGGTGTCCAAATCATCATTTTCCACAAGCAATAAACCCTAATTTTCTCACCCATTGAGCTAGGGTTGGTTATGGAATCAGAGACACTTGAGTATATGAGGCATAATGGAGGTCATTTTAGCGAGTATGAGGCCATTCCAACTCATACACATCATGTCTTCATCATTTTTCAATAAGTCATTCCAAGGGACAAATCATTTGCCACACATAGGGCCGTTTTTTCTTCAAACTATGTTTTAGGCCAAACATGGAAGAATTTGGAAAACATGAGAGAGGCTTTTGTCCACAATAGGCCAAGGAAGAAAAAACTCCTTCACTTCTTACACAAGTGTCATGGGTTTTTGGAATTTTCAGAAATACAGTTGCCTCAGGAGAGTTGTTGCACTTCTAGAGTGACCTTGGGAAAATTAATATTTCTCCTAGCTGGAGTAACCAAATGACTTGCTTGATGAGTCAAATACTAACTAGACACAAGGAGATTTCCCATGAGCTATCATAACCTCAATTTGGAGTTGAGGAATACCTCCAAAAATTGACTGCAACATCACTCTGCATTTTGGTAGCCTCATTCTGAACATTTTGACTAGTCTTGGGAGATTAAGCTTTTGACAGGGAAAATGAACTGCAAACTGAAAAATTCAAGATGTTCTGGAAATCAGACACAAAAATATTTCCAACACACTATCCCACACCTAATGTGGACACCGAGAAGGCAACCAAAAGGGACCTGAAAGTGGCATTGCGTGTTTCCTCTTGGCGGTGTGCACTTCCTTCAGTGATTTTTGTATCAGTCCCTTGTCAATTTTTTGTGGCATATTTTGGAGGAATGGCCACCACCATTGGATTCAAAAGAAAATTTACACTCAAGAAAACCATGTTTCCATATTTGAAAGTCAAAACTACTAGGTGGAAAAGGCAAAAACCACCTAGAAATAATGTTTCTACCTATTTTCTAAGCCAGGCGCTGCATGTTTGAGCAGTCTTGGGAGATTGCAGTTTTGGAGGGGCAAATCAAGCTCAATTGGGAAACTAGGGGTATTTTTGGAAACTAGATAGGATAAGCTTTCCAATGAACTATCCTGAGCTATATTTGGACACCGGGAAGAAAATCAAAAGTTGCCTTGAAGATGGCGTCGTGCACTTCCTTCAGGCGTTGCGCTTTTGACACTGGTGCTACGCATTTGACAGGCAGCCAAATTTTTCACTGTTTCTCTCCAGAAAATACTTTTCAACTGTCAGATTTTGATTTTTCATTGATGTAAGTTATAATGATGATGTAATTAAAGTGTGCTTTTGTTACCTAGGGTAGATACATCGGATGAATGGCCTAAGTGGCATGTAATGAATCAGTTTGCTTCATATTAGGGATGATTCAGTTTGACCACCCTAGTCTTTAGCTATCAGTTTAGTCTTTTGTGCAACTGCTCCTCCTCTCATGGAATCGAACCCTAAGGCTAGGATTAGTTGTTTTGAGGCCTATATCATGTTGTTTCTCAATCATTTTGTTGGTTAGACTTAGTGTGGATGCTCAGAGCTTGATTGTACATCTTTGTAAGCAGTTTGGCAGGAAATTAATAAGAATTGCAGCTATTTTTATGGGATCCTTGTGGTATGGAGTTCTAGTACAGTTTCTTCTTCTCTGATTATATGTTTATATTTTTTTATGTATTCCATCAATCATTTCATTCTTCTAGTTGAATGTTTTCAAGTTTGATAGGTAGAATCCATTGCATCAGTGCTTTGCCTTGGGAAATCATTCACCATTCCATCTTTTCTACAGTCCAGGAAGGATCCATGATTGTCACATGCCCTTCTTAACTTCTCACCAGTCTTAAACATCTCACCTCATTAAGCCCTGGAGTTCTAAAGCCTATGCCTACCTTGCCCCATAGAACACCATGCATTTCTAACCTAATTTCCCAGACCTAAACTTCCCAACTCCTCCTGATCTGGAAAAACCTCTACAAAATCCAATCAAAATTTTTGAGATACTATACCTAGCCTAAAATCCTTTACCTGATCCAGTCATCTTGACTTAGATCCTTATGGAGAGAGCCCTCTCCTGGCCTAGTAGGTCTAGCTGCTTGGCTAAGCTTGGTTTGTGGTTACCCTGGCATTGCCTCCCTTTAGCCTAAGGTAAATCTAGGTGATAACATGATTAATGCCATCAATGAACTGAATGTTAACTTAAGTACTTTAACCGTGAGAGATGATTGAAAAGTAATGACTTTACGATAGAATTGAAACATAAGAAACATGTAAACAGAAGTAATAAGCAGCAAAAATACAATGATACCAGACAACAAGATTGATTACGGAGTTCATTCGTAATGGACTATGTCTACGGGTCCACTTTCAAGATGGGTGAATGCTTTATTAGGATTGAATCCAAGGAGGTCGATTACAGAGAAAATTAACCAGACTGATTGTGCACATAGGCACTTATAGTCACTATCACAATAAATCTCTCTTAATTAGCTTTCTAATGCCTGTCATGGTTCCCGATTCTGACTCTTGGTGCTCGTGTTACACTAAAAGAAAAACTTCCTATATCCTCCAGAATTTGCATACAAACTCCAAAACCACTCTAATGCTTTCTTCATGACCAAAATATGAATTTATAACTTGTTTGGGTTCATTCGAGCTCTCCACTGCTATGTTTAGCCATGAACCTATCTAAGGTTTCAGTCAAATCCACTAGGGACACCTTGAGGGTTTAGTTACATGTGATGATTTAAAAATAGACATAAAACTCAACAAAAACCAAATCTGACTTTGGATAGGCATAAATTGATGACGATTTTCTTACCGGGCAGAAAGAGGTGATGGATAACATGTGACTAGCCGCAGTCTAACCGTAGGCTGACACCCAACTCTGATCCCCGACAGTTATGGCTAGCTGACAGTGATGGTGCAATGAGATGCTCTGTTCACATGCCAAGGTTTTCTCCCAATGCAATTACAGTTGAAATCTCCATGCGGTTAGGCCCTAGTACCATTAACCCTGACGGTTTATCATTTCTACCCACATGGAATGCTACAGTTAGCTCCTCGCGCAGTTTAGGCCAACGGTTAGGCCTAATGTAATCCATTGTAATGTTTATTATATGGTTTATGTGTATTGTAATGTATTTACGTGGGCCGAGAGGGTTTGTAGACTAGGTTTAATGTATTTAAATACATTGTGTAGTTTCTAGGTTAGGTTTTTATGTGTTAGGGCTAGGACTTAGGTTATGTATTAGGGTTTTAATATGATGTTTTTAAAGTTTATTCTTTTATATTTTTTCACATGATCAAAAGAATTCCTTTAAAATTGTCACAATGTGACATAAAAACCCCACAAGACGACCTGTTCCAACCTTGACAACCAACCCCAATGGAACTGATGACAACCATATTTCGAAAACTAGGTACATATCCTTCAAACAACATGAAAACCATTGACATCATCGGACAACCTGAACCATATACATTACTGTCGAAGATGAAGACACCAAACACTGAATGTTGACAACGAACACTGGTGAAGTTGATAAAGCTCAAGAGCTCATCGACCATGATCATTTAAAGACCATTTCAACCTTGAACCACTGAAGACTCCGCTCATGCTGGACTGATAAGATCCTCCTGGATCAATCCTCTCCACTTGAAAGCTTTTGGACCACAAAATTTTGACTAGACAGATAGTAGGTGAGGGTAGAGCTTCTTCACTCTCCACCTTGCCTTGATGATGTACCAATACATTCAATCAACAACCTGAATGTGATGACCTTGATGATGCTGATCATGGCACATTTAAATATGTGAACCATTCCATCCATCTAGAGTATGTATAACTTTTGAATATGGTTAAACAACATGTTATGAACATTGCAATTGACTTCTTTCCACAAATTAGTTCCATGAATTAGTGATTCATAATCATCTTTGGAAACAGTCTCTACAGGATATTTTTCAATACTATTGACATGTATTGACAATCTATTTTGCAGAATAACAAAAACATTCAAAGACATTCTTGACCTCATACTAGCTACTTGAGTTGATATACCTTCCTCATTCCTAATTACTAAGTGAACATTCTGCAATAAACCCATCAAACTATAGTGTGAAAACTGTTGCAACTTAGTTTGATTTTGAAAGTATTGAAGTGGTTTTTGATTTGTTTGAATCACTGTTTTCTCATTCATTAAATTATGTCTCCATTGATTAACAATTTCCCTTAATGCATAAGTTTCCCTTTTATGTACTGGATACTTTGACATTGCTTTAGAAAAGGCTTTGATATGAAAACAAATAGGTTTCCTCTCCACTTGAAAATATATTTCAAAACTTTTTGGAACATGAAATGGTGATACAATATAAGAGAAATGTAACACTGACTTTCCCCAATACTAACCTGCATCCCTGTAACTTATAATTCCCAAACTTGGACTGAAATGATACATTTTGACATTAGGAAGAGGAGCTTTGGACATCAACTGTAACTCATGTTGTATTTCATGCTTATGAGTAAGATGTTTGGGTTCTTTAAATAGAATTGAAAATTTTTCTACCTTCTTGATCAAACTATCTTTAAACTGAGACTCACAAACTGAACAAACATCATGTCGATTCTTACGTTGTTCCTTTACACACATGAGTAAAAATATCTTATTTGAACTTATTAATTGCTCCATCTGATTAGAAATAACTAATCCAAGTGAGTTTTAGTTTTATGTGCCCTCACAATAAATTCAACCCCATCTTTCTTAAGGTGAGGTTTATGCTCTCTCCTATAAAACACTACATCACAATCATAAAGATAAAAACTTCCTAAGACAACTCTACATATGTCTACTGGAACCACATCTAATACCATTTCATCAATGTAGTTAGTTGTAATGGAAAATTTTAACCGACACTTCTTTATGACTTTTATCTCACTTGATTTATTCAACCAACCTAATGGGTAAGGTCTTGGATGATTCCGTGTCTCTAAACCCAAGTTCTTAACTAAATATTCAAATATTAAATTTGATTGTGATCCACTGTCAAACATTGTATCTATCTTTGTGTGCTTAGAAGTTATCCTTATGTTAAATAGTTCATTTCTTTTATCCTGATTTGAAGGATTTATGTTTGATGAAGATGCAACAGTATTCGAACTTGAAATAGTGTCAGAAGTTTTACCTATCAAAACTATGGTAGTTATCTTCCTTTCATCACCTAAATTGGAACCTAGATGTTGTTGGATTACTAAATTTGCTTTCTTTTCATCCTTCTCCTTAAGGAACTTCTTTCGCTTAAGTTATAAATGAAGTTTCCAATAGCTAGATTCATCATGACTGATTCTCTAGTAATGAGAACAAGTAGGTCTTTCCTTCTGAGCTTTCGTTGATTTCTTTCCCTTCGAATTGTTCTTCCTCTTACTGTCATTGGAATCCTTGATTTCCAACTCTTTGGATGATTGCGGTGAAGATTTGAATGGTCTGCCACCTGATTCAATATGTATGGCTTGAACACACACTTCATGAAAATCATCAGGATTAAACATCAATAATGTATGCTGTAAATATGAATGTAAACTACCGATGTATTTTAATAAAGTTTCACGTGTATCCAATGAAATACCAAGCACCAATGCTTTATTTTTGAACTCCTGAGTAAACTCTTGAACACTCTTCCCTTTACCTTGCCTCAAGTGCTGGCAATTAATAACAACTTGCTGCATGTATCCTAAAGGGTAGAATTGTTTCCTAAGAGCTTTTAAAAACTTAGACCATGAAGAGATGACTTTACCTTTCCGCTTTACATATGTTTGAGTTTTACTTTCCCGCAACATTAAAGTTGTTCCCCCCATTCTAAGTGTAGCTAACTGAATTTTCATTTTATCGTCAAAAATGTTCTGAATACAAAAATACACTTCTAACTGCTTAATCCAGTTATATAACTTTTTAGGATTCATTTCACCATCATAAATAGGTAACTCAAATTTTACATCAAGTTTCAAAAGAGATGTTTTCTTAGGTTTCTTTTCTATTTCAGATTCTGAACTAGAAGAAGAAGAAGAAGATGATGATGATGGAGATGACGGAGGTGTAGGAGGTTTATCAACCATGCCTTTACCTTTGTCCTTCTTCAATGTCTTTGAAGAAGACGTTGCATCTCTCGCCTTCTCATCTGTGTAAAGTTATCCCAACATATGCTTCATACTCAAGAATGCTTTGTGAAATTGTTCCTCGCTAATCTTAGTTTCAAGAGTTTCCCCTACATCAGATCCTGTCATGGCCGACTTATGAGTGACTCTTCACTTTCCAATCTCTGGATTGATCTCCTTGAGGGTTCCTTCTCCATCTTTTGACTTAGACCTAGTTAACATTCACTGGAAAAATTCTACAAATTCAACCTACTCTGATACCAAATTATATGATCTGAAATGATCATATGTTAAACTGAAGTAGAATTGATTAATGTCATCGGTGAACTGAATGTTAACTTAAGTAATTTAACCGTGAGAACAGATTGAAAAGGAATGACTTTAAGACGGAATTGAAACATAAGAAACATGTAAACAGAAGTAATAAGTAGCAAAGACACAACAATACGAGACAACAAGATTGATTAGGAGTTCATCCCTGATGGAATACATCTCTGGGTCTGCTTTCAAGATGGGTGACTGCTTGATTAGGATTGAATCCGAGGAGGTCAATTACACAGAAAATTAACCAAAATTATTGTGCACGTAAACACTTCTGGTCATTGTCACAAGAAATCTCTCTGAATTAACTTTCCAATGCCTGTCACGGTTCCCGATTCCGACTCCCAGTGCTCCTGTTACACTGAAAACAAAATTGCCTATATCCTCCAGAATCTGCATACAAACTCTAAAACCACTCCAATGCTTTCTCCATGATGAAAAGATGAATTTATAACTTGTTGGGGTTCATTCGAGCTCTCCACTGCTATGTTTAGCCATGAACCTATCTAAAGTTGCGGTCCAATCCACTAGGGATACCTTGAGGGTTTAGTTACATGGTGTGATTTAAAAATAGACATAAAACTCAATAAAAACCCAAATCCGACTTTGGATAGGCAGAAACTGCTAATGGTTTTCTAACCGGGCGAAAAGAGGTGATGGATATCATGTGACCAGCCATGGTCTAACCGCAGGCTAACACCTGGTGCTGATCCCTAGCGGTTATGGCTAACTGACAATGACGATGTAATGAGCTACTCTGTTCACATGCTGAGGTTTTCTCTCGATGCATTTATTGTTGAAATCTCCCCGCAGTTAGGCCCTAATACCATTAACCTCGACATTTTATCCTGTCTGCTCACATGGTGCGTTACGGTTAGCTCCCCGCACGGTTTAGGCCATTGGTTAGGGGTAATGTAATCCATTGTAATGTTTATTATATGGTTTATGTGTATTGTAATGTATTTACATGGCCCGAGAGGGTTTGTAGACTAGGTTTAATGTATTTAAATACATGGTGTAGTTTCTAGGTTATGTTTTTAGGTGTTAGGGATAGGACTTAGGTTATGTATTAGGGTTTGAATATGATGTTTTTAGGGTTTAGTCTTTTAGATTTTGTCACATGATCAAAAGAACTCCTTTTAGAACAATTGTCACATTGTGGCATAAAAACTCCACAAGACGACTTGTTCCATCCCTGACAACCAAATTCTAGAAGAATTGATGACAACCATATGTCAAAAACCAGGTACATATCATTCGAATGCCATGAAAACCATTGATAGCACCAAGAAACCTGAACCATATACATTATTGTTGAAGCTGAAGATACTAGACACTAGTGAAGTTGATAAAGGTTAAGACCGAGCATCGAACATGATCATTTAAAGACCATTTCGACCTTGAACCATTAAAGACTCCGCTCATGCTGGACTGACAAGATCCTCCTAGATCATCTGATTAAGTGTATAAAATTTCCCTCCCCACTAAAATGAAACTTTCGAATCTGTTAAAGCATGTAATGGTAATGCAATCAAAGAAAACTGAACAATAAATTTTCTCTAATATTGAACTGCACCTAGACAACTCCTAACTTCAGTCACATTCTGTGGTCTTGGCCACTTAACAATCACATCGATTTTAGCTAGATATTTCTTCAAATTTCCACCTCCAACTATGTAACCAAGATAATTCAATGAAGTTTTGCCAAACTCACATTTGGAAAGTTTAAGGTACAATTTTTCCCTGTGCAACACTTCTAAGACCTGTTTAATATGCCTAACATGATCTTCCATACTGGAACCGAAAATCAGGATATCATCTAAGTAGATTATGAAAAATTTATCAATGTATGGGCAGAATACACCATTGATAACCTACACGAAAGTTGTTGGAGCATCACATAAACCAAAAGGAATTACTAACCATTCAAATAGTCCCAGCCTAGTTTTGAATGTAGTTTTCCAGATGTCATTTTCTGTAATGCAAATTTGATGATACCCACTACACAAATCCAAATTAGTGAAATAGACTGCATTGTTCAGCTGATCAAGTAAATCATGTATCTTGGGAAGATGATACCTTTTTCTGATTGTGATTTTATTTAAGGCCCTAAAGTCGACACACATTCTCCATGTCCCATCTTTCTTAGGAACCAAAATTATGGGTGAGCCACATGGAGATGAACTGGGTCGAATGAAACTTTTTCCAATCAAATCTTGTATTTGTTTCTTTATTTCTTTGTTCTCTATGTATGACATGCAATACATTTTGACATTAGGAAGAGGGGCATCAGACATCAATTGTATCTCATGTTGTATTTCCCGTTTAGGAGGAAGATGTTTTGGTTCTTTAAATAGACTTTGAAAAGACTCTACCACTTTAACCAAACTATATTTAAACTGAGATTCACAACCTGATAAAGCATCATGTTGATCCTTATGTTGTTCTTTTACAACCATGAGTACTTATCTCTTACTTGAACTTATTAATCACTTCATCTGCTTAACAGTAACTAAATCCAAGTGTGTTTTGATTTTATGTTCCCTGACAATGTATTCAATTCCATCTTTATTAAGATGATATCACTACAAGAAAAAATGTCATTGGTGAGGGTCATGCCTGTGACGGACCTTTAAGATCCGTCACTAATGTCACATATGGTGACGGTCTTTAAAAAAGAGTTGTTGTAAGTGTATATAGTGATGGTCCTTTATGGTTTATCACCAAAGCCATTTTCAATGACACTTTTGGTGAGGGTCGTTAAAGGCCCGTCACTAATTCTCTCTTTGGTGACACTTTTGGTGGGGGTCGTTAAAGGTCCATCACTAATTCTCTCTTTGGTGACACTTCTAGTGACGATCTTTTATTGACTGTCACCAATGATATTTTTGGTTACTTTTGGTGACGGTCAATAAATGTTCATCATCATTGATCATTCCAATGATTTTTGAATGACGCTTCATGCCTATGACGAACCTTTAAGGTTTTCCACCGATGTCGCAGATGGTGATGATCTTTAAAAAATCTTTTTTGTAAGTGTATATAGTGATGGTACTTTAAGGTTTGTCACCAAAGCCATTTTCAATGACACTTTTGGTGATGATCATTAAAGGCCCATCACTAATTCCCTCTTTGGTGACACTTTTGGTGAGGGTCATTAAAGGCCCATCACTAATTCTCTTTTTGGTGACACTTCTAGTGATGATATTTTATTGACCCTCACCAATTCTCTTTTCGGTCACTTTTGGTGATGGTAAAAAAATGTTCATCATCATTGAACATTCCAATGAGTTTTTGATAACGGTATGTACCTGTTACTATATTTTTTGTCAAAAGATAACGATTTAAGACCATTGTTGTGGAGTCTTTTTCATTATGTGTCCAAGGTCATAGTGGTTATAATAGTCAGTCAAATTGTTAAGAAGTAATTAGTGTGTATCATTTCCCTCAAGTCATAAGAATATAGTTTTCCTATGAGTCAACACACGATTCATCTCTATTAGGTTTATTATCTAGAAAATTTCCTTTAAATAAAGTTCCACTAGTGTGTGTAGGAACTATATTATTTAATACATAACCAAGCTTTTTCAATTCTATTAATGAGAGAGACCTAACACTCCTCAACACTCATGGCACACCTCAACATGTTTTGGAACAGTACACTAACATTCCTTGGCACCTCGCATGTGTTGAAACATCTTTGTACTTGGAACATCTTTGTACCTAGAACATCTTGCCATGAGTAGGATGCCTAAGCACATGTTGGCATGCCCTAGCATAGCATAGCACTCCCCTATCATGTGTTGGAATTCCCTATAGTCCCTAGCATGCCCTGGAACACGTTGGCATAATATTTCATTGACAAACATTAACACTTAGCGCACATTGGCACTTCGCATGTATTGGAACATATTATTAGGGTGCCTAGCATGCCCCTTTTGAAAAAGATAAAGTCTCAACTTATTAACCCTCTTATCTGTTCATTTCCTTGAATTTTAGCTTGGTTATTCCTTTTGTTTCCTTGAAACTCCTTGATGCATATTGGCATACTTTGGCACCATGCACATCCTAGCATGTATGAGCACCTAGAATTCCTTGGCACTATTTGGCATATGTTAGCACACCCAGAAACTACCTAGAACACTCAAGCACTTCTTGAGATTCCCTGATATTCCCTAGCATGCCTTACCCGCGCTTAGCATACCTTGTCACTCCCTTCTTGGCATGATAGCTAGTACTCATTGAAACTCCCCGAAACACCCTCATATTCATAAAATGCCATGCATTTTGACCTAGTTCTCCCTTGTGTTTTCCTAGTAGTCCCTAACACTCCTCAGCATGCATTGGCACTCTCTAGAACACCTTAGCACTCTTCGATATGCTCTGCCACTTCATAGCATGCATCACACTCCTTGACGCACATTGGCGCTTGGCACATGTTGGCACTTAGCAAGTCTTAGCATGTTTGGCATGCATTGAGATGACCTGGTATTATTTGGCATGGTTTAATATTAAAGTTATTTGATATCAAATATTGGAACTAGATGAGAAGAAACGAAGGGAGATTTGGCACTTAGAATGCATTGACGCTTGGAACTTGTCATATATTGTCACTTAGTGTTGGTGTGCATAGCATGCCCCCCATGGAAAAGGTAAATTGATGACTTATTAACCCTATTACGTGCTCATTTCCTTGTAGTTTAACTTTTTCCTCCCTTTTGTTGCCTTGACAGTCCCTCGCATGCATTTTCACACCCTTGTACATCTTGTCATGCCTTAGCACTTGGCACATCTTAGCTTGTTTGACATGTATTTGTACTATCTAGCACATGTTAGCATGCCCGAGAATTCCCTAACACACCTTGGTAGTCATGACCTCACAACTAGCATTACATTTTTCCATGACTTGGGAAACTTACATTCACTAGAACACCTTGGAACTCCCTAGTTATCATGCCCTCTCTTATCCTCCACAATGTCCTAGGTTGATGAAGAGAACGACAAAGGTAACCACAGACCAAGCTTTTAGTTTGGTAGCTAGCCCTACCAAACCAGAGAGGGCTCTCTCTATGACATCACAACCAAGAGATGACTGGAATGTAAAGGATTTTAGGATATATAGCTAGGCTCAGGTGGGTTTTGGAAAATTTAGGGTTTTGTTGCTGGATAAGGGAGAAAAACCAAGTAGCTAGGTCAGAGGATCAAAGGGTTACAACAGAAAAGATATAAAGGAGCAAGGTAGCATTACTTTTGTGATGGATATTAGGGATTTTTGGTGCAGTGTAGTGTTTAGAAGAAGCAAAAGGTCTTAATGAGCATGAAACATGAATTCACTAAGCAAGAAATAAAGTAAGACATAATGTTTTTTCCATCAAAACAGAGCTTTATGCAAAGAATTTGGTTTATAAAATGTCCGGAAACCCATTGAAGAATTGATGAATGGAAAGAGAATATTAATATCTTTCATATAAAGCTATAACAGAGAAAAAATAACATCACAAACTTATTGCACATGAATTCCTAGATAATAGTTGCAAACTGTGTCCTTTGATTTCTAGAAAATGTCCAAGTACAAGCTACAATAGTTCTCTCCTCTGAAATCCAACCCGTCCTATCACTGTTAAACTGATACATAAATACCAAAACAAAATCTTCCCACTCTCAGGGGTCAAATCCATGACTCTAGGAACTATTCTATGAGGTGTTCTAACCAAACCCTACTGTCTAGGGAAGTTAAAAACAACTTCTACAATTAAGTTTGACTCCAACCTCTCTCATAAATGAGGTCAAATTTAAATCAAAACATATTACAAAGACTAACCACCCATTATTTACATTTAATTTTACCCCTCACATTCATCTACTTCACCCTTTTTACTTTTACCAAAGTCAAACTAGGAATTACAAAAAATTACACAGTGAAATTTTACAAAAATCTCAGAAATGTATAGGTGTGCAGCAACTTGTTGGAGGCCATTTTTGAGTGCCTTTATGAAGTCCAAATCCTGACCTGAAGCCTTTTCGGGAAATATGGGAGAGTTTAGATGTCTTTAGAGTATTTTTTCACTCAAAATGACCCATTTTTCACTGAGATATGGCCATTCTCCCAAGGTGTCTCCAGGGGCACAATGAAATGGACAAAGAGGCGCAGGAAGGTGATTTTTGGCCTCTTTTCTGAAAATTTCTCAATCAATGAGCCTTAGACTAGGAAAGTGGGAAGCTAAATTTTCATAGGGGGTCATACGATTTCAAAAAATGTTGAGTTTCTATCATTTGGAGCCCCGAGGAAGAAGTGCAACGTGATCTTGCTGCACTCTTAGACAGAAAATTGCCAAAAAACTGCAAGCTTGCACCACTCTGCACTAAAACACAAAATTTTCTCTGAATCGTCCCAAAATTTGTCCATAGATGCCTGATGAGGTATGTGATGCAATCATGGACGCATCAACAAGCAAATATAACTTACCCTTCTCCTCTTGGCTGATTAGTGTTTCCTTGAGTTTTTCCTTCAACTGCTTGATTTTGACCTTGGCAACCTCATTCCTTGTGTAATAATGGATGGCCATTTTTTTTTTGCAACTTGTTATCCTTGTTTTCATTTTCAAGAAGTTTCTCAAGGTGGGAATTTACTTTTTCAATCCAAAACTACTTATCCTCATTTATTTCCATGGCAATCCTCTCTTCAAAGGTCAGTTCTTCCATCGGTGGATTTTGTTCTCTTTCCCTATGAAGTGCCTTCCTAAGACCCATTGTCCTTGGTCTCTTCCTTGCCACATTTCCTTCATGATGCTTAGTGTCCTCATGGTCCACCACTACCTTTCCTTTCATCTCTTGTTTCTTGGCTTTACATTTCTCTTTCTCCATGCCTAGTTGGCTTGCCTTAAGTTGACTATTTTCTTGCTCAAGGAATGAAATGATGAATTTGGCCCTTTCCAAATTGTTCTTGAACTCCATGATCTGAGAATCCTTCTTTTTGATGGCTTGTTGCAGGGTTTGATGCTAATCATGTGCCTCCAATTCAACTAGGTTAAAGTCATGCTTAATGGTCTCCTCATCATGCAAAGAAGCCTCATGATGTGATGGTGATCCCTGTTCTGTTGATGTAGTAGGCTTGGCCCTTTCGTCAATTTGAGGAGAAAACAAAAGGGTTCTGCCTCTCTGATATGTATTAGTCACCTCAGCTTAGGTGGCTTGGAAACCTCATCATGTTTTCTTTATGACCCCATCCACATGGGTTGTACTGACATGGTTTGGTGCTAGCTTGGTGAAGTGGTCATGTTCTTCTCTTTCAACTAATGGAGTACTATAACCTTTATTAGGCTATTGTGAAAGAGGTTGGGATAATGCACTTTTCCTTTCAATTGAACCCTTTCATACATTTTGGTTAGTCTCCTATACAAGTAGTTGGACAAATTTAGAGACTTGGTAGCTGTAAAGTGCATGAGCAGTCTTATGTGGTATTGATATAGCCTAGAAAATATGCCCTCACATTTGAATTACTTCATGATAGCCTTCATCAATGGTGCATATCTCTCCAACAAGTATTTGAATGGGAAAACATGTGAGTGAGCTCCTTTGTATTGTGATTTCAAGTAGGGTTTGTACTCTTCTAGGTCTAGGTTCATGCCTTTGAACTAGTTTTCACCATGCTTTGGTATTCCTGTAGCTTGAGAGATGGCATCCACTGAAAACATGAAATCAGTCCCTGCAATGGTGATCTTGTCCTCCTTCAAGGTGAGGGAAAATATACCTGTGAGATGCTCATGGTAACCTAGTTCCTACACTCTATGACAAAACCCTAAACAATTGACATCTTCAAAGCATTTCGTGACAAATGGGGAGGAGGTGATTTCATTGCAATTAGAGGGCTCAAACCTCAATATCTTTCCTCCCTTGTTATACTTCCTCTTCTTTGATGGTGATGAGTCAAGCTCCATACTTCAAACCCTAGGTGAAAGACAAGCAAAAATAATGAAATTTGCTGCTCTTGAGGGAACGAGGCAGTATGATGGACTTATGAGTTACCTAAATTTGTAAGGAAATTTAGGAGGTTAGGTGTTATAGACATTTTTGGGCACTACAACCCCAATCATAAATGTCCATAAAACAAGGGCTCTTAAGTCCCTAAAAGTGTTGTTCCAACCCCTAAAGGAACAAGGTCAGCTGATTACATCATCTCCTAGAATCTCTCCATGAAAAACTACTCAGAACTGGTCAAAACTTCACCATCTCACCTGCTCCATGGTCAAAGTGCACTGAATCCCACCTAAATGCACACGAGAGGTGCGATGCATACTGAAAAGCCCTTCTATGGGGTGCGATGGGCGAGAGTGGACAAATGGCAGGGTCAATCTGTGAGGTGGAGGATCATGGAATCTTCCAGAAACTTCTCCTGTGACACTTGCCTCTCTGCATTTGCCCAGGGCTGAGTAAGAGATCATCAATATCCAAGTGGAATCAAGAACTATCAGAGAGAGGAAACTAATCAAGTCTCAAAAGCTGACTCACCCCCCTTGCAAACATCTATATATGGATCCCTCATCCAAGAGATCCAGAGGCTGGAATTTTGTATCTTGTAAGGAAGTGCTGTTGGTTTCTTGGTGTAACATCATAGTGTTGGGTGATCTAAGCTTTTCATGAGGTGAAGAAGGGCTTTCTTGCTGAGAGGATGACGCTAGGTCAGAACAATTGGTTGTAATCCTCTTTACTATTCTTGATTATTAATAAAGCTATTCAAGTTTTCCTCCACATGCTTGTATGATTGATGATATATGCATTTGTGTGGTCAATATATATCTGGTCCTATATTGTTTATGATTGTAGATATATGTTCTTGGATAGTGTTATGCTGCTTTGATTCCACAGGTGCTCTTTGAAGCTGGGTAGACGAGGAAGCAAGTGGCAAAGACCTATCAGAAGGGAGAGGAATCAAGCAAGGAACCAAGCGCAAGACAGAGGTTGGTCTCCTTTGTTCCCCTCTTAACTACTTCTCATAAAGGAAAACGAAAGTGGTTTTAGTTTGTTTGTTTCTAAGGTAGCTACCAGCCTTAGTGGGACTAGCAGCTCTGCATAGACACTAGATTTCCCTATAACAGTAGGGGATGATGTCAATGAGTATGGGAAAAAGGAATTTTGGGAAATGAGTGAGGGGAGGGGGTGGAAAGGGCCAAAACGCAGGCATATCCTAGAAATAGATAGGGTAGATTAGCGTTTAGAGGAAAATGATAGAAAATGAGGGGATAAGGCTTTGTGATGGATGGAAATGGTGTATTAGGTGCAAATAGAGGTGTAGGGACAAGGAATCAAGGGTTTAGGGAAGAAACTCATCATTTTAGGATCAAAACCATTAAAATCATGTAAACCCTAGAAGAAGAAGTATTTGATCATTTTCTTGACATATGAGTCAAAGGAGGGCATGAAAATGATTAAACTTAATTTTTATAGAGCCTAGAGGATGAAATGACTGAAGACGAGATTTGAAAAATGAATTCTGGTGGTCAAACAACAATTTTGGAAAACTCTACCTCGTGTGCAACAAAGGCTTCCTGTGCGCATCGTGCTATCCAGGTGCACAACGGATGCTCTCTGTATGCAACAAGAGACAATTTCTGCCAGTGAGGGCTATGGAATCTAAAAATTTTGTGAAGGAGAGGGATGAGCTCAATGCTAGGATGATAGAAAAATGCAAATGAGTGTGAATAAGCTCCTCCATGTGATTTTATAATTTTCTTTTGGTGGCTAAGTGATTAATGAGGTAGGATGGGCCACCTCACCAATTCACTTTCTTTTTGAGTTTTGTAGCCTTAGGACCTCTTCTTGTAACTTTGTAACCTTAGGAACATTATTACATATAAAAGCATAAATTATATTTGAAATCAAGTGTTATTGAACAAATTTACCTATTGCTACTCCTCATTTGCCGAAGTTATACATAAAATGACTGATTTTGTGACCTTAACCCTAATGACCTAATGGTGACACTGAGCTGAATGGAGACCATGATGATGCGACTGAAGTGATATTAATGATGTTTTCATGATGGTAGACTCAAATGAGTGATGAAAGTGACCAGCATATGAAATTCGTGAGAGAGTGGAAATAGCCCTAGACACAATAGCAAGTGACCAAATTTTTATTTGAAGACTCAATGAAATGAAAAAAATTTGACTTGACACCCTAACAACACATTGTAAGAGCATATTTGTTCACTGGTGACAAACTAGATTGACTTACACTAACACCCTCACAAATAACCTTACTTTTTTTGTGACTTGGGAACCCAACCAATTCATTAGAAAAACAATATTGTGCCCAACCCAAAGTCTCCCTTTCTCTGAAATTACTTTGTCCACACCTTATCATAACTATAAGCTTGCCTCTTGCAAGTCCTATTCTGAACTTCTCCTAAAACACTTCATCCTTGGGACACCTGGAAGTCGCTGATACTCCTTGGCACACACTCTTTTATTCATTTCCAAGCAATTTTACCAAGTTCTCCCTTGTGTTCCCTTGACTCTCCCTAACACTCCTCACCATCCATTGACATTGTCTTCCATGTATTAGCACACCTTTTCATTCCTTGTCATTCCCCCTAGCACTCCTTAGCTACCATGCCCTCACAACTGCCCTTACTTTTTTTTAGACTTGGACGGAACCCAACCAAGTCCAACCGCGACTACAACAACTTAAACAAGTTATAGTTACTACAACTAGATTATGCGTTGTTCACCTAAGAACTGCCTATAACACATCTTAGGCTAATCATGTTCAATATCAACTCATCCCACTTAACAAGTTACCAATTCAAGGCTCACATCCAACCATGGCCATAAAACAACTAAGAAACACAGTTTACATCTTAACATGCCATAACACATGGCACGTATAACAATCCCTTAGCCCTATGTGGCATGTGTTAGCATCCCATACTTTTCTTGGTATGCTTTTCACTCCCTAGCACACCCTAGCACTCTCTAACATGCCCTCAAACTCTAGCATGCCTTGGCACTACCTAGCATATAACCTTGTCACTCCCTCCTTAGAACACTTGGAACTCGTTGACACTCCCTATCACACACTCTTATCTCTTCATTTCCATGCATTTTGAACTAGTTCTCTCTTGTGTTTTTGTGGCACTCCCTAACATTTGCTGGCACACATTGACACAACCTGACACATGGCACATCTTGGTATGTTTCCTTGGCACTCTAGCATTCCTTGGCACTACCTAACATATCTTGTTGCTCCCTCCTTACCACACCTAGAACTCACTAACACTCCTCGTCACACACTCTTATTCATTCATTTCCATGTATTTGAAACTAGTGATCCCTTTTGTTTCCTTAGCACTCCATAACACTCCTTCGCACGCACTGGCACACCCTAGTACATGACACATCATGACATGTTTCCCTGGTCTCTAGCATGCCTTAACACTGCCTACCATACCTTGTTACTCCCTCAGCACACCTATATCTCACTGACACTTCCTGTCACAACCTCTTAGTTTTTAATTTGCATGCACTAACTTGACCTAGTTCTCCCTTGTGTTTCCCTGGCACTCCCTAACACGTCTTAGCACATGTTGACACACCCTGGCACCTGGCACATCTTGGTTGCATTTTTCCCTAGCAATCTAGCATGAATTATCGCAACCTAGAATACCATGTCAGTCTCTCCTTGGCACACTTTGGTACTCACTGACACTCCATGTCACACATTCTTATTCATTCATTTCCATACATTTTGACCTAGTGCTCCCTTATGTTTCTCTGGCACTCCCTAACACTCCTTAACACACATTGACACACCTTGGCTCTTGACACATCTTGGTATGCTTCCCTATCACTCTAGCATGCCTTGGAATAAATTTCTAACATACCTTGTCACTCTCTCCTTAGCACACCTGGAACTCGCTAACTGTAATGTTCCAAACTAGGAAAAATAGTTCTATGCAAAGCAGACAATAAAAATAACACCATAAAATTAAATCAAACCATCAGACCAAAAAACTGTCTAGCATGTGTTAGCACACCTTTTTATTCCTTAGCACGCCCTGACACCCCTTAGTTATCATGCCCTCACAACTACCCTTACATTTTTTGCAACATTGGAACCCAACAAAATCCTACCTCAAATATAACAACAACTTGACCAAGTTACAATTACTACAACTAGACTATGCATTGTTCACCTAAGAACTTCCTATAACTCATCTTAGGCTACTCATGTATAACTTCAACTTATCCAACTTAACAAGTTACGAAGACAAGGCTCACATCCAACCGTGGTCATAAAATTAAACTACTAAGCAACAAATTTTAGATCTTAACATGCCATAACAATCTAGCACACCTAATAATCCCTTGGCGCTATGTAGCACGTGTTAGCATCCCCTACATTTCTTGGAATGCTTTGGCACTCCCTAGCACTCCCTGACACTTAGCACACCTCGTACTCGCTATCTAATTGATGAGCCTCATAAATGGGTAATTATATGGGCTCATTTTACCTCCTAGCCTAGTCAAATCAACCATTCTCTTAGCTTATTGTATGATTTTCTGATTATATTTATGCTTATAGGGTGAGTTGAGTTAGTTAGTATGCCATGTGGTCTAACATGTATTTAATGTAGATTATTGATGGATTTTGAGGTCAATGTCAAGGATTTAGTGGTCAAACTATAGCACTAACTCGAAGTAGACATAGGAGAGGACTTATGGGAGGGAATCCCCCTCATTTATTTCTCCTCACTTCAAATTCCCCTTCATTTAGCTCGGAGTACAAGCAGCCGAATCATGCACTAGAAGGCAGCCGAGCAAGTGGAAGATGATTGATAGTATCTTGAGTTTTGGGAGACAAGCCTCCTTGATTTTAAGGAATTTGTTGGTAGCTTTAGATGTATAAGTAGGGAGGCCTAGGGCCTCACTAAGGTTGACATTTTTGCTTGTGTAAACTCTGCTCAAATTTCGAGCTTACTATTTTATGAGAGTTTTATGTAATCTTGCTATTTTTTGATAATGAAGATGGAATCCTTTTTGAGCTAGCACTAAGTTACCTCAGAGGGCTGAAGCTCTTGGGTTGGGGCCCAATCCAAGCAGCCAAGCTCCTCTTTACTTGTATTTGTATGCTTTACTTCAGTTTGTAGATTAGTTTGCTGTTAGATGTATTTCTCTTATGGTTAAGAATAGGTTGCTTTTGATGATTTAGTAGCTTGCTTCCATTTGTGCTTTTATGTAGTAGGTGAAGAAGTGATCAGAGAAGATTCAAAAGGCTAGCAACAATGCCTTGGCCTCTCTTCCTCCCTCTAGGACCATTATTTGAGGCAAAGACTCTCTTGCTGCCCAAAAAACACAGATTTTCCTCATTCTTAGGACTTCTAGTGTTTGAACTCTCTAGTAGGTTGATAGTCCAGTTTTTCTTTGCTTTAGATACTCTTTATCATGTTCACTTCCTGATTTGCAATAGTCATTTTGCATGCTTTCCTTTCTTACAACATTTCCCATCATTTCCTTCTATACATCATAGTTTAGGCCATTTTAATGCAAAACTCTATTTTTCCTAGGATGCACTCATTTCATTGGTTGCTTGATTTTCTTGGTTGACTGTCAGTTTCTATGTAGCATATCTCTTCCAACAGTAGGAAAAATTACCAGCAATCACACCCTCCATTTGATCCATGCCCTATAGGTCTCCCAAACCTCACCTCAATTCTTCCCTAGCTTCCTTCATTTTTCATAGAACTTCTTCCTCTCTCCTTGAGCAAACCCAATCATCTTTCTCTCTCCTAGTGATTCATGGTATACATTAGGCACCCTAACACCTCATTCCAACCTTCATCCACCTTTCCCACCCACTCTCACACCCTAAAAGCAGCGAAAATTGCTCTCGGCCTCCTCCTGTAGGCCTCTTGTAGTTTCCCTGTTTTGCTCTTGTAGTTTTCGTGTGTCCTGTAGTTTTTCCTATAGGCTTTCTTTTGAAGGCCGAGTGTGGGAAAAGCCTCCAGAAGGCCACCTAAGACCTCCTAGGACCCATCCACACCATCCTACATCCTACCAAGCTCCAAAACCACCCTCTAATGCCACATGTTCGCTACCACACTCACACACAATAAATTAGATGCACGTTAAATTCACATAAAAATACATAAAAATAAAAAAATATGTTTTTTTCTTATTTACTTCCAGAAATAGCATGGTTAGATGTTGTTTACTTCCTTGAGTAGGTAATGGCATTTCTTTCATGGTTTTCATAGTGTTTTTGGCAAAAGTAGAATTAGCTTGTCAATTAGGGCTTAATAGGTTTTGCTTTACATTCGAGTCTTTCTCCTTTCTGTAGTTAGAATAGCATCTGTAGAGTAATCTTTCTTTCCTTTCATCACACATAGAGCTTCTTCTGAAATCTATAGAAGTTGGCTTGAGCTCCTAGTGATCTCGCACTGACTGACCAAGTGAAAACCTACAGTGGGAACTAGTACTTGTGCATATAGCACCAACAATTCCAAGTTTTTTATGAACTACCGGGTTGATAAAAGTAAAGTTGGCAGCCCAGGAGTTACAACATTCTTGCTGCAATACTAGCACTCACCACTTTTTTGCACCATTTCCAAGGAAGCGTTAGAGTATTCTGTGATTACTGCTTTCTTCTATTTCCGATTGCAAAATTTTGCTAATAGTTTATTTCAGCAAAAGTAGACTAGTCATTTCTTTTCTTTCAGTTCTGCATCTCCTTGCTTTCCTTTTCAATTCTATAAATTTCCATTCAGCAAGTTCATTTCAACGAGTTGCAATTTGTTTTGTTCAATCACAATTTCAGTTTCTGCAGGTACTTTCAGTGTGGGAAAAAAGAAACAAAAAACCAACCAAAAATATTTCCTTTCATGCCTCGTAGGAGTAAAGATAACTTAGGAAATTTTTTGCGCAACACCCCCACTGCTTCACACAGCCAACCTTCTCTCTTCTTTGGTGACTGCAATCAAGAAGAACCCTTAGGTGAACATCCAGATGTATTTGAAGAACCTATAGGGGAAGAAGAAGAAGAAAACATTCCTCTAGAGCCAATGGTTGAGAACAAAAATTCTAGGGGAAATGGAAAGAGAATAGAGGGTATGTTCCCCATTCAGGAGACCAATGGGGACACCAAAATGAAGAATATAAGTCCTTCAGCCCTACCTCACTTCCATGATCTGACTACAGAAGATCTCGACACCTTCTTGTTTGAGTTTTTTGTCATCTGTCAAACTTATGACTATGCAGAAGATGAGCAAAAGTTGAAGCTTTTCCCTTCTACTCTCAAGGACGCAACACTGCACTGGTTCATGGGATTACCTGGAAATAGCATCACAACTTGGGCCTACAACACAACATGGAAGACCACTACCAGGTTCACACCCTATGAACTATTCTATGGGAAGAAGGATTTTTTTTCAATAGAGTTTGAATTCAATACCCTAAGGATGGAAGCTCAGCTGGACCTAGACCTCAGCCATGCACAGAAGGAGAGATTACTTCAACTCATTGGATTGGATGAATACAATTTGCAAGCCCTTCTCCATACAAAGGTAGTTTAGCTTCAAAGAAAGATATGGCATGACAGAAATATCAGGGAGAAGAAATTCCAAGAGGGAGATTGGGCACTACTCTATGATTCAAGATACAAGGATTTCAAAGGCAAGCTGAGGACAAGATGGCTAAGACCCTACACCATGGATAAATGTAATGACAATGGTTCAATTTTGATTAGAACCATTGATGATGAAGCCATCCCCATGCTTGTCAATGGAGATCGGTTGAAAGTCTACAAGAAAACCCTCTCCAAGCGAGAGTTTATTGAAGATTTGAATAAAACAGTGATGGTAGTGGAGCATGTCTTAGCTTCCACTTCACCCATTCACTGAAGAAAAAAGAGAAAAAATAAGGACTCAAGTGAAAACCTCCATGAGGCACTTGTGTCCCACCATTGGGTTGAGAACCTCTTCCAAGGCAACCTAGTGATGTCAAAAAACGAAAGGGAAAAGAATAAGATCCTTGGGTGAAAACCTCCCTTGGAGGCACCCAGGGTAGGCAATTAAGGTGAAAACCTCTCGGAGGCACCCTAATTGTTTTCAAAAAAAAAAAAAGAGAAAGAAAAAATGAATTTTTATTTCATTGCAGGTTTGCAGGAGGACTACATGAGGAAGAAGAAGGTGCCAAGGGGACCTTGACATTCATACGAGCATCCATCTCATCTTCTCCACACCTTCCTCCATCATTTTTGGCATCTCTTTCATCCCACTGTACCTCTTCTTCCAAAACTGTGTTTTCTACAGGAGGCTCCTGTAGGAATTATAGAGAGCCAAAAGTGTCTACAGGTGGCAGTTTGAGGGACAAGAAAAGCTTCATGAGGAACCTATAATCCCTCTTACCATGTTAAAACATCCTTTCAATCATTTTCAAGCCTACATCACACTCCAAGCATCATTATAATTTTTTTTCCTTTCCAAGAAAAAACATAGAAAAATAGTTTTTTAGTTTTGAAAAAAAAAAACCAAAAATAAAAGGAGGAAAATGCACCATTAACTTTACCTGAAGCTTAACTACTATCCCTCCATCATTCATCTCCACCTTTGGCATCATTCTCAAGCTCCGAGCATAGGGAAGTAGCTGAATTTTCAAGGGGAGAAGCAACTACAGGAGCTCCTGTAGGAATTCCTATAGCAGCTGATCCCATAAAGTCCAGCACCAACAGCAAGGGACAACACATCTTAAGGTTGAAAAGGCACATGCAGCTCAGCTCCAGCAAAAGAAGAACCTGCAAAAAACACACAACAACACATCAGCAAGTAGAGACATCACGCATGAAGGAAAATGAAGGCATGCAACAGAGAAATCCACAACACCTCATAGTCGATGGCAACAAATACACTTGGATTACAGGTAAGTAGCTAAGTCACTCCTCTATCTACATTTGTGTAATTAGGAATCATACAAAGGCAATGAGATGGTTGAAATCAAAAGAGGGAAAGGTGGCCAGTTAACTTGGCCACCTTCATTTAGTTGACTCCACTTAACCGAGATATCACCCACATGTGCGCACAGTCAACTCAAGCAAAAGATGCGAAGGACAGGTAGTGGGAGGAAGAGTTAACTCTGATGCAGTAATGAGGGGATGATTACGAGGGGGGTCATGATGACCAAGTAGGTGGGGACCAATGGTCCTAATCTGGGCAATGTACACCTTGCTAGCTCAGCACTCATAACCGAAAACAGCCATAAAAGGTAATGAACACTCCTCCCCGTGCATTCTCACCACCTTTTCTTCAATTTCTCCTCATAACTCAGCCATACGGTAGTCTTCTTATGCCCCCACCGCCTCATATCCACCATCGTCCATCGATTTCCTCCATATTTTTTCTCTTGGCATTTTCTACAGGAGCACCTACAGGAAATCTACAGGAGGGACAACGGGCTTCTACAAGAGGGGCAGTGAGTCATTTTCAAGGGAGGAAAAGTGATTTTTGGCATGAATTTCAATATGAAGAGGTAGGGTTCATGAATGCCCTCTGTTTAATATCAAAATGTGAAAGAGTTGGCCTCAAATTGAAGATAAAATGAGTCTTTAAGAGGGTAGAAATACATTGAAAGAAAAACACAGTCCCCTCTGTTTTTCTATCTCACTCAAAATTCTTTGTCTCCACCTCCATATCTAGTTTTTCAAAAGAAGTACAGGCAGTATGACAGGGGGGTTTATGCGAAAATATCCCACTAACTCCACTAGACTCCATGCACATCCTCAAGTGGTGGAAATATTTACAAGGGAAAACTAGATGAATTTCTTTGAGAAGTTTAGAGGGTTTGATGATGAAATTGACCATGAATTTTCTCTCTCTCTAGTCCCTCACACAAGAACTCATGCTATTGTAACCATTAGAGGCCTCTCCATTGAAATAACCCCTGAATTCATCAGTAGGGTCACTACCGTTCCTCTTGGGCTGCCTTGGAGTAAAGATGAGAAAATAATTGGCCAGGCTGCCAAGAGGAAATTTTTCCAAGATAATGAAACCCCTATTGAAGACAAAAATGGAATTAGGAGGGCTAGTGTACCATATCTCTGGGATGAGGTTAGCTACCAAGTGATCAAATATATTTCTTGTGAGGGAAGGCACAACATTGTTTATGGATATCATTTCAGAATCCTCCAAGAATTGAGATATGGCATGGATACCCCAACACATCAAAAGCTCAGTATCCCTTACTTTCTCCTTCAGTCCCTCATTGACTCTGATACCAAGGTACAAGAAGGAAATTCACAACAGCTAGCTCACCATGGCCTAATCAAAATCCTAGTAGAAGAAGCCCTCCATACCCTTACAATCCCTATAGAATGGGAAGTTTTCAGAAATATGACAATTGAGGATGACATCAAGGCATTAACCTATGATGTCAGTCCTGCTGTCTGTGAGGAGGGAGAACAGAAAGGAGGAGAAGATGAAGCTAGTGGTGACATAGCATAGCAAGAGGGGAAGGAGGAAAGAAAATAAATAGAGGAGGGGAGAGTTGAGGAGACAGAACATGAGGTAGAAAAAGAGACAGAGCAAGAGGAGGAAAAAGAAACAAAAGAGGGAGAAAAGGAGACAGAGAGGGCAGAGCAAAGAGAAGAGTCCCCTGCAACTTTGGAAAGAGAAGTAGTAGCTACCCTCACTGCCATCAGTACACCATTCAAGCATAAGTAGAAGAAAAAAATAAAAACCTCCATGTATTTCAGGGCAAGGAAGAGTACCAAAATTAAAACAGGAAAACCTCAGCTCTCATCAAAGACTCCCATTAACAATGAAGATTCAACATCTACCAAGGTGAAAGAATCTCCTTCCAAGACACCCATAACGTATGAAAGGAGGACTACAAGATCTTTTACATGGAATGGAAAGGAAATTCTATAGGACCCAAAACCAGACCTACAGGAGACACAAAAACTTGAGGAAAAGATAGGAGGATAGCCAGAGGTGAAAGAGGAAGCACAAGAGCTACAAGAACCTGAACCCCAGCCTAATCTTGACTCCTATTACAGACTACTTGAGGGAGGCAAGATAATCCCACAAAAATTTGTAATTCTACTGTTTTTGGAATTAGAAAAAGAGAGACTGAGAACACATAGGTGGATGCAGATAACCAAGTCCAAAGGAGTTGAGGATATTGGCCACATGGAAGACAAACTCACGGAAATGGGCAAGGAATTGAGTGCTCTTAGAGACAGAGAAGCCATTACAAGAAGCTAACTTGAGAATGAGAATGAATTACTAAGGAGGCAGCTGTAGGAGAAAGAGACTCATTTGGAATACATGGCCAGCTTATCCATAGAAGCATTACAATGTAGAACTCCAGCCAAATCTTATGGCCTCTATCTGAAGGATCAATGGCTTCAATTCCAAATAAAAGCATTGGCACAAATAGGCATAATGCCTTTCCAAGATTACAGGTAGTTCATGGATTTGTGTGACCAAAGCACCAGCGAGGACAAAGCAAAGATGGCAGAGTTCTATCTACACAACATGGCCCTCATAGACCTGAATGTGTAAGACCCCAATGCCAAGATGGGGGATCTGCAATTAATGGCCATGGCGTCATGGATGAACCATGAAGAATTGAGGGCAGCAGAAATGAAAATATTGTTAATAAAAGAGCGGAATGAACCATTGATGATAAGAGCTGAGCCATTAGATCCTATGGCACTCTTCAGCATACACAACCTGCTTTCCAATGACCCTTAGATTGCCCCTAAATATCTAGCCAATGAGGAACAAGCCAAAGCACACTTTGAAGATATGTTTAGGCTACTTGGGGATGACTGTGTGCATGCATGCATGAGAAGATGGAACACCCTACCCCACAGCTTCCAGATCAGAGAATACCATTCCCCATGAGGCTAAAGGAGGCATTGAAAAGAGTGCCAATGTACAAGCGCTCCATGCAAAGGCTGAAGGTCAATTGGATTGGCCTCAAACTGAGTCCTCCACTCATATTAGGCATGCTAGAACACATAAGAGAAGAAGAAGAGAAGGAGCAGTGGAAGGACATAGATAGAAAGGAAGGATTTTATGGAGAACATGAGCAGATCACATCAGAAGCCTGAAATTCTATGGAGGCCACCAGGGCCATGAAAGACCAAGAGAATGACTAGGTTGCTCCGAGGATGAGCAACACCTTCAGTAGGGGGTGATGATGAGCCTCATAAATGGGTAGTTATATGGGCTCATTTTACCTCCTAAACTAGTCAAATCAACCATTCTCTTAGCTTATTGTATGATTTTGTGATTATATTTATGCTTATAGGGTGAGTTGAGTTAGTTATTATGCCATGTGGTCTAACATGTATTTAATGCAGATTGTTGATGGATTTCATCAAAGTCAAGGATCTAGTGGTCAAACTGCAACAATAAATCGAAGTAGACAAAGGAGAAGACTTATAGGAGGGAATCCACCTCATTTATTGCTCCTCACTTCAAATTCCCCTTCATTCAGCTTGGAGTATAAGCAGCTGAATCCTGCACTATAAGGCAACCGAGCAAGTGGTAGATGATTGATAGTTATCTTGAGTTTTGGGAGCCAAGCCTCCCTGATTTTAAGGAATCTGTTGGTAGCTTCATATGTATAAGTAGAGAGTCCAAGGGCCTCACTAAGGTTGAAATTTTTTCTTGTGTAAACTCTGCTCAAATTTCGAGCTTACTATTTTATGACAGTTTTATGTAATCTTGCTATTTTTTGATAATGAAGATGGAATCATTTTTGAGCTAGCATTGAGTTACCGCAGAGGGCTAAAGCTCTTGGGTTAGGGCCCAATCCAAGCAGCCAAGCTCCTCTTTACTTGTATTTGTATGCTTTACTTCAGTTTGTAGATTAGTTTGCTGTTAGATGTATTTCTCTTATGGTTAAGAATAGGTTGTTTTTGATGATTTAGTAGCTTGCTTCCATTTGTGCTTTCTGTAGCAGGTTAAGCAGTGATTAGAGAAGATTCAAAAGGCTAGCAACAGTGCCTTGTCCTCTCTTCCTCCCTCTGGGACCATGATTTGAGGCAAAGACTCTCTTGCTGCCCCAAAAACACAGATTTTCCTCATTCCTAGGACTTCTAGTGTTTGCATCTCTCTAGTAGGTTGATAGTCCATTTTTTCTTTGCTTTAGATCTTCTTTATCATGTTCACTTCCTAATTTACAATATTCCTTTTTCATGCTTTCCTTTCTTACAAAATTTACCAGCATTTCCTTCTATACATCATAGTTTAGGCCATTTTAATGCAAAACTCTGTTTTTCCTAGGATGCACTCATTTCATTGGTTGCTTGATTTTCTCTGTTGACTGTCAGTTTCTAGGTAGCAGATCTCTTCCAACAGTGGGAAAACTTACCAGTAATCACACCCTCCATCTGATCCATGCCATATAGGTCTCCCAAACCTCACCTCAATTTTTCCCTAGTTTCCTTCATTTTTCATAGAACTTCTTCCTCTCTCCTTGAGCAAATCCAATCATATTTCTCTCTCCTGGTGATTCATGGTAGACCTTAGGCACCATAACAACTCATTCCAACCTTCATCCACCTTTTCCACCCACTCTCACACCCTCAAAATAGCGAAAATTGCTCTCGGCATCCTCCTGTAGGCCTCCTGTAGTTTCCCTATTTTCCTGTGTCCTATTGTAGTTTTTCCTGTAGGTTTTCTTTTGAATTCCGAGTGTGGCAAAAGCCTCCAGAGGGCCACCTAAGACCTCCTAGGATCCATCCACACCATCCTACATCCTCCCAAGCTCCAAAATCGCCCTCTAATGCCACTTGTTCGCTGCCACACACACACAATAAATTAGATGCACGTTAAATTAACATAAAAATCCACAAATATGTTTTTTTCTTATTTACTTCTAGAAATAGCATGTTTAGATGTTTTTTACTTCCTTGAGTAGGTAATGGCATTTATTTCATGGTTTTCATAGTGTTTTTGGCAAAAGTAGAATTAGCTTGTTAATTAGGGTTTACTAGGTTTTGCTTTACATTCCAGTCTTTCTCCGTTTTGCAGTTAGAATAGCATCTATAGAGTAATATTTCTTTCCTTTCATCACACATAGACTTCCTCTGAAATCTATAGGGCTTGAGCTCCTAGAGATCTTGCATTGGCTGACCAAGTGACAACCTGCAGTGAGAACTAGTACTTGTACATATAGCACCGACGCTTCCAAGTATGTTACGAACTATCGGGTTGATAAAAGTAAAGTTGGCAGCCTAGGAGTTGCAGCATTCTTGCTGCAATACTGGCGCTCACTACTAACACTCTCTGTCACACTCTTGTTCGTTCATTTCCATAAATTTGAAACTACTGTTCCCTTGTGTTTCTGTGGAACTTGGCCCTAACACTCATTAGCACGTGTTGGCGCCACACACTAGCACCTGGAACTTCTTAGCATGTCTTAGCATGCCGAAAATGCCTTGGAACTATCTAGCATGTGTTAGTACTTCTTGGCATTCCCTGGAACACCTTGGCACTCCCTAGTTGTCATGCCCTCATAAATAGCCTTACTTTTTTCGCAACTTGGGAACCCAACCAAGTCATTGGCAAAACAATGTTGTGCCCAACCCAAATCCTCCCTTTGTCTGAAACTACTTTATACACACCTTATCACAACCATAATCTTGCCTCCTGCAATTCCTATTCTAAACTTATACTAACACACTTCGTCCTTGGGGCACCTAGAATTCGCTGACACTCCTTGGCACACTGCACTCTTAGTTGTTCATTTCCAAGCATTTTGACATAGTTTCCCCTTTGTGATGCCTTGGCATTGGCTAGTATAACTTTTCACTTCCTCCTTAGCACACTTGGAACTCGCTGACAATTCATTTCCATGCATTTGAAATAAGTGCTCCCTTGTTTTTCCCTGGCACTTGGCCCTCACACTACCTAGCATGCATGGATAAAATATTTACAAAGTTTGCCCATATCCTACTATCTAGGGTTTGGTTTTTGACTAGCTAAAAATGTGATAATTGAAGAGCTAATCACGGGATATGATAGAAAAATCCTCAAACTTCATTCACATGTGTGAGTAATGGGGATTGACATGGCATCCACTCAGTGCCATGGTGATCAATAAGGTAGGTCAATTTGTGAGAGGCATACCTTTCACATACAAACTTTGTTTGAGGTGATTTTCACATAGTTGGAAAGCTTAATGTGTCTAGAGTAACATCAAAGGGATGGAGCTATGTAATAAAAATGGGCTTTCAATTGAATCTATAAGATCCTAAATCACTAATGTGGAACTTGACTCTAAAGTTGGCCCTGTAAGCCAATTCCTCCAATTTTTCCACATAGAAAGTATCAAGATATATAAAAAAATATATCATGATCCGTTTTGGATTATGAGTTCCATGGTACATAAGAATAGTTTGCAATGTTCACCACTATTGGAAATGGAGTTAGAAGGATTTTAAGCAACAACCCTCTTATTTTCCTTCTCCATAAACTACTTTAATAATATCTATATCAACCAATTTCTTATTGTTTAACAACTCTACCTTATATCTTATTTGTCCAATAATAAGTGCTATAAATGTTAATGATGGAGTTCCTCGTATAATTGGGGTTCCCAATCATTACATGGATTATTCATAAAATAACTTAATGAAGAAGAATCACAAAGCCATATAACCATATGCACAACAAATTAACACACAAAAATTAAATTGGCGGAAAAGGCAGAAAGCCATCATGTGGTCTCTCATGCTCATGTAATTCACATTATTCAAAAATTTAATAATTCATTTAAATACATGAGTAAGTGTTCTTAAGATAGTGTGTCTATCTTAGAATCCCTTGGTTGAGACAATTTCTCAACTTACACAGTAATTTAGGAGAGCTAGTTGGAGAGGATCTCTCATCCAAACTAGACTCCTTAGTTTGAGGAATTCTCGTGATTTTATTTATTTAATTAATAATTGGATTTATTATTGATTTTTAAGAGAGTGAGGCTAACATTCCCCCCTCATTGATAAATCCAAAACAAATAAGGAACCATATTCCAAGTTCTCAAGTTGATCCTCAAAAAAAAATTTGCATGAAAAACTGCTAAAGATGGACGTTGAAGAAACTACAATATGAAGAGACCATGAGTTAGCTGCATGACTAATTCATCTCTAAATATCGGTTGACAACTCCATCATGTGCCAGGCCATAAAAGGATCCAACTGTCCTTTGCTTGAAAACAACATTCGGTGTCCACTGACACAATTTGATGAATGCCCACTGGCGTATTTGCTGATGATGATTGCCCACTGGCTGATGGAGATGCCCACTGGCTGCTTCGCTGATGTTGTCGAGGCTTCCAGTCTAACAACCACTTGTCAATTTCATTGACATTTCCCCCCTTTGTCAGCTGAAAGGGGAGGCAATCTTCTCCAAAATATATCTTAACTCCCCCCCATAGGTGGAGGAGTATTTCACTAGTGTACTCCCCCATTCAATTGCACGAGAGTACCATCTTCATTTGACTGTTGGCCGCAATATGTGTGAGTGAATCTGATTGTAAAACTTGGACAATCTTTTGGCTGTAGATGACCATTCCCAGGGATCAATCCATGAATAATTTATCTTCAATCTGGCTGAGTGTCGTTGGTTACAACATTTATCAAATGTATGATTTGACTTGCTGCAATGGCTACAAGGATGGAGATCAAAACATTGATTTTCTAGATGACTGGTTCTTTGACAATGAGAACATTTCAGTTTGTATGCAACTTGAGTTTGTGTGCATTTATGTTTGTCTGCAACTTTCTCATGGCTTTTTGATGTTATTTCATCAAGAAACCTTGCACTGATGAACTTGATTGGCTTAGAATAATCGGGGATATGCAAGTTGTTTTCATCTTTGTCATATCCCAATCCTCGTCGATTTTTGTTACTTTGAAGTTCTTCCCATGGCTTGATGATTGGTTTGGAAGAAAGTTGAACTGGATCAAGGACCACTTTGACACTTGAAGTTGGTTGGATCAGTGACTTGGAATCATCATTGGTATCTTCATCTGGACGGATGAAAGACTTGGAAACATCACTCTTATGTTGCAACTCATCTCTTTGAAGTTGCGACTCCACTTGAAGAAACTCAATCATTTCATGTGCATGTTGAAGATGCACTTGAATATCAGCAAGAGTTGTTTTGTTGATGTTCACCATGTCGCCCATTGATGATAAAATAAAATTGTTAAGAATTTGGGATAGTTGAATGTGTGTCGCCATGTTTAGCTTGCTCACTTTGAATTTAGGCTCGCTTGTACTGTTGTTGAATGTTGATGCCTTAAACACTTGATTTTTATAACTTGGTTGCTTGAACTCTTGATTTCACGCTCGCTTGATGACGATCGGTTTGCTTGAATGATTCACTGACACTTTGTGAATGCTTCAATCAACTTCACACTGGCTCGTTTGTTGTAGATGTCGTGCTTTGAAATTTCGCACTTGATTTTGAGATGCTCGCTTGCTTTGTTGTTTAAATGACACGCTCGCTTGCTTGGTTGTTTGAATGACACGCTCTCTTTCTTGGTTGTTTGAATGACATGCTCGTTTGCTTTGATTGGTGGAATGACATGCTCACTTGCTTTGATTGTTTGAATGATGATTGCTTTCTAGATGACTTTCTTGAACTTGCTTGATTGATTACTAAAACTTTGTGCTTTCTTGAATGTACTCAATGAATGTATTGAGTTTAAAAAAGGAAGGGTGTCGAACGCTGTTGAAAATGCACCCAAGAGACAAATGACAAGTTCAATCTTGATGACTCAGTTTAAGACTTACTTGACTTAAGTTTTTCACCTTAACAATTCAAATTAGGGTGTCGGTTACACCCAAGAATGCACCCGTACAATTCAATTAAAAAATGTTTATCTGCAAGTGATACAAAAAGTGTTGATGATGTTGATGTCGTCTTGGCTTGAAATGCTTGATTTTGTAGCATCCTTAACTTGATTGCTTTGATTACATGATGTGAAATGTGCTTTCTTGGAAGATCATCTTATCAAGTTGATGATGTGATGCTTTGTGCTTGTGTGCTTAAGCTTGATTATAGGAGCTTGATTAAGTGTTCTTATACTTAAGCTTGCTTACGTGCATGTAGTTTTTTAAGTATAATACAAAGAGAACATTTTGATAATCTGAACACAAGTCATGCACACACATTCATTACATAGAGTGTATCTAAGATCCCCTTATTCAATTTTGGGTGGATCTAGGACACAAGCACCACAAAAAAGATATGTTTTTATTTAAGTATGGGAGTACATCAACCTTCACCTTCACAACATCGTGAATGAAATTTATCAAACAATGAGAATGCCAAGCTCATATCCCCTTGAAGCAACTTGTCTTCAAAAATAAATGTACACTGACTCAATCTGCTAAAAATAAAACTTTCTTCAAAATACAACAATGAGCTTCCCTTTTAAAAATCTTCACTTATCACTCCAAATTAAAAAAAAACATCTTATCTCTCCAAAATAAAAATTAATTTTCACTTTCATAACTCCTTTCCTAAACTTCTGATTCATCTCATACAATAAATTGCACCTCAAAAAAACTTTAATTTAAAACTATTACACCTTATCTCTCCATCACTTCAAAATATAAGTTACATTAAAAAAAAAAAAGACAAACACTACTTATCTCTCCTTGATTTTTTAAATCACTTTGAAAAAAGTGAATTAAACTTTTTCTTTAAACATTCACCATAAGTGAATAATGGGAAAATGCGTTTGAATACTATTCACCATATGTATGAAAACGTTTGTAATTTTTTTTGTTTTGGTGCATACCTTTAGGAAAGTCCCTTTTGAACAATAATATGAACGGTTCAAGCTTAGAAAAAATAATATGAATGTTGAGAAGCAAGTTAATGCAACTTTCCTGGAAAATGTTTGTTCTTCAAACAATTGTCTCCTGGAAAACGCTCACCATAAACGCCACTCAAATGTTGTTTCCCTTTTTTTAAATGTACGTTGGTTCAACAATCCTTTCCGTTACAGTTTGGAAGCTTCACTCCATTCTCAGTGAGAGAGTTGCAGGTTCCTGCACGGACATGCTCAACACCTCCTAATTTCAATGAACAGAAACATGATCAGGCATGCTTTAGTGCTGCAAATGATGTATCTGTTGCTAAAGTGCCCACTGCTCTGTCTAGGACACAACATCAGCTAGAGCCTGTTTCAAAGCAAGAAGCAAGCACATTGGAGCCACCAGTTGAAGGGAAGAGAAACTTGCAAGAAGTTAAATCTGAGGTTTCTGTTGTTTTAACAAAACAATGGCCTGGATTTTTACATCTGCAATCTACAGGCATGAACTTGAAACTTAATGTTCTGCCCTCATTCTCCTTGCTAAAGCGTAAAACTTTGATATCTATATAATCCAAAGTCAAAGGAAGAAAACTAAACCTCTAAAGACGTAAATTCAATAGGGTTGCTCTTGAAAACATCTTGTGCAGTGACTATCGGTCGTTCTCCATTTTCCATTCTTCAGCATGGCAGCCACAATGGAGCATCTTAACTTCGAGACATTGCAGGACCTTGTTACACCACACATCGATTCTTTTAACTACTTTGTAGGAAGGGCTTTGGAGTTGGCTGTTATGAACTTGAATTCCGTGGAGATTACATAGCTTGGAAGCTCAACAAAACTGAGAATATGGCTAGAGCGGCCGACTATATTGCGTCCAGACAAGGAAACAACAAAGAGCGTTCACGATCAGCATTTGCTTCCCTACAAGTGTAGGCAGGGTACTTCGGAGGCTCCTTTGCAGCTGATAGAGCTGATTATCCGGTGGAACCTGTTGACAACATTGCCAATGTGATTTGGAAGTTTGGCAACCCTGGAGCATTAAGTGTCGGTTACATGAGCTTGGAAATCACTAGCCTTGTTACGCAGCAATTTCTTGGCAGCGACTTCTTGCAACAGAGCCTCTGCATGGATTTGCTCTCTTATCTAATGCTACGACTCTTGCCCAGCAATGCTCCAACAATGCAACAATGATTTTCGCCTTCTGATGTCATGTGTTTGGTCCACACTCACCGCACCATACCATCGATTCACCACAACAACGTTTTGCAAAGGCTCAACAATGATTTCCACAGCGATCAAAAGTGATATTCATAAGCTCAACACTGATCATTTATGCAGTGATTTCAACAACATCAACCATTTGTGAAATTTAATAAACAAGTAATAATAAAGCACTCAGAATTGGATTCGGCATCTCAAAAACTTGCTAAACTCGCAAAATTGGCCAAAAGAACATCAGTGTTTGACGATCCAACTGTAGAGATCCAAGAACTCACAACTGTTATATATATATATATATATATATATATATATATATAATACCAATAATAATTATTTAATAATTTGAATAGATAAATAAATTATAGTTTCAAACCAACTACTAAAATTATTAATCCTAACTTTTACCTTAATAACCTAATATTATTATCTATAATATATATATATATTAATTTTAATTTAAATAAATAAATATATTCCTTTTAAAACCAACCATTTTACCTAATTTAACTTATTTCCATAAGAAAAATAATAATATCAATTAGAATAATAATATTAAATTAATAAATAAGAATTTGACCTGGGTCCTAAGGTCAAAATTAGCCGATTTAGCCGTTGGAGACTTTGCTCAGATTATTTATCATGCTAAGTTGGATCTGTTTCTTCAACTTGTCCTGACGATGAACCACACTAGTTGGTTCGAAACGCATCGACAAATGTATGTCTACATGTGATTTACGCTGAAGTTATTCTTTCAAATATTATGGATCACAGAAGCCTCAATTCAACTAAGCAAGACATTACTGCACTGAATTCTGCAGGTGCAAACCTGCAAATCTGAGAATTTGAAGGTACATGAGAATCTTGAGAGAGTTTTGAATTCCATGATTTCTTCAGAGAGTTTTGAATTCAACACATTCAATGTTCGATACTCAAAGCTCAAGGATGTTGCAGAGAAGTTTTCTATTGTGCAGTTTGGAGTATGCCCTTTCAGTTGGGATAACGCCGAATTCTAGGCTCAATTCCAACCCCAACGCTCAATTTCATTGCATCCTTCACCGAGTCTTCTTGGCTAAATACAGGGTCTGATATACTTCTTTAGACCTTCAATGCCATCTCTCCATAGGTTTTACTAACATAATCTTTGCACATATTAGCTCTTAACTGTTCTCTGATACCACATGAAGAAGAATCACAAAGCCATATAACCATATGCACAACAAATTAACACACAAAAATTAAACTGGCGAAAAAGACAGAGAGCCATCATGTGGTCTCTCATGCTCATGTAATTCACATTATTCAAAAAAATTAATAATAAATTTAAATACATGAGTAAGTGGTCTTAAGATAGTGCGTCTATATTAGACTCACTTGGTTGAGACAATTTCTCAACTTACACATTAATTTAGGAGAGCTAGTTGGAGAGAATCTCTCATCCAAACTAGACTCCTTATTTTGAGAATTCTCATGATTTTATTTATTTAATTTAATAATTGGATTTATTATTGATTTTTAAGAGAGTGAGACTAACACTTAATCCACTAGTTGTTAGATGTATGTCTTACACTACCATGCCAACTCAATTCCGTGCCTTACCCATTCGATTAGACTTCAATAATAACCAAAGGAGCATGCCTTGAGAGTCTTCAATAATTAAAAAATGATCGACACAATACTCAAGAATTTGTAGTTATTCACTGAAGAAATATGGTAGTTGTGTTTGTGTCCCCTCCTTTAACAAATATGTCCTCTGACCACATGACATGACCTATTATCACCACATTAAGAATAGTTTGACTAGGTGGTGAAAGGTCCAAGGGGCTCCTTACTCGTGTTGCAAGGGGAACACCCTATAATTATAGTAGTTGCCACAAACACCCCATTTTATCTAAATCCTTTGCACTTGCATTATAATCTGCAAGAATAGGTTCATACAAATCAATGTGCTATCATACCACGAGAAAGTTTATGAAGGTTCTTTATCATAAAATAAGATTTCATTGCATTTCTTTCACAAAAATCAAAACACTTCAACATGAAAAACAATCCAGGAAGAATGAAACTCTGTGGCCTAAGGAAAATGTTTTCCTAACAAGGTTGCATTCCATCTAATATCGGCAAGGGTCACTGGTAACACAAATACTTTGTCGAGGCCCATGTAGATTTAGCAAGGGACAAAACTAGAACACATATTTTAGGGTTTTAACTCATCTACAATGGCAACACCATGAGTTCTAAACTCTCAAGTATATTAATATTCTATTTACAAGTATATTCCCCACCATTAATGATCATACAAAAAGGACCCTCTATGGCCTTACCATCAACTTTCATAGGGTTCACCAACGGGAGACCTAGATTTTTTATTTGGACATAATAATTTGTTCAAATAACGTTCAAGGTTAAGGTTAAAATTAAGCCACATGCAATACATATTAGGTTCATGTTTCATGAACATTATAAAATAGCCCCATTTTCAATCTCACCACCAATATTTAGGTAATTGAAATATTAACATAAAAATGAGATCAATTGAATCAATTTATGAACTTGGTCCAAGATAATATTATTACGGTTAGCTAACATGTATGTAAGATTAAACCACTACCATGGAAGCCAAACCCTTAGATGCTAATTTAGGTACACAATAACATTTATTTGAGATGAACAATAGCCAATGATTGGTTTGCAAAATATTTAGTGGAAATCAAGTGATATTGGTTTATCCAAGATTAAGTGAATGTCTTGGTGCCAATTGATTCCTTCAAAATTCTAGTGGAAGGCATAACATTGGATATAGTTTCGCTATGATCAAAATTCCAATAAGATTTTCACCAAAATTCCAATGGGGTTTTCAGTCTCTTAATTAAATAAAAAAATAACCTTAAACCATACTAAGTAAATGAAAAATATGTCATACTTCGAGGGAGATGAACTTATTGAATATAATATTTATTTCACATAACTTTAAAGTAGGATAAAAAGTTAATGAAATGCATCATCTTCTTTGATAATTTTTAATCAAAATTTAATTAAATTCAATTGTATATTATTGGATAAATTTTGTTAATATGTGTTTTAGTAACCGATTTATTATTTGAGCAACATCTTTTGAGATAGCCCAACTTAAAAGGCTGGATAACTAATACCTTAGGGTTAAGTGAAAACCCAAATGAGGGAGGGTAGAGGCATTTTCCTCAACCAAAATCTTAAACCCTCACACTCAATTCTATCGATCTAAAGTTCATATTTGAGCAAAAGGTTGTCCCTGGAAAAATGTGGACAAAGGTTCCTTCCAAAGCTTGGATTATCATCATCATCTTCAATGGATCTCTTGATTCTCATCCTAATCCTAAGCTACCTTCCTTACAGTGCTCTTTGAGTACCACGTGCCCCTGAATGTGCCCTCCCTTTCCCTGCCCTCAACGAAGACTGTCTTCTCTTCATCTTCGCCACCTATTTCTCCTTTTCCTTGACCTCAACTATGACTCTCTTCTCATCATCTTCGCCACCTATTTCTTGTTGGTCTTCGACTTCATCTACGATATTAGAGTCACTGGGCATCGGGAAAGTGCAAGATCCCATCACACAGAATGGTAGTCTTTCTCTCCAGAAGAGTGAACGGGCAATATATTATAGAAGGGCTCTCACCGGGGATTATGTTCTTGCTCGGTGAGGTGGGGATAATTTTGTTGGACTTGACAAACATAGAGCGAGGAACGTCAAGGTCTCTTTTGTGGCGGTGGGAATTTCTTCTTTGGCAATTGTTTATAGCATGAGTATGTTATTAGTTCACATCAAAATTCTGTTTTATTTGCGTCAATCCAGGTTTTCAATAGCAGATATAGATTTTTTAGGTGCATTGTTGTTTTAGTAAAACATTTGTACTGTTATTTTGATTTTATGTTCCAAACTATGAAACCTATTCGTCCCTCACTTATTATTCGTTGGCCAACCTTCCTCTATACAAAACAAGTAAAAACTAAAGTCAAATGATGAGGCGCGATAAACCTTCCTTTTTGTAATTAAAGACCCTTTTGACTTGATAGGCATTAACCTCCTTACAAGATCCACATTACAATCAGGCTAATTTTAAGTTGTGAAGTTGTGACCAAGGGCATCCATTTTATCAGAGTCACGTAGGACTTCCATCTGACATTTATCCACCAATGTTGCAGCATCAACACAGCCCACAACTTGAAACTATTTGGTCAACTTTATTATAATGCAGGTCAAGGCTACCAGATTTTAACCTTGTGTCATCATCACTACAAGTGCCTTAACTTGCTTCTAGACTCCAACCCATTGGATTGGTTACTAGACCTTCTTTTTCTGGGTAGATAATCTCCCTCCACTTGCTAGAATAAAGCTCTTATGTTTTTCGAGGGTCTATGTTATTTTATTTGAAGGAATCATATGGTTAATTTTTGTATGAATGGCACTGCCTTTTTATTTGTTGGGAATTTCATATCTGTATCAGATGGCCAACATGATTATTCCGTTTTTAGTCATCTCCACAACATTCTATAATTTGGTTTGTTTGGTGCTTTTTTCCTTCCTTTTCCTCATAAGCTGATGCATACATTATTTTGGATATCTTTTCGAGTGAAGGCTATGGCCTTTGAAATTATTTATTTTCTATTTATTTCTTGATAGCTTTTGTTAATCTGGATTCAATGGAATTGGGAATTTGTATGGCTCAGTTATCATAGTACTGAGGTTAATCACAATTGACATTAATTTGCTTTGATGTGTCTTGTTAATCTAGATTCAATGGAATTGGACATTTATATGGCTCAGTTATTATGTAGGTTTTATTATGAGACTGGGGAATTATAATAATTGAGAAGTGCTGGCCCCATTAGATATTCTCTCAGTTTCTCTAACTGTGCTCGGATTTTGATTTTCTGGGTGAAGCCCCACACATCAGATATATATGTGGTCACATATGCCGGAAAGATAGATATTGTTATTTTGATTTTATGTTTTTTTTTTCAACCTAAATAAACTGACTATATTTTATTGATATGTAAAAGGTAGTTACATTTCCGTAGATAGGTGTCTCTTAACATTCATTTTACATCCCTCTCTTGAGAAATTCTCTTCAAGGTCCTTCTCCGTAACACGAGTAGAGAGACCAGTCACATAAAGGTTATTTCCAGGATTATCCGCTTCATCATTTCCCCTCTGTTGCTTGAGGGGACTATGGGATCTGAATCTTGAACGCATCCGACGAGGTGAAGGTGACGAAGAATACCTCCGACAGGGTGAGTCTGTTGGGACTCTGGACACCACATATCTCCACAATGGTATGGTATTGTCCAATTTGGGCCTAAGCCCTAATGGGTTTGTTTTTGGGCTTTACCCCAAAAGGCCTCATTCCAATGGAGATATTTGTTCATCCTTATATACCCATGATCCTTCCCACTTCTACCATTTCTAATCAATGTGGGACTTTTTTCGTATACCCAACAATCCTCCCCTCGAACAAAGGACCATCGAGCCTCCCCTCAAACCATCCGCAGGATTCTCCCCTCTCTACCAACCAGGATTTTCCGCTCCAATGCGTTGGAAGCACACGCCTTACATGGTAGCACCACCTGTCTCGAGAGCTTGCTCCATCCCAGGTCAACTCCTCTTCACCGTGTGTTCCCCAACACGTCCATGAAGAATCCGGAGCACACCGCCTGTTTAACCGAGCTCATCCACAGGCTTACGGGGGCTCACCATCTTTGTTCGGCATTCCGAGGATTCATCCACTTGGGTAACCTCGAACTTGGCTCTGATACCACTTGTTGGGACTCTGGACACCACATATCTCCACAATGGTATGATATTGTCCAATTTGGGCCTAAGCCCTAATGGGTTTGTTTTTGGGCTTTACCCCAAAAGGCCTCATTCCAATGGAGATATTTGTTCATCCTTATATACCCATGATCCTTCCCACTTCTACCATTTCTAATCAATGTGGGACTTTGTTCGTATACCCAACAGAGTCCGCTATATTTCAAGAGAGACCAGTGACATAAAGGGTATTTCCAGGATTATCTGCTTCATTATTTCCCCTCCATTGCCTGACAGGACTACGAGATCTGGATCTTGACCGCATTCGATGAGGTGAAGGTGACGGAGAATACCTCCTCTGGGGGAGTCTGCCATATTTCAAGAGAGACTAGTCACATAAAGGTTACTTCCGGGATTATTTGCTTCGACATTTCCCCTTCGTTGCTTGACAGGACTATGGGATCTGGATCTTGATTGCATCTCACAAGGTGAAGTATTCTCGTACGGGGCAAGTCCACCATATTTCAAATCCTCGCATGGATCAAATCCTTTCCAGAACAAATTCACCCTCTACACTCATATTGCCAACAATATTCAAAGAGTTGGAAATGAAAAGCGCCTGCAATTTCATTGTACATTAGCCCAAGTCCACCATGTTTCAAATCCTCACATGGATCAAATCCTTTCTAGAACAAATGCACCCTCTACACTCAAATTGCCAACGATATTCAAAGACATGGAAATGAAAACTACTTGAACTTTCATTGTACATTAGGGCGAGTCCTCCATGTTTCAAATCCATGCATGGATCAAATCCTTTCCAGAACAAATGCACCCTCTACACTCAAATTTCCAGCGATCTTCAAAGAGTTGGCAATGCAAAATGCCTACACTTTCATTGTACATCATAATGTGTCTATTGTGAAGTATTTTTCTTCTGGATCTAGATGTCCTATTCACTGTAGATCAATTTTGCCAAAAACAAAAAACAAAACTACCAACAGCTTCTAAAAATTTCTTCCCCGATTTGATTGTCGAAGTGAAAACAGAGTTGTGTTCCCTGATCCGATTGCCGAAGTGAAAACAAAGTTGTGACTGAGCTACTTTGACAAAAAATAAACAAAAATGTTACTGGATTTTACTCATTCTATCTTTCAGAATAACTATTCATCCAAAAGAGTCATGACAATAGCTAGGAAAGAGCCCTCACATTTTCTAGCAATTCGAGAAGCTCAATTCAAAGCCTTAGCCTTATCCCAAAATAACTTATTGATTAAACATTCTATCTCCAACATTGTTTAGATTCCTCGTGATGTCTTTGTAATTCTTTCATGAAAGACAAATGAGATCCTTGCATTCTTATGTTAAAGTCAGAAGATTCCAATAATTTGTTTTCTATTTGAAAAATCTTGTTCTTTGTTTTGTTATTAATGTCTAGGAAATATTACCATACCCCTGTCATCTTCAATCACCACTACTCCACCAGTACTCCACTAGTCACCTGGATTTCCTTTGGAGATCCATAATTCTTTATTTAATTGTTGGAGATCCATAATTATTTATTCAATGCACATGTCTAGGAAAAACCATATGTATTTCGTGAAATTACAATCCTGATGTCATATTTTGTAAGTTTAGGTAAATGTTTGGAGACCCATAATTCTGAAATTAGCTACGTCTTTGTAATTTTGAGGTTTAAACTTCATATCATGAGATCTATGCATTACAAATTTTGAGGTTTAAACTTCATATCATCAGATCTACGCGTTAAAAAATTTGAGGTCCTTCAAGTGTATCACTTGCTGGCCCACATAATACTTATAAGTTATAGTACTTTAATTTACCATATAAATCTACAAAATAGATGAACTTGTCTTTTTGAATGTTTGGAATCCTCTTCCTTCAAGGCTTGATGAAACTGGGTAGCTCTCATAGAATTATGGAAAAATCATCCCAATATTGCAAGAACAAAGTCTCATTGCCATTTGGCTCCAAAGCATAAAACAATTTATCCTTTTCATCTCTACCTCCAAATATAGCTTTGTCACCATTCTTAAATGTAAACAACTTGCTAAAAAATCCCACATCGTCCTTACACAACATTTTGATAGTTTGAGTCACTTGATTCCTCCGAATACTCTCAGCCAGCAAACCACTTGGTGAGGGGATTAGGAAGAACATTCCCATGCTCGTTACAACCAAAGATGTTTATGCCACGTTGAATATCCAAAGATATTATGACAATGTCGCATATAATTGGACAACATCTGCTTTGAGCTTGTAATTTTGTCCTGCTCTTACATACATGATTTTTGCCATAGAATTTGAAACATCTGTTTAAAAAGTAAACTTTTGTTCGTTACAAATGTAAATGGTTCTCTTATAGGAAAATAAATTGTTTATGACAATATGTCTATCAGTTGGGTAGTTCCCAAGGTATTTTCTTTGCTTGTCAAAGACCGGGTCACCTATTTTAGCACTGAGGGTTGCTAATTCTTTATCCTATTGATGATGCTCATGCATATGATAGGAATCTTCTTTCTATGTATATGTAACCATATTATCAATTTTCTTAGCTATAGAATCCAATGAGTTGTCCAGATAAGCCTTTTCACAACATTTGCTTCCATCCTTTTTATCTATTACATGGCTTCCTTTGCCAACTCCATTGATATTTCTTAACACTCTTGTCAACTATCCTTTTTGTAGGGAATTTCTTTACAAATTCCTGCTAATGCTATTGGACAAGAGACTTAAACAAATATTTTTCTCCCACTCTAAAGATATTTTTGGTGTTTGTGGGTGTGATTTGTCTCCAGTGAGAAAATTATAGGTCTTTCTTTTTAGCTCAATCGAGCTGCACTCTGTCATCATTTTGTTGTTCCTATATTTAATCATTTTCCTGACCATTTGTATGTCATCCCACCTAACAGCGTTTGTGTAGATGTTGGATAGAAGCACATAATAATTAGAATTTGTGGAGTCCAGATTTATAACACGTTCTCCAAGTTCTACATTGAAATGTATTGCATAGGAAGCAATTTATATGCTCGGGTCAACCAAACTTGTGTTATAGGTCTCTATATAAGGAATCTGGCCTGTTGTATTAATTCAAGAATACACCACAGATTTGTACACAATACATAGACTAGACCGAACTGTTTCTTGCATTTGATGCCACAAAGCTAAGCTTGTGTCTAGATCCTCAAGGTCTATTTTCATCATAACACTTTTCAACACTTTGTCAAGTATGCGAATTCCAAAAAAAATCCTCAGATAGTGTTGGCCTCAGAAATTTAGATCAACCATGCCTAATTATTGGACGCAACTTGCTTAGTTGACCTCATTGTGATTAGATGTCTTGGTTGAATTTATTGTTTATTTGTTTGTCCATATTAAATATTGTTATGATATTCTTGATGTGTTGGAATGCATAAAATCCTAATACGCCACAACTTAGATGTAATGCATGTGGAGAAGAACGTGTGTGAAAGCATTTTTGGAACTCTTTTCGATATAAAAGGGAAGGCCAAAGATGGAAAAAAATCACGTGATGATTTGCAAAAAATGGGTGTGAGGAAATCAATATGGCCAAAAGTTAAAGGAAAAAAAAATATTCCTTCCACTTGCACCACATACTCTTTCAAAGAAAGAGAAATAGACCCTATGTCATGTTCTTTTCATGTTAAGGGTGCCAGATGGTTGTAGCTCTAATCCAAAAAATCATATATCTATGAAAGTTCTTAAGTTCCATGGTATGAAAGCACATGATTGTCATGTTCTAATGCAACAACTCCTTCGACTGGCTTTGCGTCATGTGTTGCCAATTGTTGTCCGAAAGATGCTTTGTAAGATTTGTTACCTTTATAGGAAAAGCTGTGCAAAATCAGTTTCAGTAGAGAGTCTTGACAAGTTGGAAAATTATATTGTGGAGAAATTGTGCTTTCTTGAAAAGTACTTTACTCCATTCTTCGATATAATGTTTAAATTTGAATGTACAATTGGTACGTGAGCTTCGATATTGTGGCCCAGTTTCATATAGATGGATGTACCCCTTTGAGATGTACATGAAACTTTACTTTTTATCAAGCACAACAACAAGTTGAATGCTTTTGACATTAATTAATTCTCTTTTGTTCATTTTGTAGGAACATGAAAGTATATAAGAGTTATGTTAAGAATAGAAATAGGCCTGAAGGATGCATTGCTGAAAGCTATACTATGGAGGAATCAATAAAGTTTTGTGGAGGATACTTGAAAGGTATGGAAGCTATTGGATCCACACATGTTTGAAATGAAGTGTGGGATGAGGAGGTTTAAGAAGTTATCCTTGATGGAAAGCCATTATCTGCTTCAATTCCTTTAGAACTAGATGACTTTAGTTGGGAACAAGCCCATAGGTGGGTTCTATTTCACACAAACGAAGTTTATCCATGTATAGAGTAAGTAACATATTTGGCTTGTAATTTTTTGTTTGTTTATTTAATGTTTAACAAAACATAGATCTATGGATAGATTAACATATTTGACATTTTAAAAAGTTTTATTCATATTTTATCAAAACACGATAACCACCATATCTATTGTCCATAATTGTTGAATTAGGATGCACAAAATGGAGATTGCCAACTCAATCACCCAAACGAAAAAATATGAAGCTCTATTGCAGAAACTCCACACCCACAATTTTACTAATTGGTCAAAACAACAGGTAATGATATTATTTGTATTATAAGTGTACTTAAAAATCAGTATATGGGAATATTGAGATGTAGGAAATTAAATATTTTTTCAGAGGTTGAATGTATCAACTCTAACTATTTTAAAAATCTAAAACTATACAGGTGGAAGGATATGGAAAGGTGTTTGATACACTTAAATGGCTAGCGCGTGGCCCTAGGAAATTCATGAATAAGTACAAGGGATTCATAACCAATGGTTATAGATTCAATACAAAAAGCATAGAGAATGAGAGAACCACCCAAAATAGTGGTGTGTGTATGGAAGCTCAAACAATGATGAGGTCAAGTTCCAAAGATGCAAACCATGTACTTCAAAACACAACATTTTATGGAGTGGTAGAAGAAATAATTACATTGGATTATTTTTGTATGGAATACACATTGTGCATGTTACTAAAGACTACTTGCAGTTAACAAGAGACTAGGTAAATCAATGAAATTGTTTTGGTAGACTTAGTACTCTCACTTGAAGGTGTACATTAGAATTATGGAAGTGTAGGAAGATGCACAAGGAGAAATAATGTAGCTCTATATTTTATGACTTCTTCATAGGTACATCTACAAGAGGTTGTGTGCAATCAGGTATGGTTGTAATGTAGATTTTAACCTCAGAAATGCAATTTTTCCACTTGGAATGAAATTTTGATAGCTTGGGGTGAATTCTAAGTATGGAATATGATGTTTCATGGCATATAGGATTTCCCCTTTTCCCTATCATCCATTAGTTTTTCAATTTATGTACATGTCATGCAATTTTTATGCAAGTGGACATTTTGGTACTATGAAAATAATAGGTGGAAAGCAAAGTTGGTCTTAAAAAAAGCATATTTTGGCCCATAGGAGTATAAATCAGGGTAGGAGATGGTGTTGGTCAACAATATGAGTAGGTTCCCCCTTAGACATGGCATGGAAAAAAATAATCATAGAGGCTAACTTGGAAAATTGCCCATTCCAAATACCTCCAAGCATGGGATTGGCGATCATATTTGACTTTGCCAAATTCAAAGATGATGTATTGCATGGTAGGATACTTAACGGTTTGGGAACCTGTCTTTTAACGATTAAGGCCTAAGAGGAGGATTGTCATCTTTAACATTGTAAAAAAGATTAATGTCGAGGGCTACACATTACTTCCTTGATTACCAATGGATGAGAGGAGTGATGATCATCTTTGATTTGATCAAAGTGATAATACACATTTATTGGAAAATAAACTTTGACTTTGCCAAATGGTAAAGGTTAGAAATTAGATAATCATTTAATACTTTTTCAAAACAATCTACATTGAGGATATTGTAAAATATTTAAATAGGGGGAGGAAATGACTGCGTGAAACAGATCTTAAGGTGCAAGAATGATCACATCTTGATGACACTTAGATTTTTAATAAAACTATATATGAATGTATGATATAACATTTATGAATGCATCTATGGGAGTTGTTGTGTTGATGTGTATGTTAGTGACAACATATCTCTGAGTTGTGCTTTTCTCTATCTTGCTTACAGGGATTCCTTAAAAGATAAATAGATTGGTGAACATAAGTAAATAATTTGAACTGTAATGAAAAACATGATATGAATCTACTATTAATTGGGATTATAATACCAATGATTTGCGCCAACCCAGAATTCTGCTATTATAATTGAAATTTGAAATACAAAAATTCCAGAACTAGATATTAAATCTGAAAAATAAAGTAAACCAAAAATAAAAAATTACGAAGACCCTAACTATAGCAAGAACTTGAATAATTACAAAATGATAGCAAAGATATGAAGACAAGCAACAACAAAAAATACGAGTGATTTCAACTAGAACTGGATACTGACTTTGAAGAACAAATGTAAATGCTAGCAGGAAGTAGTTTGTAGCCGAGTAACCCAAAAAATAAATATGATACAAAGGAATTCTTTTTAGAAGGTATGGATGCCAACTCAAGTCAAATTAACAGAAGTATGGATGTTTCCTACCCCAAATAGTCTCTTCCAAAATCCATGCAATATCACACTTTACAAACATCTTCGTCAAGGTATGGATGCCAACTGAGGACCAAGGCAATATGGATACTTCACTTTCCCCAAATGGTCTCTTTTAGACAGCCTTCATAAAAAGCCTCTACTCCAATGTCTAATGGTAATTTTATAGTTAGTCTTCCCACGTTTTGTAGAAAAGAGGAGCGGAAAACTTTGATTAGTGACACTTATGAGTGAAAGTTTTAACCGAATATGCATGGAGTTACAAAGGATTTTATGATGAGAGGGACATAATTTTTAGCTTTTGGGTTACTTTGAAAATGTTTACAGCATGTTTGGGCATTGGGGGTGCATCGTGAGATGTGGGGTGCATGGTGTATGGTTGGACCATGCTCTTCCATGATGGACTTGGACATTGGAGGTGGTCTACTATTTGTTGCTATACCTTGTTTGGATGTTTGAAATACATTCTTCCTTGAAGTTTTGGATAAGTATGGAGCTTGGTGACTTCATGTTGTTGATGCATGAAGGGAGTTGATGTGCTTGTAGTAGATTTGGGTATTCCAAAGGAGGTTATTGAGCCCTAGATAGCACTGGGTTTCTTTGTTGCTTGCATGGAGGTTTACACTTGACACGTGGACTCTTGGGTTGAGGGAGTGGATATGTAGGTGTGGGAGTCCTTAAGGTGACACATGACCCTGGATATGCATTGTCCTTAAGGAGACACACAACCATGGAGATGCATTAGAGCATTGGACCTTTGGAGGATCATTGGACCTTGGGGAGTAGTGATCATGCCATGGGGGCCTTGCTTGTTAATCATTGTCACCTTTGAGCCTCACACATGTCACTTAGAGGAAAGTTCTTCACATGGGTGGAACTACTTGTGTCTTGAAAGTTTGCTTGTAGTGGAATAGGTCCACTTGTTATTTTAAAGCTCCTCTACCTCTCATATAAATAGAGGAAGGAGTGAGTTCTTATTATAGTCGATCATGCAATTGTGCATATTCCTTTTCATATTTGAGTTAGAGATGTAAGAGCAGTGCTACTTTCTCTCTCTCTCTCTCTCTTATTCAATCTTCTTTGTTCTTTATGTGTTTTTCTCTTAAGGTGCTAGTGTTTCTTCAAGCATTCACCTAAAAACTTCATATATATAAAGAAGAAATGAAATATGTTGGGTGCATGGTGTATGGTTGGACCATGCTCATCCATGATGGACTTAGACATTGGATGTGGTTTACTATTTTCTACTACACCTTGTTTGGATGTTTGAAAGACATTCTTCCTCGAATTGTTGGATAAGTATGGAGCTTGGTGACTTCATGTTGTTGATGCATGAAGGCAGTTGATGTGCTTGGAGTAGAGTTGGGTATTTCAAAGGAGGTTATTGAGCCCTAGATAGCATGGGGTTACCTGGTTACTTGCATGGAGGTTTGCACTTGACATGTGGATTCTTGGGTTGAGGGATATGTAGGTGTGGGAGTCCTTAAGGTGACACATGACCTTGGATATGAATTATCCTTAAGGAGAAACATGACCATGGAGATGCATTGGAACTTTCGACCTTTGGAGGATGGTTGGACCTTGAGGAGTAGTGCTCATGCCATGGAGGCCTTGCTTGTTAATCATTGTACTCTTTGAGCCTCACACATGTTACTTAGAGGAGATTTCTTCACATGGGCGGACCTACTTGTGTCTTGCAAGTTTGCTTGTAGTGGACTAGGTCCACTTGTTATTGTAAAGCCCCTTTACCTCTCATATAAATAGAGGAAGGAGTGAGTTGTTATTATAGTCGATCATGCACTTGTGCATATTCCTTTTCATACTTGGGTTAGAGATGTAAAAGCAGTTCTACTTTCTCTCTCTCTCTCTTGTTCATTCTTCTTTGTTCTTTATGTTTTTTGTCTTAAGGTGCTAGTCTTTCTTGGAGGATTCACCCAAAAAATTCACATATATAAAGAAGAAATGAAATATGTGGGGTGCATGGTGTATGGTTGGACCATGCTCTTCCATGATGGACTTGGACATTGGAGGTGGTTTACTATTTGCTACTAGACTTTGTATGGATGTTTGAAAGACATTCTTCCTCGAAGTGTTGGATAAGTATGGAGCTTGGTGACTTTATGTTGTTGATGCATGAAGGGAGTTGATGTACTTGGAGTAGAGTTGGGTATTCTAGAGGAGGTTATTGATCCCTAGATAGCATGGGGTTGCTTTGTTTCTTGCATGGAGGTTTACAATTGACATGTGGACTCTTGGGTTGAGGGAGTGGATATGTATGTGTGGGAGTCCTTAAGGTGACACATGACCCTAGATATGCATTGTCCTTAAGGAGACACACAAGCATGGAGATGCATTGGAGCTTTGGACATTTGGAGGATTTTTGGACCTTGGGGAGTAGTGCTCATGCCATGGAGTCCTCGCTTATTAATCATTGTCACCTTTGAGCCTCACTTGTGTCACTTAGAGTAGAGTGCTTCACATGGGTGCACCTATTTGTGTCTTGCAAGTTTTCTTGTAGTGTACTAGGTCCACTTGTTATTATAAAGCCCCTTTACCTCTCATATAAATAGAGGAAGGAGTGAGTTGTTATTATAGTCAACCATGCACTTGTGCATATTCTTTTTCATACTTGGGTTAGAGATGTAAGAGTTGTGCTACTCTCTCTCTCTCTCTCGTTCAATCTTCTTTGTAATTTATGTGTTTTTGTCTTAAGGTGCTAGTGTTTCTTGGAGTATTCACCCGAAAACTTCATATATATATAAAGAAGAAATGAAACCCATGAACACAATCAAAACATATCATATAATTCTCCATGCCTTCAAAAAGGCTAGATAGGGAAAACCAAGAGAAACCCTAGCTGCACCAAGGATACTCCAACAATCAATCTTTTTGAACATTATTTTGAAATATCTTTGGTGGAGCTAAGGTTTCTATTGGTTTTCTCTATCTAGGGTTTTGGAGAACTTAGAGAATTATATGATGAGTTGTGACCGTGTTCATGGATTTCAGTTCTTACACACAGATATGAAGTTCTCAACTATCCAAAATTATGTTATTTCATATTTGACTTCCAGCTTACCACTGCCATAAATTGTGTTATTTCAAGGATTTGACTTCCAGATTTTCATAAATACAATGTCCTCAAAAAGATATATGAACACTTCCATATTCATAGTTAGATCATATTCCAAGAATATATACATTTTTTGTACGGATCAACAATTGTCTCACGAATAGCAATCACATCACAAGCGGCAATTGAACTTGGTTGAGGAGGATATTAATTTATATTCTCAAGTTCCTGAGTTCTTTTTGTTGTCAAATCGAATAAGAACTAGATAAAAACCAGATAAAAAAATTGGTTGACTAAAAACTACATAAATTATTCAAATTTAGGAAAAAAACATATATATTTATGTGCATCCATATGAATCACAACCATTATACAAAAAACATTCCATTTAACTTGAGTTTTCCTGGAAACAGATTTGTAGGTTTCCAAACATGAAATTCCTAAAGAATATGTTGTCTTGAAGCCAAGCATGCACCATATCATAGTTAAGATCTAAAATCTTTGGCACCCTTAAACCTAGCACTAGTTTGAGAGTCCTATACCATACTAAGAGCATATTTGTGCTTAGAGAGTTCAACATGCGTTTATAACCACATTCTTTTCCTAAGGGTGAAAGTGGTTTTGTGCCACATAATTCTATTTGAAGGACAAATATCCATATCATAAAATAGAGGAAATCTTGAAATGCTTGTTCTATAACTAGAAGTATTGTTATGACATTGTTCACAACTTTTAAGTAATTTTTTGAAGGACTTCAAATGGATGTAGAAGTGATTTAGTGGGTCGGAATGTTCAATGATGGGTATTATTGTGAGATTATTTTCCGATCATGGTCCTACTAAATTTAAAATGGGTTTTTCTTGTTTGTTGTTTGGGCCAAATATTGTAACAGTAGCACTAGTGCATTAACTATGCTAAAAGGTCACCAAAAAATACATAAATGATTCAAATCTAGGAAAAAAACATAGATATTAATGTGCATCCATATGAATCACAACCATTATACAAAAGAATTTCCATTTAACTTGAGCTTTCCTAGAAACAGATTTGGACATTTCCTAACATGAAATTCCTAAAGAATATGTTGTCTTGAAGCCAAGCATGCACCATATCATAGTTAAAATCTAAAGTATTTGGCACCTTTAAACCTGGCACTAGTATGAGAATTCTATACCATACTAAGAGCATATTTGTGCTAAGAGAGTTCAACATGCATGTACAACCACATTTTTTCTTAAGGAGTGGTTATGTGCCACATAACTCTGTTTGAAGGACAAATATTCATATCATAACACAGAGGCAAGCTTGAAATGCTTGTTCTATAGCTGGAAGTATTGTTATGACATTTTTCACAACTTTTAAGTACTTTGTTGAAGGACTTCAAAAGGATGTAAAAGTGATTTAGTGGGTCAGAATGTTCAATGATGGGTATTATTGTGAGATTATTTGCCCAACATGGTCCTACTAAATTGAAAATAGGTTTTTCCTATTTATTGTTTGGGCCAAATATTGTAACAACAACACTAGTGCATTAACTATGCTAAAAGGTCACTTTCTTGTTAATTTGACCATGAATATCTCTTTTACAAAACAATATTTATTAGCTCTGTTATGTTAGTGGTTTGATAAGAACATTTCTATAGTCTCTTCACTGAATTTCTTAAAGTTTTTACATTTATGCTTTTTGACAAAAAAGGGCTAACATTTTACCTTGGCTAAGTAAGGATTCTTTAAATAACATTCTAGCTTGGTTCCTTTTTGTTCCATCTAAGTTTGGAAAAGTGTCATGAATTTACATTCAACAATGTAAGAATATAGTCTTCTCCAAAAAAAATCAAGCCAACCCTTTCATTTTGCAAATTACCTACCAATTCTGGACATATTCTTTGAAATTTCTATGTTGAAGGTGTTGAATTTAGGTAAGTGATGCAGAATTCACACCTACAATTCTAGTGGTCACCTATTAGACCAGTGAAAATTATAGGAAAAATTGAAAGGGTTGGGCATGACTATTCCAACCATACTCTTATTGGCCTGCAATACATATATTCATAACACATACCTACAATACTATTGTTCACCTATTCGGCTAGTGCATATTGTGGGAAAACTATTAAATGTTGGACTTCGCTATCTCAAGTTCACACACCAACACTAAAGATGCAACATATTGTGTGCATCCTTAGATATGTTTGAGATTGCAAGCTAACTGTTTAAATAAATGCATGTATAAAACTTCTATATTAGCAAAATAACCATCAATATTCTTTTCTAGCATTTTTGGTTGAACTCACAATAGTATGCTAAAAATTGTCATTTCAATGTCTAGAAATTACGATAAATAAATGTGAGATATATATTATACATCTTTTGGCTATCTCCTTTTCAAATATGAGATTTTTTAGGCTACATGTTAAATGTTTGAACTTTGAACTTTGAAGAAATTCCTGAATGGACTTCATAAATACTGGAACGAATGGACTTTGTATGGAAGTGGTACCATAAATTGTGTTATTTAAAAGATTTGAATTCCATATTTTCACAAAATACAATGTCCTCAATAAATACTTATATGTATATATACATATGTTTAGGATTATATATGTGTTGGAGCAGTTCTTTTATGGTTTACTATAATCTTGATGTTGACAAGATTTACTAACTTTTTTCATTAGTTGTTCATAGAATATGCGAAATATTTCATTGTCAAAATGTGGCAAAAATTACATTTCTCTTGATTTATTTTTTTATTTTTCATGACAAGATAATCATATTGCAGGAATGAGGTATCCTACGGTCTGTTTCAATTTCTGGGTATTTTTTTTCCTCCCATTTTTTTAAAAGGATGTAGATTTCATTTTCATGTTGAGGGTTTTTGCATGTATCTTATCTAGCCCCAAATGCTAGTAATGGAGTGGATCTTGAGAAGTAGTCATGGACACAGACTATCAGAGGTTAATGTTACAATACCACTTCCACCTGGTATCAGAAAACTTTTAATGGTAAGTGACATAAAGAAGAATTATTTAACGATAGGGTTGAAAGGGAAACTTCATGGCTTGGTTGTAAGTCATTTATTTGTGTTTCTTAGCTATAAGTCATCTATTTTTGAGCTTTACTAGATCAATTATTTCACTAATCTAATATATGGCTTGTATTTCTCACTTGATGTTAGTTACTTGACATGGTTGATATAACATTCAATTCTAGGCCACTTTTATTTTAAGTCAAAGATTTTATTAATTAAAAGGAAGTTCATATTTTTAATTGGTTTACTTGGAGCTTGATTTAAAAAAGTTTAGTAAATTCTACATTGATGTTATTTTTTCAGGGTGAGATCTTTGAACCCGTAAGGTCATATGAGTCCTAGAACATAGGTATACAACAAGCACATCTTTGGACTTTGTTGTGTATCTGTTATTCTTTATATCATTGATGGATGGTTATTGATGATGTAAAACAAAGGATGGGAAGGCCCTGCCAGTTCTATTGACAAAACAAAATAAAATGAAGTGGTAGAATTTTGTTTTAAAGGGTGAGCCAGAAATCAGTACTTAAAAGGTAGAACTTCAGAATGGCAAGCTATATGATCTGGATCTAGAGACACAACAGACTATGGGAAAAAATGATGGTACTGATGAGTGTTCCCGGAAAATAAGCTCTAACTGTTACACCACTGCCCAAATTTCAGTTATTTGCAATGGAAATAGTGAATCTATCTTTATTTGTATGAATAACAACTTTGGCCATTGTCCTATTCATTTCCTATGAATGATTTTGATTTTAAAACTCCAACTAGTTTGTTTTTAAATTAATTAAAGCTTTGATGACAAACTTATAGTTTTCAAAGCTCTTTTCTAAATCTATTTTCTTGAGAAAATTTGTCTTTTTTACTTTAGGTACTGTAGATTGCTACTATGTGACATATGCTATGATATAATTGCCTGGATAAATAGACAGACGTGTTATACAACATAATCTTTTTTAAATCTAGAGAAACAATATTTCCAAATACAAAGTTTATTAATTAAGAACATATTTTAGAATTCTTTGCTAAGTTATGATTATATTTCGGTAGGGGATTTTGTGTATGATGATATTGTGTTGTCTCTTTGGTTTGTTTCAGGTAAAAATGGTTAATAAGGAATGTGTTCTTGAGCAGCATACACACATCTTATTATACTATCGATAGGAAACTCCATGGTTTTCAGACATGGCAACAAAAACGCAGATGCCAGTGGGATATCCAAAGTCCGTGTTGGAGGAATTTAATACTAGTGATTATTTTGATTCCTTGTCGGATAAAGAATGTCACAAGTCAAATTCAAATAAACAGAAGCAACTCAAGAATGAAGGTGAAACTATTGCTTTCTGTCCAAGTTAGTTTCTTTTATTTGTTGATTGATGTCATGTTTTGAGTGTGGACTTGTGAAATTCCAAATTCCATGTTGGTTTATGTAAAGGGGATATATATATATATATATATATATATATATATATATATATATATATATATATATATATATATATATATATATATATATATATATATATATATATATATATATATATATATATATGTGTGTGTGTGTGTCATTCATGGTTTCTGGAGATCCGTGTTACATTTGCATAGAAGTTTAGATATCATTCAGATATCTAAACATCAAACAACAACAAAATTATGATTTTTCTTTCACTCAACCTATAACATATTGCATCTGTCTTCATTAATGTTCTTCTTCCATATGCTATCCACTTATGTCATTTCCTTTGCAATATTTAGTGCATTTGCTAGTTATAGGTCATTTATAGATTATAAATGTCTTCGAATTTTCACTTCTAATTGAGTATTCAACTCAACATATTGATTCTCTTATACATAATTATTTTTCCCTCCACCCACTTTTCATAACTTCCATAACCATTAGGTAGGGACCTACAACTTCGATGTTGCTTTTCTTGTTTAGTAAAATATTGTCGAGACTTTTTCTTTTTTTTTTGTAAACTTGGCAGATATCTATTTATTTCTATTTTCAAAAGAAATTTTCACAACCATTTGCTGTTGTAGGTGGTTTTCCTGCCCCTAAGGAAACCAAGTATCCACCTGTCAGCTTTAAATCTTGTCCAAAATTTAAATAAGTTCATTGCTATCCATCTAGCAGCACTGTATTTGCTGTCTATTCTATTGAGTCTACTTATCAAAATAAAAATAAACATAATTATACTGTTCATAGTCAAAACCATTTTTGAATCCAACTAGTTCACTGTGTCACTCCTCATCAGAGGATGTTACTGTGAAGGTGCCTTTGCACTGGATCCTGGCATCTCGCTTCACTGCTCAATTCTCCATTTCAGGTCTGTTAGAATCTGTTCAATTCTAGCCAGTGCTAGGTTGTTTCTGTATGTCTAGATTTGGATTGCCGCTCTCTCCCCTAATAGTTCTGCATGGACTGGGTCCCTTTCTTTATTATGATTCTATGCCTCTGTTTCTTCTCCTGCTGCATGCTCATGCTCTTGGTGTAGGGTCAGGGCCCGAGCCACCACGTTCTTCATAATCCAGTATTGTTGTATGGTTTGCTTGAATAATGAGTGCCTCCCTCGAGTGGACCTTGGGTCTGGCACCATGCTTTCAAATTCATCCATGGGGATATCTCGATATTTGAGATTGGATTTTAAATCTCTATCCCAACTCACAATTTGAGCTCTGACTTCCGGTGGATTTCCTTCCATGTAGGCGTCAATGATTTTCTTCATGTGTTCCCCATCAAGTTTCCTGCCTCTTTTTTTGGTTGCCCACTTGTTCCCTCCTCCTTCTTGGTTCCTCTGTTTCCTATTTTGGGGGCCATTTTTCTCCCTATTTGGGTGTTGTTGTCTTGTGTCTGGTATGTTCTATCTTGGTCATAGTTCTTACTCCGGTGTATTGGATTACCTATCACAAAATTAATGCATTCATTAGCTTTATGGTTTTGACAGAGTTCAATTCCCCAATTTCTCTTTTTCTTTCCTTTGTTTGTGCCTTCTATCTTCTGGTTTCCATCCAAGGTTTGTGTACCATCTACCTCCTTGTTTCCAAGTGGTTTGGGTTTTGTGACTGTTAATTTCTTTTTCAGGGTCAGGTTTCTCTTAAGTTTTCTTCCCTCAACCCCCTCTTTACAGCTTTCTAAGCCCTTCCATGCTTTTCTTCTCGGTCCCAATTTTTCCTCCTCAGATGGGATCAAGGTAATTTTCTTTACCCACCTTCCCCGGGTTTTCTAGACATATCTACAGGGTTCTTGGTGCCGCTCCTCTCTTCCCGCTTAGGACGCCTGAATTCTGACATTCCTCTAGTCCTTAGGATTTTCCCTTCCCAAGTTTCTTCCATAATAGCTACTGTCACAATCCCCTCCATTCCTACGAGCCTGGCCTGGATCGAGAGCCTTCGGGAGATACTGCTAGCTAATTTTGTAAGCTGGCCCTCTCCCTTTCTGGGTGTTAGCTCTTGCCTCCCTTTTTCTCTATTCAAGAATTGCCTATGGTCTGCAGGAATGGTGTCTACTACTCTAGGAGTTCTGGAGGCTTTTCCCTTGTTTTTGTCTATCTTAAACCAGAAGCTATGTTGATTATCAATCTTCCTACTACAGAGACTCAAGATGCTCTTAGAGTTGCGGGGTGAAGGGGCTACATAGTTGCTTACTGCTCGGCTGCTTCTTCTTGTTGCTGCCTGCGTCTTCACTCTACTACCACCTCCCTTCACGCCACCTTTCCTCGTCTTTTTCTGCATGCAAAGAGCTTTTTGCGAGTTTTCTTTGGTTTTAATCTCTCTCTTACTCCGACCCTTGACCCTTACTGGCATCTGGCTGTCTTAGTTACTGAAACAGATCCCTTCGAGCTTGTCTCGAGATGCTGTCCTCCTGTCCTTTCTCCCAATGTCCTTCATTAATTCCCACCTTCTCTCAGCTGCTCTTGCTGTATCACTTCTGACCTCATTCTACCACTTGGTGTCCTTCCTCTGCCCACCTCTCTGTTCTCTATCCTGCCCTCCTCTCTGTCAGTTTGGTTCTTTCTCTCCCTCATACTCTCGGGGTGCATACCTTCCTTGCCTTGCTCCATCAGCTGCCCGATTTCCTGTCTTCTCACTTCATTCTTTGCATATATCCTTTCCTTTAACTGTCCTATTCTTTCTTCCCAATCTCTCCTTTGCGGTCTCTCTAGATTTCCTCTCTTGTTCATATTTCCTTCCTTATGCTATTCGAGTAGTTGTCTCAGGTCTACCATTTCCTTCTTCTGGCTTAGCTCAACCTCGCTTTCATCTAGTGACCTTCCTCCATTTCTACATCCCCAATTTGCCAAGCTGTCTACTGGTTAATTTCCGTTCCTTCTCACATGGGTGGGAAGGATGTAGGCTACCTTTTGTAGTAAGTCATTTATTTCCTCCACTAACTAGGTCATTCTCTAACTTCGACTCATTTTTTGTGCTGAAGTGCCATTCTGTAGTTGTTTCATGATGTCTACCACTAGTTTCACATCTCCTTCCACCTGCAACTTTTGGTACTTCTCCCTTATGGCAATCTCTAGTCCTCTTCTTAGTGCATGAAACTCAGCTTCGTTGTCGGTTGCATTGCCGCAATCCATCACATAAATTCTGAGTGTCCTTCCCTGTCATCTCTAAAGACTCCTCCTATCCCTTCCTCTCCTGGGTTACCCTTCACTGCCCCATCGAAATTCAACTTGATGAAGCCCTGTTGGGGATTACTATAGTAGTTTCTCTCTTCCGCCTCATTATTATGGTATTTCCCTGCTGTAACTTTCATCATGCTTGAATTTAGTTGCAGGCAAGCCATTATTCTTGCCTCTGTCTGGTCGACTTTCCAATCTTCCTCGTACCATTTCTCTGTGAGAATGGTCTCCCTTATATTCTGGGTGATTTGGTTCCATATCTCGTCCTTTGCTCTACCATCTTCCTTGAAGGTCAGGCGGTTTCTCTCTTTCCAAATGTTCCACAGAACAAATCCTAATGAAAGTTTCCAGGCTCTGTTCAGGATTTTATTTTGGTAAGGTTTGTTCCACCATTTTTCTATTGTTATTTTGATATTGTTTTTGTCTCTGTCACTAATTTCAAAAAGATCTTGGTGTTGTCTCCACAAGTTGTTGCTAACTTTGCAGTCGTTAGTTATGTGCTCCATGGTTTCTTCTTGTACTTGGCAGAGAGTGCAATGCGAAGGGCCTTGTGTTCCTTTTTTCCTTAGCTGGTCCCAGGTTAGAGCTCGCCCGTGGCTCAGGATCCAGGTGAAAAACGCTACCTTCGGCCAAGTTTTTGTTTTCCAAATGCTGTCCCATTTTTTTGTTTCTAGGTTTCTATTATATCCTTCTTTTAGATAGTATCCTTTAGCTATTGTGAACATTCCTTTAATTCTCTTTCCCCATCTGATAGTGTTCATCCCTGCTTTGGCCACAATTTTCCTTGTTTCCATTTCTTTTTCATATATTCCCCATTGAGTTGTTTCTGGCCCGTCTGGCCACTTTTCCTTTTTTTTTCCACCTTCTCCAGTATCCATCCATTTCCGGGCTCCAATAGTTTCGTACTGCAGCCCTCTTAGTCTGTGTGGTGAATTGGTGTATCTCTTGGAGTTGAGGTAGTTGGTTGAGTTTGTCTCTCTATTGCCAAGCCTCTTCCCAGAAGTTTGCTTTGTACCCCTCTCTTATTTCCCAAAAACTATGCTCTATTATCAAATCCCTATTGGCTCTTGCCAAATTCCAAATTGCTGAGCCTTTTTTTTCCATTTGGCTTCTCAACTTGCCTTCTAGAGCCCTATGCATCTCATATTTTCTTTCCCATAGCTTTTTCCATAGGTCTTCGCCCCCTTGTATCCATCGCCACCAAAGCTTTGCTCCCATTACCTAGTTCAGGGTATATGGGTCTCCCATTCCTAGACCTCCTTCTGTTAAGGGTTTTCTTAGCCACTTCCAGGGTAGAAGCGCCCACTTTTTTACCTTGCTTGCCCCTTGCCATAGAAATTTTTTAAACATATATACCATTTTTTGACATATTGTTTTGGGTGTAGCTTGGCTATTCAATTGATATATTGGTAGGGATTGAAGTACTGATTTGAGCAAAATTATACGACTCAGAGTATTGAGGGCCCTGAAAGTCCAATTTTTCATTTTCTTTTGCAACTTCTTCATCAGGACTCCCCAATTAGCAATTATGTTTTGCTCATCATTTAGCTAGATGCCTAATTACTTAGTTGGGAATTTTTTGATTCTAAATCCCATGGTTCTTGCAAGGAACACTTGGGAGGCATTCTAGGTGTTGAATAAATAAATTTCTAATTTTTCTTTTCTTACCTATGTTCCCGAGGCCCCTGTGAATTCTTTAAGAATTTCCATTGTTTTTTTTGCTTCTTTAAGAGTTGCTTGTCCGTATAACATAAAATCGTCGACACATTGTTGATGAGTTAGAGGTAGGTCGTTTCCCCATAGTCTTAATCCCTTCAGTTGTTTGCTGTTAACTTTTTCTTTTATAAGTCTTCCAAGTCAATCCACTGCGAGGATGAATAGGAAAAGTGATAGCGGATCGCCCTGCCTGAGTCCTTTGGATGGATTGAAGGCTTCTGTTGGTGATCCATTTAATAGAATTGACATTACTAGCATAGTGATCATTGACATTACCCAGTTAATCCATTGGTCATCAAAGCCATAAGCCTTGAGTATACGTTGCAGGTATCTCCAGCTTAATCTATCATAAGCTTTTGCGAGGCTGATTTTTATCATCATTCCTTTGGTTTTTGAATTCTTCAATGAATGAATTACTTCTTGTGCTACTATTATACTATCTACTATTTTTTTGCCTTTTATGAACCCCATATGTTCCGGGGATATCAGCTCTGATAGTATTGGTTTGAGACGGTTCACCATGATTGTAGCTAGAATTTTATATATCACATTGCAGAGCACTATCGGACGGAACCCTTGAGGCTCTTCTGTTTTTTCTGTCTTTGGTATCAGAGCTAGGAAAGTAGCATTTAAAGCTGGGTGCATTCTTTTGGTGCAGCGAGACTCTTCTACTGCATTCACTATGTCCTGGCTCATGAAGCTCCATGTGGCTTGAAGGAATTCTGAGATAAATACATTTGGCCCAGGTGCTTTTTTCTTTGCCATTCCCTTTACTATCGCTTCCACCCCAGCTTCCTTTATGACTCTTAGGAGAGCCAAATTCTATTCTATATTTACAATTTTGGGGATGTTTTAACTTATTTTATCAATGTCATCCTCCCTGTTGATGTTAGGTTTTGTCAAGATTTCTTTGAAGTGCTGCACTATCAGATTCTCTAATTCTGCTTTCTGGGTTAACCTGTTGGCTTGGTTATCTCTTAGGGAGAATATTCTATTTTGTTGTCGGTGTTGTATCATTGCCTTATGGAAGAATTTCATATTTCTTTCTCCTTCTTTTAACCATTGGATTCTGGATTTTTGTTTCCATAAGATTTCCTCTTGTTTTCTTCTTTCCTCTAGTTTATTTAGCACTAGTCCTTCTTCTTCAGATAATTCTTCACTTCTTCCTTTGTCTATGATTTTTTGTTGTATTTTCTCCATTGTAATCTGCAATTGTTCCTTATCCTTTTGAATATTTCCAAATTCTTCTCTATTTAATCTTTCATGTTAGATCTTTTAATCTTAGTTGGAGAGTGTGCATTTAATTTCCTCCTTCCCTCCCATTCTCATTTTCCTTCCACCAAGTCTTCATTTTTTCTATAAGTTTTGGATCTCTCAGCTAGAATGCCTCAAACCTGAAGGGTCTATTCTGGTTCTATTGATTCATAGCTATCTCTAGTTTAATGGGCCAGTGCTCTGACCCTAGACACGGAAGGATTGTAGCTTCATAGAAAATATCCTTTCCTGAGATGTATTTTGTTGCAAGAAATCTGTCTAAACTAGAAGCTATTTGATTGCTCCCTCCTCGCTGATTGTTCCAGGTGTATTTCCCATTTATAGCTGGGATATCTATTATTTTCAGTTCTGCCTGTAGGTCCCTAAATTTCTCCATTTCTGGTTCTTCTCTGGTTCTTCTCTTTTAAATCCAACTTTCTTTTCATCTTTTGATGTTATGATGTTGAAGTCCCCTGCTATCAACCACAATTTTTCTTTATGCAGGTTACCTAACTGTTGGAGTTGGAGGAGGAAACTTCCTTTTTCCGTTGGAATATGTGGTCCATAAACTACCAATACTAGAAACCAATCACTGTTTCCTATTAATCAGAACTTCCCCTTGAGAATCCTTTTCATTCCTATCCAATAATAAGTTGTGATTTATGTTGGGTTCCATAAAATCGTAATCCCTCCCACACTTCCATTCGCATCTATGGTCATGCATTCATATTTTGGTTTGATTTTATTTAGGATCTCCTCCATTTTCCTCCCTGGGATTTTTGTTTCCTATAACAACATTATTTGGGGTTTTTCTCTTCTTAGCCTTTCTGCTAAGTGTCTCTGTTTGCCTTGACTATTCAGGCCCCTTATATTCTAGGATGTTACTATCATGAGGTGGTTGGGTTGGTTTGGTTGAATATCACCGAGAGCGGAACTACTCTTCCAGTATTCACTAGAATTTCACCCATGAGTTGTATCGATTTCTGTATATTCCTTATACCTATTTTTTTCCCTCCTTTTGTTTTGCTTTGAAGGTCCTAAGTATTGTCCTATTGGAGGCCTAGTTGTTTTACCATTCCCAGCTTTCCCTTGCCTTGTTTTTCTTGGTATTGTTGGAAGGTCTCTCTATATAGTTTTTTCTGCTCTTCTGGGATGAATCTTTGATCTAGATGTTTCCATTCCTCTAAAAGTTTCCATAATACTTCTTATTCTGCACTTAATTCTTCTCCCCTGCTTGTATCAATTTCCATTATTGCATTTTCTATTTTCTACCATGTTTCCTTGTCCTCCTTACCTGATGGTTCGCCTTGAGCTTTCCGCTTGATGTGTGATGTACCTCGACTTGTGCTATTTTCTTTCTCTTTTTCTCCCTGGTAATCCATTGTTTGAGTCTCATTTTCTTTCTCTTCTTCTTGAAGGATTTCAAAGCTATTTCTATAACTTGTCTTGATTTGTTGTTCTTTCATTGTTTCTATGGGATTTTCCTTTATGTGTCTTCTTTTATTTTTTACCTCCTGAAACCCTTCCTTGTCTTCTTGATTTTTCCTCTGTGGTTTGTTTCTTCTTTCCTCTTATTCTATGTTGAGCGGGCATTCCTTGAATAGGTGACCATACTCATGGCATCTTCTGCATCTGAAAGGAATGTGCTCATAATCCAGGGTTTGTTGCCATACTTCCTCATGATATTCTAACTCGATTGTGTCTGGAATCGGGTCAGCTATGTTCATGTAGACACAGATTCTTGCGTATGACGTGTATCTTCCATATTTTGCAGTTTATGCTATTTTAACAAAGCTTCCTCTAGTGTTTCCTATTCCTTCTAAGATTTCTAGATCCCAGAAGTCCATTGGAAGTCCGAATAGTCTTACCCATACCGTTGCTGCTAAGAATTTTTCCTTATCTGCGTTATAACATTATTCCCAATATCTCATAAACAATCCCACATTATAATGGAAATATGGACCATTTTCAAACACTTTTTATTTATCTTGCAGGTTCGATAAAATTACCGTGAAGAATCCTCATTCTCCTAGCTTTAGTTCAATGTGGCCTCGACGTTGCCACTTTTGTTGGATCCATCTGGTGAGGTCCTTTTCTATCTGCCATACTCTGATGAATTTGCATATTAGTGCATGATATTTCATGTAGCTTCTGTAGCGCTCCAGTTTATTCATTGGGATGATAAATCTTGGTTTCTCCGCAGCACATGGTAAACACCTTTCTCTGCTGCCGGCCTGCCATCGTGCTCCCAGGACAGGTCCTGGTTTTCTTGTTTCTTCTGCCTGGTTGTTGTTGTTTTGTCCTTCCCCTGCCACTGAATCTCGATAAGAGTGGATCTCTCCCCTCCTCCCTTCCTCTATCATTGTTGTTAGATCTCGATACCAGTGTCTGTCATCGACTGTATCTCTTGCTATTTTTTTTGCATCACCTAGCTCATGGCCGCGTGACCATTTCAAGAATTTAATTTATTGAAAGTTGTAGAATTTACAATTTATGAAGTTTCAAGGTCTAATTTTTAAAAGTATAATTCTTTAAAGGGTGCTAGCTGAATGGAAGAGCACCTGTGTTACAACCAGGAGGTTGGTGGTTCGATTCCATCGTGCCCTGACATCCATATGGAATGGCGATGATCATTTTTTTGTGATAGAGGCTCTTTTGACCATCACCAATGAGCTTTGGTGGCATTTTTCGACTCTCACCAAAATATGAAATGGTGACGGTCAACAAATTCCACCATATATACGCATCAATAGTGATGACCCTCAAAGCTCCGTAGCCATAAATCGTTGTTGTTGATATGAAATGGTGACAGTTGTTGTCCGTCATTATAGTCATTATTTGTGATAGACCTTGAATGTCACCACAACACCTATACTTATGGAAATGCGGCTTTTGGTGACAGTAAACAAATGTCACCATATATATGCACCAATAGTGACGGCCATGAAAGATCCATCACAATAAATCATTGTTGTTCATATGAAATGGTGATGGTCATTATCCGTCATTATAATCAATATTCGTGATGGATCTTGAATGTCACCATAGCACTTATACTTTTGGCGATACCACCTTTGGTAACATTCAATTTTTGGTGATGGAGGCTATGGGCTATCACCATTGCTCATATGAAATGGTGACGGTCGCTATCCATCATTATAAATCATTATTGGTGATGGAATTTGAATGTCACTATAACACTTATAATTTTGGTGACGCCACCTTTGGTGACGTTCAGTTTTTTGTGACAAAAGCTATGTTCCGTCACCATTGCTCATATGAAATGGTGACGGTTGCTATCCATCATTATAAATCATTATTGGCGATGGGCTTTGAATGTCACTACAACACATATACTTTTGGCGATGCCACATTTGGTGACGTTCAGTTTTTGGTGATGAAGGCTCTTTTGACCGTCACCAATGAGCTTATTGTGAGATTTTTGCCCCTCACCAATGTCATTTTTTCTTGTAGTGTATTTATGCTTTTTCCTATGAAACACAACATCACGATCATAGAGATAAGGACTCCATAGCACTACCCCACATATGTCTGTTGGAATCACATCTAAATCCACTTCATTAATGTAATTAGTTGTGATAGAAAATTTTAAATAGCACTACTTTGTGATATTAATCTGAGTCTCTTTATTTAGCCAACCTAATGGGTATGGTATTGGATGATTCTATGTCTCCAAACCCAATTTCTTAACTAAATCTTCAAATATTAAATTTTCCTGTGATCCACTGTCAAATAATGTATCTATTTTTTTGTGCTTAGAAGTTATCCTTATATGAAATAATTCAACTCTTTTATCATCATTTAGATTATTTATGTTTGAAGAAGTTGCAGAAGTACTAGAACTTGAACTAATGTCAGAAATTTTACATGTCAAAACCATTGTGGTTATTTCCTTTCATCACTTGAGTCAGAGCCCAAATCTTGTTGGATTGTTGCATTAGCCTTCTTTTCACCCTTCTTTTTTTGGAACTTCTTTGGTCTGAGTTCTGGGTGAAGTTTCCAACATCTGGCTTCATCATGTCTGATCCTTTGGCTGTGAGTACAAGTAGGTATTTCACTTTCCTTCTGAGCTATCACTTACCTCTTTCCCTTCAAATTTCTCTTCCTCTTATTGTCTTTGGAATCATTGATTTCCAACTATTTGGATGGTTTTGGTGAAAACTTGAACAATCTGCCACCTGATTCAATATGTATGGCCTGAACACACACTTCATCAAAGTCATCAGGATTAAACATCAATAATTTATGTTGTAAATATGAATGTAAACTGCCAATGTACTTTAATAAAGTTTCGCATGTATCCAATGGAATAACAAGCGCCAAAGCTTTCTTCTTGAAATTTTGAGTAAACTCCTGAAAATTCTACCCTTTACCTTGCCTCAAATGTTTCCAACCAATAACAGCTTGCTGCATGTATCCCAAAGGATAGAAATGTTTTCTGAGAGATTTTAAAAACTTAGACCATGAAGAGATGACTTTACCTTTCTGATTTAAATCTACTTGAGTTTTACTTTCCCACCAGATTAAAGTTTTCCCCCCATTCTAAGTGTAGCTAAATGGATTTTTTGTTTTTTCATCAGAAATGTTCTAAATTCCATAATACACTTCTAGCTGCTTAATCCAATTATCTAGATTTTCAGGACTCATTTTGCCATCATAAATAGGTAGTTCAAATTTTACATAAAGTTTCAAAAGAGATGATTTCCTAGGTTTCTTTACTATTTCAGAATTAGAACTAGAAGAAGATGATGATGATGATGATGATGATGATGATGATGATGATGATGATGACGCAGATGATGGTGGAGAAGGAGGTTTATCAGCCTTTCCTTTTCCCTTGTCCTTCTTCGATTCCTTTGAAGAGGAAGTTTCATCTCTCGCCTTCTTATCTTCATCGAGTTCTCCCAACATCTGTTGCATGCTCAAAAACATTTTCTAAAACTGTTCCTGATCCAAAATCTTCCCTTTATGAGTTTCACTCTGCATCGGATGTTGTCATTGCCAATTGTTGAGCAAATTTTCGCTTTCCAATTTTTGGGTCAAACTCCTCAAGTGATCCTTCTCCGCATTGCGACCTAGACCTTTTTAACATTCACTGTCAAAAATTCTACAAAACGCAACCTGCTCTGATACTAAATTATATGATCTGAAATGGATCATAAATAAAATTGAAGTAGAATTGAATATTTGCTAATAGTGAATTGATTGTTAACTCGATCACTTAATGTGGAAGACTGAAGGAAAGAAATTAATTTACGACTTATTAAAGAACTTAAGAAGCATCATTAAACATGAAATTGTAGCAAAAATAGAGATAGAAGACAACAAACATTCATTACGGAGTTCGTCCTTGATGGACTACATCTTTGGGTTTGATTTCAAGATGGAGGTCCATTTTAATAAGGATTGATCCAGGGAATTATTTACACATAAAAACACCAGAATGAACATTCTTATAGGAACCTAGAGTCTCAGTCAACAGAAAGGTCTCTCTCCTATCTTTCCAATGCCTGTGTCGGTTCCCAATTCCTCCTTTGGATGACCAAGAAACACTGAAAACAAACCAGTCTCTCTCTCATAGAATATGAGTACAAAACCTTCAAAATCACTCTAATGTCTTTCATCATGAGCAAAGGTGAATTTATAGTATGCAGACCAGGTTTAAGTCAAACCACTTAGGCCAAAGATGGTAAGTGGTTTTACAAATAAATGATCATGAGTTCTCGGTCTTGTCACATAGTGACACCTTAGCATAAGGTGCATGGTGGTTTGAATAAATAGCGCCTAAAAACAAATTAAAACCCAAAATTGAACCTTAGGTTATAAATAGCCCCTGATGGTTAACTAACAACAGAGAACATATGTCTGACATGTGACTAGTAAGCGGTCAATACCATTACAACCACCTGGTGGATAAGTCCGACAGTTCCACAACTGTGTCGGGACTGCATCATGTGATAACTCTACCCTGTGGCTTATCTTGATGGTTCCAGTCTTCAAACTACAACTTGAGCCAATGGTAATATCTATAACTTTATCTCTGTTCACATGCCTCCGATGGTTATACTTCCGCTACGGTCAAGTCTGCAGTTAGACTGCAGTTATAACATTTCATTTGTTTGTATTACATTTTAATACAAAGTCTGAAAGGGCTATTTACAAAAGTTTTGTAATATATCATATGCGCTAGAACTTAGGCTTAGTTTTATAACATTAGGACCATTACATTTACATAAAGATCTTACCACCTTAGTTTAGGTTTTGTTCCACCATAGTTAAAACCATTACAAACAACTTTGTCACATCATGATATAAAACCTTGACCATATTTCCACCATGAAGACTCTCATCAGACAAATTGATGGAACTAAAGAGCTGAAGATGAACTGAACTTCCTTATCGAACTGGAATGATGTAAGATCCTCCTGGATCACCTACAAAGGAACTGGGAGTGTGTTTTCTTGAATAAATGATGGGTTGTTACGAATCCAAACAATCACCCATCACATACCCTAGCTGATGAAATGAAATTTGTACACTAGATGTTTGTACTCCAGACTCACCCACACTTAATGATGAAATCTAGACACTATACTATGACTGGTCCAAGACTCACGATGGGGCTGGAGTAGGATGCATCCTCGTGGACCCCAAAAAGAACAAAAATTTTAAATTCCTACAGGTTAGAGTTCCAATGCACCAATAACACCGTGGACTACGAAGCACTGATCCTTGGCCTCAAGAAGGCTATTGAATTAAAAAATGAATGTTTGAACATGATCAACAACTCTGAAATCATTACAAGATAAGTATGGAACACAATTCATTGTTTTTCACCACACCTGAAGAATTACCAACAAGAGGTATGGCACCTGATTGGTTCTTTTAAAGAATTTAATATTATTTTTGTTCCTAGAATCAATGGATGGTTTACACCTCTCATGGATGGCTTTTCAATTGAAATTTTTTATAAACCCGCTTTCCCCGATAATGTAATTAATTTAAGTGTTTTCAATGATGACCAACATATATTGGATTTCATGGAAAACACAGACGTATTTAAACATGATTCGATTGAAGAAGAAGACCATGAAAGGTCCCTGCAAGAGGAGGTGAATGAGCACAAGGGAAACCCTACGGCAAGAGGAGTGGTCACACTAGAAAGATTATTTGATTTGCAGAACCATTTCTGAGGCCCACCAAACACCAAAACACAAAGTTCCACACTTTCACACAATAAAGTCAACCTTGGGACTGAAGCTAAACCCAAATTTGTTAACATAGGTTTGGGATGTTCCTCTGAGGAAATATAATATCTCATCAACTTGTTCAAGAGATACCATGACATATTCACCTGGATGTACAATGATCTAAATACATACGACACACATATCATTCAACATGTTATTCGTATGAAAGAATGGGTCAAACCATTTCAGTAGAAGTTGAGGAAAGTGCATCCCACATTGTAACCCCTCATCCAAAAGGAGCTTAAGAAATTGTTAGATGCCCATATTATCTTTAAATTCAAGCATTCTACATGGGTTTCGAACCTTTTTTTGGTATGGAAAAAGTCTAGCAATATCTATTTGTGTGTCGATTTCCGAAATCTCTATCGGGCATCAGAAAAAGACAACTACCCAGCCCCATCCATGGAACAAATTCTCCAAATGGTTTCGGGGTCAGAAATGTTTTCTATGCTTGACAATTTCTCTGGCTACAATTAGGTGTTGGTGGCTAAACAAAAATAACTTTTAGGACGAAGTGGGGAACATTCACATTCTGACTTATGCCTTTCAGGAATATCAGTGTCGAGGCAACGTTCCAAACATAAATGGACATCACTTTCAGGGGTTTGGTGGGTCAAAGTGTGGTTTTTTATTTAGATGATGTCATTGTCTTTTTAAAGAAGAGATCTGACCACCTTCACCATCTCAAGCAAATATTTGAGCGGTTTTGGAAGTATGGGATCTCACTTAACCCCAAGAAGAGCATATTTTCAGATTCTTAGGGAAATATCTTTGGGCATATCATCACCAAGGATAGAATCACCATTGATCCTGACCACGTGAAAGATATAGCACAAATTCTTCTTCCTAGCAGCAAAAAAGGTATGCAATTTTTCCTTGGAAAAATAAATTTCCTTCACAGGTTTATTTCAGATCCCACCCAGATTGTTAAGCCTTTGCAGAGTATGAGAAAGAAGGATTCAATGTTTAAGTGGAACCAAGAACAAAATGAAGCTTTTGATCATATCAAGAAATATATTGTTGAAGCTCCTTCCCTCTATAGCCACGATTTCAGCAAGAACTTTATCTTATACACTTTCACCTCAGCTTCGTCCTTAGCTGTTGTTCTCACATAGAAATATGGAAACAATGATGAGCGTCCCATATATTTTATGAGTACATGACTACAAGGTGCATAACTCAACTACCTTGATATAGATAAGCAGGAATATGTGGTTTACAAAGTGGTGAAAATTTTCAAACCATACATTCTAAATAACAGTGTCACAATGTTTGTGCCACACCCTGCTGTCAGGTCACTTTTCGTCCATTAGGAATTGGGTGAGAGAAAATCCAACTAGATGAATTTCCTCCAAGGATATGATTTGGAGTTCAAGATTGCGCACACATTTAAAGGGCACAGACTATTAAAACTGACTTATGAAGCCACAAACCAACAAAACGAAGAGTCAGAAGGCAGGGATCATGAGATCGAAATGTATCAGAACGAACTCCCAAACACTCATGATCCCTTGCCATGGTACTATGACCTGAAGCAGTACATAGGGAAAGGGAATTTACCTCCTACCTTATTTGTAAAATAGAATAGGGCAGTTAGGCTCAAAGTCGCATCCTACCAAATGGTACAATGTAATCTATTTCGTAAACACCACCACGGTGTGCTACTCAAGTGTTTGGAATATGATGAATCCCAAAAGGTGTTGAAGGAGTGACATGATGGACCAATAGGGAGACACTATGCCGATGACACCACTGCCCATAAGATAAAGAGGGAAGGATTCTACTAGCCCACACTTTTTAAAGATGCACATGCCTATGCTTGGAAATGCGCCATCTATCAAAACCGTGCAGGAAGACAAACTCGGTCGACTGCAACTCTCTAGTCTATAGCAGTGGAAGAACCTTTTCAACAATGGGGACTGGATGTTATTGGGAAAATCATGCCAAACTTGTCAAATAAGCACAATTATATACTCATAGCCACAAACTATTTCACCAGGTGGGTCTAAGAAATTCCATTGTGGAAAATCAACGACGAGGAGGTAATATCTTTTGTCAATCAATACATCCTGGCTAGGTTCGATGTTCCAACCTCACTCATGTTTGATAATGCTACATATTTCTCATCTTTAAGAATATATGATTTTTCTTTAGAAAATAACATTTGTTTAAAACACTCAACTAACTACTACCCTCAAGGGAATGACCTGACATAATCCACTAGTAAAAACCTCAGTCGCATCCTCAAGAAGACCTTGCTATCCCACCATAGAAATTGGCACAATGCTCTCAACAACGCCTTGTGGGTTGACTGGGTTACACCTAAACCACCTCTCAGAACATATCCATATTTTTTAGCTTATGGGAAAGACGTTATCCTACTATTGAACCTATACCTATCCACCCTCTAATTGTCACAAGAATCACAAGGCTCCCCTTGCCCTACCATTCAAAACTACATCAACGCACTCCTTAAACTGGAAGAGGAGAGACAAAAGGCTAGAGAAACTTTTTCCATTCACCAAATCCAATTAAAATATGGTTTGAAAATAAATCCACAGGGACCAATGAATTTAGTATGGGGGACCTGGCTCTTAAATGGGATAGGGCCCATGAGGACAAGGGAAAACACACCAAGTTCCAAGCCTTGTCGATCAGGCCTTTCCAAGTGAAACAGAAAATTGGCTAGCACACCTATAAGTTGAAAACTCTAGGAGGGAGGGTGGAACCCCTTCCCATCAATGGCCAAGATCTCAAGTTCTACTTCACCTAGCAGCTCTCGTGGCTGCTCACACACCCTTTACTACAGTTTCCTTTTGATATTTCTTTTCCGTTAGTTTTTGTTACTTTTAGATTTTGTTTTGAAGTTTGTTTTTCCTTGAATGAAGCATTTTGGATGTCATTCTAAGGTTGAGGTAGCCCTTGCACTTTGGCTTAGATAGGTGCTCCCTGGAACCACATTTTGGATGAACCTTAAGTCGCAACCAAAATAGAGTATTGAAACTTGTTGTAGCGTGGAAATCGATGTTATCCGCGGTCCCCTATCTTTCACCAAATTATCCTCGCTGTTGGCTTGGCTAGAATTCTGGGACATTGTGGTTTACCCATTGGTTTGAAGGTGGAGGTGAAGAAATATTTGAGCATATATATATTTCAGGAAAAAAAAAAGGTCTCTGAAAAACCAAAAATAACCTCTCTTGTAAGTCAAATAAGTCGAGATCCCTTGTCCACTTAGGCTTACAAAAACCATACGAATAAGTGTAAATAAGCACAACTGAATAAGTGCCAATGAGAACATCAATTAACTAATAACGGAAAAAGGACTCAGAAAGGATTCCTAGGTGGAGAGGTGACACAATGACTCCGTCGGGGTATTGTCCAGGTTCATTGGCAGTGGAGCAACGTTTGTGATTTCTAGGTAGTGACTTTGTTGGGGTACTATTCAGGCTCTCCAGCAGCGGAGCAATACTAGAGTTTTGTAACTACTATACCAAAAATCCTTAAAGCTCATATCATTATTTCGACTCCACGTTGAACCAATGAAGACAGTTTTATTTTGTGTGTGTTAAAAGGTCGATTCTTAGCAACTTGGGATGGTTGATCAATATTAAGGAGAGACCCGAGAGCATCAACAGGACCCATAGCTCTAAGGGACAACATAATTTGAGGTCTACCATAGACAAGGCCATGGGCATATTGAGATCTTGGAGTCCTACTAGTGAATCGCCAATTGTTGTTGTTGCCGCAACAACCCTTCCAAAATTTCTAACCCTTCAAAATTTCAGAGCGTAGATGCCACCCATCCTAAGAGTCTGTTTGGAAGCCTGGAAACCCCAGAAAAGTTTCAAAACCCTGAGTCTCTGCCTCATAAGTCGAAATTGCGACCCTCCGACCTAACTAAAGTTCATGTTCAAGTCTAGTTGCTAAGTCGCAGTAGAATATAGTGACTTATTTGCTCTTATGTGACCTCACTAAGTCACTAAGTTGCAAAAGTCGTAGGGAAAAATTCAGTATATTGTGTGACTTGTGCGACTGTGCGACGATGCAACCCAACAAGTTGTAGGGTCGTAAGGTCGCAAATGTCTCACCACCCCGAAAACGCGACCTAGTGACCTCTGTGACCTCACCAGGTCGCAAAGGTCATAAAGGTGTCAGAGGCCCACAGTTGTGATCCCATGACTTATGTGACTTAGCGACACCTAGATGTTGCTAGGTCGTAAGGGTCACATACACCCCTAACTCAAGCAGTACAACCCTGTGACCCCCCACACATGCTACCAAACTTATAAATATCAACCTCGACCGAACATTTGCATAACTCAACTTGGTCACATGAAGAACAAGGAAGCTTAATGACTGGATAAGGCACGTGAGCCTGATAGGTAGGTGAATTTTCCCCTTCCTGAAAATAATTTATTTTCACCATTTTTCTTCCTCTTACGCACCGAATTTATGAATTACCGACTAGGAGGTTTTTATCCATGATTCAACCTCATTTCAACTACAAACCCTTGCTGAGTTATTGTTTGTCTTCATGAGCCTCTCTGAGTGTTTTCCATGCCCATTATTTTCCCAAGCTGAACAACTATCCCTGAAGACCAAGCCATCTACCCATGGGAAGCCCCACAGACCTCTCTCGAACCAAATTCGGCCCCTCAAAACCGCCTAAAGGCACAGGTCGCATGACCTAAAATAACGATAAGAAAAACGATGCAACTTGCACAACCTAACAACATAATTGACCCTATGATCCTGCGACCTCTGCGATCCCGTGACCTCACCCCTATCTTGCAAATTCACTAGGCCGCACCCTAAGCCATGGGACCCACGTGACTTCCTCAACCCTGCAACCTCATGACTTGCCAAAAGTACTTTTTTCGAGCTTTGAAAACTATAGTTTGTATTTGTCACTAAAGTTTATTTATATGTTGTCTCTCTCATCATGGGAATGTTTATTTGATATGCCAAGAGACATGAATCTTGAGTGCATCTCCATCTCCTCCTTCGAAGATGGGATGGCACCTCCAGTAGAAAACTTCACCTACAAGAGCTCTGGAAGGAATTCACAAGAAGTCCACAAGAACGAAGCACCCCCCATATATGGGGACATAACTTTCAATATCAACAAAAGCACCAAGCTCTCATAGTATGATATTTATGTGGAGTTCACTAAACTAGATATTCCAAAGAACCAGGAGTATTTCCCTGTGTACATAAATTTTAAGAGGTCGAAGCTTCACAAGGTGGCATGACATCCTCTAGTCTTCCTTTGTGCTAAGACAATTAATTGGAACATACAAATCATAGACAAAACTCATGGATGGTGACAGATCACATTGGCACACCGCTCACAGTTATCGCTTCCATAGATATTTCTCCATGCTACAGATTTCCTGAAAAGGAGGAATCCTTCAACACCCAGTGGCTCTCTAGTTTTGTGACTCCAAGGATACTCTCAGAGAATGGTGGTAAGACCTGTCCAAGTTCCGGGTTAGAACCAACCAAATTTACAAGATAGACGAATTAAGAAAGGTCTATTAGCCGATTGCCACCATGATGAACCGTTTGTACAAGAGAGAAGATTGTGATGTGTTCCATAGGACTTGGGTCCCCATCATGTATGTTTTCGCTACTCGAGGTACAGTCTTCAACTGGGCCAACATTCTCGTGTCAACCCTGAGAACGAATATAATTGTAGCTAAGCATCCATACCCATACCAACCATCAGAGTTCTATATGGCCTCATACCTCCTGGACATAGCCTTATCCAGGTGGATATTGGTGGCCACCTTCCTATTCTACTTAGACCCCCAACACTGTCTCTTTCAGTTTTTCAGTTTCCTTAATCCTAGCATAGTTTACTATTTTTTGTATTTTTTTGGGTCTTGAACCTCCGGAGCCATTTTGAGGCCCTAAACGACATTTTTAGGGAAACAAGAGAGACCTAAAAAGTCCCAAAAAAAAATTTAATTTTTTTCTTCCCTCCTCTTTGAGATCTTCGAAATGAGGTTTGTGATAACCAAACGAAGATCGTATGCCAAAGTTATGACCCCAGGAAATTGATGTACCAATTTACCCAAACAGGGCCCACAGTTTTGGTGCTTCATCTCCTAGGGTTTGGTTTTTGGATGTTTATGGTTTTCCATTGTTTCTCAATAATAAATAGGCCTCAGAGCCTCATTGTAACATAGTTCAGAGGCATGTAGCCGCCACATCTCTTCTCAGATATAAGCTACCATTACCTGAGCTAGTTTGTTTCCATTCTATTTGTAAGCATATTTAAATATTCTGATATTAATGAAATAAAGTTTTATGTCTACTGCATTTCTATATTTATGGTTGTATCTGTAATTTGTTGCATTCCTGTTTAAGTTCGGATCAAAGTCTGTGCAAAGTGTTAGTTCGACAACTGGAGCTACAATTAGAACATGCTTGCAGCCAGCCCAGTACACCACCATTACAAGATCTTTTGGGACACCAAATATAAGGGTATGATTGATACTATTTCTTATTTATTTATTTCTCCACTATATCAATGGATTTCGGGAAAGAACCACCTTGTATGTCAAAGACGGCCATGGAAACAATCATTAAGGTGGAACATTGGTTCCCAATCCAATAGGGGACATCTACTAGAGTTTTTGGCTGCTATAAGACCCCGCATACACTTCCTCAGTTCACCACACATAAGGTGCTTATACATGAAGTATGTTATCAGATGATATAGCGTTTCTCAAAAACACTGAGCAAGGGGAAGAAGAAAACATGGCCAACTTTCCCTCTTGTCATTGGGGCCTATGTGGTAGAAAATTTCAAGGAAGTGGAGGTAGAGGCTGAGGCATTAAAAGGGTATTGTTTCATGACCTTGAACCATCATACATATGATCCCGAAAAGGTCGTAGCTGCTCATTGCAAGAGAGCTAATTTTAATTGGTCACACCCACATTCCAAGCAGGATCATGAAGATGGAATTAGGAACTAGTAAAATGCCCCCAAGGAGCTCAACCCCAATGAGAAGCAGGCAAGAGATAGTGAGTGGCTTGAACAATCCTAGGAGAATGCGAGCCTACGAGACAAGTCATCCACTCTGAAGAGGAAGCAAGAGAAGCATAAGGCCACCGGGAAATGTAAGAAACAAAAGTAGAAAGGGGTAGAAGATTCCTTGAGTAGCTAGGAATTAGGCGAGGATAACGAAATGCTAGAACAAATGAATGCAGCCCTGGAAAATAAAAAGCAAGAACTCAAGAGGAAAAGAGAGGAAAAGATCAAACAATCGCAAGATTCAAGTGACCAGGACTAGCTTGAGAAGAGGAAGCAAGGAGAAGAGGAAGAAAGAAAGAAGAATCTAGAAGAGAAGAAGTTAAAATAACAAGAAGAGCAGAGGGGCAAGGAAGAAGAAGAGAGGAATACATGAGTGTTATGAAACCAGCTCAAGAAAAGATAGATCAACGCCTTAGAATTCAGCCTCTTCGAGGGGGCAACCTCCTTTACATTACATAAATGAACAATTCTTTTCATGATTCAAATGACAAAACCTCCTTTCTATATATAGGAGTCTATGGAGTCACAATATAATCCAGCCGACCTAACAATAATAATATAAAGCCACAAAAATAACAATAGAGGGATTCTATGGGCACATTAATAACAATATGGGGGCAATGGGGGCACAACAATATAAATAAAGGGTATAACTACAATAGTAATGGGGTAATTACTAGTATTATAGGGACCCAACATGCCCCTCTCCTTCAAAAAAGTGTTGTCCTCAACGCTTGAGTAGTTCTGGATACTTCTGCATAAAATTCTCATCCTCCCATGTGGAATCTTCAGCGGATAAGTTCTTCCACTTGATAAGGTACTCTGAAATTGATCGATTTCGTAGCTGTCGAGTTCTTGTTTCTATAACTGCTTCCGGTTCCAATATAATTTTTCCTTCCTCGTCAAGTTCTGGCAATATTGTTTGAACTGGGAGCTTGTCGCCTATAACCTTCTTTAAGCATGAAACATGGAAAACTGGGTGCAATCGAGAAGCTGCAGGAAGCTCCAATTTGTATGCCATAGTACCAATCTTTTGCAACACCTTGTATGGAACATAATACTTTGGTGATAATTTATTATCCTTCTTAGCTTGCTTGAGGGACATTTGCTTATATGGTTGTAGCTGTAGGAATACCCAATCACCTACATCAAAACTTCTTTCACTGCGATGTTGATTTTCCTGTTGTTTCATTCTATTCTGTGCCAACACGAGTTTATCCTTTAAGAGTTGGAGGACTTGTTGTTGATGTTCGATGTGATGTTCCACTGCCTGAACCTTAGAATTTTCTCTTAAATATGATGTGATGGATGGTGGTTGATACCCATAAAGTGCCATAAATGGGGTCATTTTTGTTGCTGTATGAAAGGAAGTGTTATACCACAATTCAGCTAGAGGCAACCATTTGACCCATTGTGTCTGTTTATCAGATACAAAGCAACGAAGATATCCTTCCAAACATTTGTTTACTATCTCAGTTTTCCCATCAGATTGAGGATGATAAGATGAGCTATGAGCTAACTGAGTACCAAGACAAGAAAATAATTGTGTCCAAAAATTTCCAGTGAAAATGGGATCTCTGTCACTTACAATAATCTTTGGGTTTCCATGTAGCTTTTGAATTGTTTCCATAAATGCAGTAGAAACTGTACTGGCTTTAAATGGATGTGATAATGCACAAAAGTGTGCATACTTGGTAAGTCTGTCAACTACCACCATGATGACACTCTTTCCCTCAGACTTGGGTAAACCTGTGATAAAATCCATTGAAACCTCCTCCCAACGTTGGCTTGGAATGGATAAAGGTTGTAATAGACCCGGTGTCTTAATTGTTTCAACTTTATTTTGTTGGCAAACCAAACATTCTGCCACAAACTTTTGAATATCTGATTTAAGGCCATCCCAAAAAAATTCCTTCTTAACCCTGTGGTAAGTTTTTAAAAATCCTGAGTGCCCTCCTAAGGGAGAAGTGTGCAATTCCATAAGAATCTTTTGTTTTAGCTGGGAATTCTTACAGAGGTATAAGCGATCTTTGTACCATAACAAATCATTTTTCCAGCTAAATGTATCAGACGTACTGGAATCTTGTTGTAGCTTTTGAATAAGTGCCCACACTTCTTCGTCATTCTTCCATTCCTCCCTTGCTTCATTTATCCAATCTGGTTGGATAATAGAAATAGCGCACAACAATGCTTCCACATCCTCATCCTTCCTTGAGAGTGCATCTGCCACCACATTTTGCTTCCCTTTTTTGTAGATGATTTCAAAGTCATAACCCAACATCTTTGTGACCCACTTTTGTTGCTCTTCAGAGGATAATCTTTGTTCTAAAAAGTATTTAAGGCTATCATGATCCGTTTTTACCTTGAAGTGTCTTCCCATTAGGTAGGGTCGCCATTTCTTAAGTGCATGGAGTATTGCCAACATTTCCTTCTCATAAATAGCTTTGCTTAAAAACTTTCCCTTGATTGGACGACTTTCAAAAGCAATGGGTCTTTCATCTTGCATTAGAACAGCACCAATTCCATTTCCTGAAGCATCACATTCCACAATAAAGGTTTTTGTGAAGTCTGGTGTAGCTAAGACCGGTGCTTGGCACATTGCCTCTTTAAGATGTTCAAAGGCCTTTGTTGCTTCTGGAGTCCATGAAAATGCATCTTTCTTCAATAATGTTGTTAGAGGTGCTGCTATTCTCCCATAATTCTTAACAAACTTGCGATAATACCCTGTCAACCCAAGAAATCCTCGCAGATGCTTTATGGATGTGGGGATTTTCCATTCCTTAATGGCTTTAATTTTGCTAGGGTCTACCTTAACTCCTTCATGAGATACAATATGACCCAAATATTCCACCTCCTGGACTCCAAAGAAACATTTGGATCTTTTGGCATATAATTGTTTCTCCTCCAATAGTTGTAGCACCCTGTCAACATGTTCAACATGATCCTTCCAAGACTTGTTGTAGATTAGTATATCATCAAAAAATACTAACACAAATTTTCTAAGGAATGGTTTGAAAATTGAATTCATCAAACCTTGAAATGTTGAAGGTGCATTGGTAAGGCCAAAAGGCATGACCAAAAATTCATAATGACCCTCATGAGTTCTAAATGTCGTTTTCGGAATGTCTTCAATCTTCATTCTGATTTGATGATATCCTGAACGAAGATCCAACTTGGTGAAGTAAATTGATCCATGCAATTCATCCAGTAATTCATCAATGACAGGAATGGGGAACTTATCTTTAATAGTGAGCTTGTTGAGCTCCCTATAATCCGGACACATGCGCCATGATCCATCCTTCTTGTGCACCAATACTACTGGAGCAGAGAAAGAACTTTGACTCGGTTGAATTATACCAGCCTCTAGCATTTCTGCAACCATACGTTCAATTTCACTTTTTTGGACATAGGGATATCTGTACGGCCTGATGTTTGGAGGAACACTTCCTGGAATCAGATGAATAGCATGATCATGATCACGCATAGGTGGGAGACCTTTGGGAGTCTCAAATACCTTGGAATGATTGTCCAGGACTTTTTGGAGATCTGGAGAAATAGATGATTCTAATGTGGAAACATCTAGCGAACATAATTGTGCAATTACACCTCTTTGCTCCTTTTTTAGAAGCTTTGTCATACCATTAGAGCTGATTATCTTTCCTGGTTTCCCTGCAATACCCCTTAATTCAACTTCCTTTCCTTCCACAGAAAATTTGATGAAAAGTTCTTGAAAATTAAAAGCTATTGTACCCAAGGATTGTAGCCATTGGACTCCTAGTACAACATCAGCACCTCCCATTGGAATGGAAAGCATTGGGCTAGTCAATACATATTCTCCCATGGATAGCTTGATATTATGGCACTTTCCAGAGCAATTTATTGTTCCTCCATTTGCAATCATCACTTGACACTCTGGTGCTGGATATAGGAAGCAATTCAATTCTTTTGCTACCCTACAATGAATAAAATTGTGGGTGCTTCCTGAATCAATCAACACTATTACCTTTTTCTTCTTGATTTGTCCTTCTATCTTGATGGTTTGAGGAGTGGTAATTCCCACCAATGCATTACAAGATATGGTCGGATTTATTTGTTCTTCATCTAGGCTTTGTTCCTTGAGTATATCCTCTTCTTTTGACCTTTCTTGCTCCTTTTCTTCTTCCTCTTCACAATCTATGTAGAATAATTTCTTCTCAGCACACTTATGACCTTTAGTGTATTTGCTATCACAACTGTAACAAAGCCCTTTTGCTCTTTTTTCTTCCAATTGTTGTGGTGTCAACCTTATAGGTTGTGGAAGACTAGGGGCAACAACACTTCCGTCTTTATAGTTGTGAGTGGTATGCTTCCTGGTTGCCATAATTTTGCTTTCCATTTTTCTTGCTAACCTGAATGCCTTCTCTAATGAATCAGGTTCCCAAAGGCGAACATCATGTTGGATATTATCCTTTAAAGACCCTATGAACACATCAATCCTATGCTCCTCTGGAATATCTTTTACCCTTATGTTCAATTTTTGGAACTCCTCAATGTGCTCCATTATTGAACCCTTTTGTTTGAGACTTATCAATTGGCTAAAAAAAGTGTTGCTTTTTGTATCCTCATAATGTGCTATCAATTCTTCCGTAAAAATTTCCCAAGTGATAAATTGTTTACGAGAGCAAAGCCATTGATACCATACAAACTGATTTGGTTCCAAATATAAAGTTGCCATACGTACCTTTTGTGTGTTTTGCACATTATTGAGATCGAAGAACTGCTCCATCTGTAATATCCATGTGGCGGGATCCTTGCCATCAAACTTCCTCATATCGATTTTTGGAATATGGTGGGTCTTCGATCCAACATTAGAGTCTATGGAATCATGATTAACATTTTTTTTGTTCACATCATGAGTTTCCTTTACAACCTTTTCACCATTAGTAAGTATTTCTTGTAGAAAATTTGTCAAATCTGTCTTCAAATCTGCCATGTCTGTCTTCAAATATGTCCTCAAATCTGTCTTCAGATCATCCATCTTAGCTTCCATGCCCTTTATCTTAGATTCCACGCCATTTATCTTAGCATCTGTTAGCTTTTGTGAGCGTGACATTTGTTGCACTTGTTCTTGTAATTTTGATATATCATGTAGCATTTCTTCCTCTTCTTCATGAGTCATGCTAGAGCTTTCAGGTTCCTTACTAGGTGTTTGCATTTTCTTTCCTCGGGGCATCAGTTACCGATAATAATGCTTTACTATGCCCTTTGAATTCCTTCAAACCAAGCTTATGCAAAAATAAAAAAAAAAACTACACACCTTTTTTTACTTTGTAGAAGCCTGATATTGAATCTGATGTATCTCTGTAATTTCGAATCATCCAGTTCTGAAATTGAGACCTGCAGTAGCCTTCTATGTCCTCTTTCCAATGCCACTAGTCTGATCCAAATTGGATTCTCCAAGAAAGAGTTATGCACAATCTCCCGCAGTGACCTGATTATAGACTAGTTCAGTAGAGCGAACTTGTATGAAGTGCCACATGTCACTGTTTCAACCTTTGACTCTAAAAGATATATAAAAGAAAACTACAATCCGTCCTATTTCTATAACTTCTTACGAAATTTCAATCCGATGCTCAGAAAGAAAGTTATGACGATTTTCCCCAGGTCACCTGTTTTGAGTGTAATTCAGGAGTCTGCAAAAAGACCAACTTCCTGAGATCATATCTACGAAAATATCGCGCGAAAAGCTCTAAAATTCGGACCCAAGGTTCAGCGCGATTTCTTCTCAAATGGGTTTTTTTTGCAACTTCTGAAACGTCACAGAAAAAAAGTTATAGCGAAAATTCCACGATGACCTATTTGGAGCAGCGAAACCCTAGAATCCAAAGCTCTGATACCAAATGTTATGAAACCAGCTCAAGAAAAGATAGAAAAGATAGATCAACGCCTTAGAATTCAGCCTCTTCGAGGGGAAACCTCCTTTACATTACATAAATGAACAATTCTTTTCATGATTCAAATGACAAAACCTCCTTTCTATATATAGGAGTCTATGGAGTCACGATATAATCCAGCCGACCTAACAATAATAATATAAAGCCACAAAAATAACAATAGAGGGATTCTATGGGCACATTAATAACAATATGGGGGCAATGGGGGAACAAAAATATAAATAAAGGGTATAACTACAATAGTAATGGGGTAATTACTAGTATTATAGGGACCCAACAATGAGATTAAGAGTTGAAGGAACAGGAAGAAAGACTCAGGAAATATAAGGAACTTAAGACGAAGCAAGAGAAGGAAGAGCAAGAGAAGAAATATTTACAGGAAGATCAGAGGAAGAAAAAAGAGGAGGAACTGAGAAAGAAGGAGTAGGGAGAAAGTAATAAGGCAACTCAATAAGACACCAAGCAAGTTGAGCTGTCTCCATTAGATGTTCCCCCATCTACTCCACTCACTGGAGGACATCTCCCTCTCCAAGAATTGGGTATTTACGAAGAATAAGAAGAGGAAGTGATGGATCTCACCAAGTTCACCTTTGATCAGGTTAGCTTTAAGATCATGCAGGATAAGAGAAAGTGCTATGCCATAAACCATGTAGAACCCTTGTCAATGACCAAAATGAAAGAAATTGTTCTCGACACTACAATTAACCCTTAGATTATTTTCTTGACTGAGACTACATTTGTGACCACGAATGAATACAATGTTGCTAGGATGAGTGAACAAATCATGAAACTCCAAAACAAACTTTATGCATCAGAGTAGAAGGCCGCTAAAGCAGAATAAGATAGAAAGAAGGAAGAATAAGAAAATTCAACCTTTTTCTTAGTGCACTACAATACAAAGGAACTACAGGCTATAATCACGGATGAGGCTGAAACTCTTAGTGAAGCCATAAAGATGGTTTATGAAGAAATGTCAAAACTACATCATATGGTAGCTCCAATCTTGGCCATACAAACAAATACAAAAGAGATGTCTGTTATGCTGAAGGAAGTCGTTGCAACTCTGGATAACATACACAAGTGTTCCACCAAGTATCCAGAAGCACCGACAGTAGTCCCGGAGAAGTACTAGATCACCATGAAAAATTCCATAGTCCAACTACACATGAAGATCCAATCAAAAGACAAACTGGCCAAGAATTTGTTGGCACATACAAGCAGGTCGCCTATTCAGACAACCTACCTATTACAAAGGACTAAATATCACATGGTATGTGATTGAAATAGTGAGAATGTATACAAAGATGGTGACCTTAGCCAATCAAGTGAACACCAAAAGGATCACCGTCATATCTGACACCCTCGAGTACCTGCACAAACATGATGAGGAACAACTACATATCGCTTCCATAGTAGCCGAGTACAAACTTTGGCACACTTACCTATTGGAAAAACTCCACCTAGACATTCCATAACTTTCTATTGTTAAGTTGATTTGATAAATTTTGCTCATTTTGTGTAATTAGCAAGTTAGGATAGAATAGGAAAGTTATAGAATGTGAAGAGTCATAACGAAGTCTAAAGTTCATCGGGTAGTTGAAAGGTCATGAGGAAGTCCAAGAGTCAAGGGCAGACCAAAGGTCACCATCATCCTATAAATACACCCTCATGGTACATTGCAAAGGGACTTTTAGCATGGGACTTATTTTTGGGACATATTTTTTTGAGAGGACTTTTTCTCTTCTAATAAATACAAGGAGTAATAGTTATTTGCCAATATTGGATTGGATGAATATTTTATGTTGTGATGCCATGGATATTAATTACTTGATGGATCGAATGTTCCTAAGAGTTCTTTGATGCGTGGTCTCCTCATGTGTCTTCTTGTGTTATGAATCTTGTTTTGCAACACATGGATATTATATGATATGCTAACTTTGTGCTTGTATTGATGAACTATTTTTTTAATATTGGCATGATCCTATCATTGACTATGCATTTGATTACGCTTATAGATGCTTAATTACTGCAAACTACTTTGTAGTTTTTAAGCGTATTCTTTACATATTCATGATCTCATTTGAAGTTTTGATAACAATTACTTTATGTGAGATTTATGTTGTCAATTTATGATCATTCTATTTATCGTATTCAAGTTATGAACATTCATAAGTTATTTACTTGTGTTTTTTGAAGTCCATATGTTCAACTGATTCAGTATCCCACCTCCGTCCAAAGCAAACTCAAACTACTTGAACAATAACCAGGCCTACATACCAGACAAGATCCCTAAACCAAACAGTATAGAATCTACTTTGGATTCTACAGCATGGAGATCACTTCCTATTAGCAGAGAATTTTGTCCCGTCAACACAAACCTTTTAATCAAATTGTCTCTTTGCAAGCATGTGAGACAACTATGTATTCTACCTGAGTAATGGATAAAGAAACTATGTTCCAAAGCTTTGACATCCAACTAACAACTTCACTTGTACGAGGAAAAACATATCGAGAAGTGGATCTCCTCTTATCCAAGTCACCTGCAAAATCTGAATCAACATAACCACAGACTGAATCAATACTACCATTATAGGTGATACAATAATTATTTGTGCCTTTAAGATATTGAAGCACCCATTTCACTGTTGTCCAATGCTCTTTACCTGAATTTTCCATGTATCTACTGACAACACCAATTGAATGTAAAATTTCTAGCCTTGTACTAACCATCAGAAACATTAAGCATCTTATTGCATTAGCATATGGTACACGAGACATATACTCCTTTTCTTCATCATTACTAGGACACAAACCTGAAGAAAGTTTGAAATGGGAAGCTAAAGGGATTTGAACAGGCTTCACATTATTCATATCAAATATCAGAAGCATTTTCTCCACATACTTCTGTTGTGATAACCAAAACATACCATTTTTCCTGTATTTGTGTATCTCCATGCCTAATATTTTTTTTTCTGCTCTAAAATCCTTCATTTCGAAAGTCCTAGCCAACTGAGAATTTAACCTATTGATCTCAACCATGATTTTTCTTGCTACAAACATCATCAACACAAAACAGAAAAATAATGAATGTTCCATTTTCCAACTTTTGAAAGTAAACAAAATGGTCTTACTCACTTCTGGTAAAGTCGTAGCTCATCATGAAGGAATCAAAATTCTTGTGCCATTTCCTAGGAGATTTCTTTAGGCCATACACTATCTTCTTGAGTTTGAAACAAACCTCTTATTGAGATTTTGAACAAACCTTTCTAGTTGTTCCACATACATACATACATACATACATACATATCTATATATCTATCTATATATATATATATATATATATATATATATATATATATATATATATATATATATATATATATATATATATATATATATATATATATATATATATATATATCCTCATCCAAATCTCCATGTAAGAATGTTGTTTTAACATATAGTTGCTCTAACTCTAGATTAAGTAATGATAATGTTAACACAACTATAATTGAAACAAGATTAATAACTGGTGAAAAAATCTCATGAAAATAAATACCTTCCTTTTGAGAATATCCTTTGAAACCAGTCTTGCTTTGTACTTCTGAACAATATCATCAACTCCTTTCTTCAATTTGTAAACCCACTTGCAACCAAAAACTTTCCTGTCCTTAGGAAGTTCCACCAGATTCCATGTATTATTTCTTTGTAAGGCATCCATTTCCTCTTTCATTGATACTTTCCATTTATTGCTATTATATACTTCCATTACTTCTTGATAACAACTATGTTCTCCATCATTAAAAATTAAAGCAACAGATGTAGCAAAATCATCATCCCTTTTTGGAAAAGATCTGATTTGTGTCGACCTTTGTACAATTTGTTTTGGTATTTCCTCAGTTTCATGAGAAATTTTTGTATCCTCATTTGTTTCTATAGGATTTTCTTCATGACCCCCCCCCCCCCCCCTGAAGATTATTGGGTTTCCAATTGAAATCGCTGAATCTGTGGTACTTCTACCTGTTTTATTTCACCGTCTACATCTAATTTTATGAGTGATGATTCATAAAATATGACATCTCTGTCAATGATGATTTTGCGGCTAGTAGGATCCCACAATCTATATCCCTTAACTCCATCACCATATCCAACAAATATTTATTTTGGATCTAACTTAGAACATTGATTCTTTGGAATAAGAGCATAGGCATCACAACCAAAAAATTTAAGATTTGAATAATCACAAGGTTGATGTGTCCATACCTCATCTATAATCTTATAGATAATTGCAGTTGATGGTGATTGATTTACCAAATAACACACTGTAATAGCTGCTTATGCCCATAATCTTGTTTCAATTTGGCATTACTAAGCATACTCCTTTATCTCTAGAAGAGTCATATTCATGCATTCAACCACACCATTTTGCTGAGGAGTATAAACCGTGGTTTTATGTATTTCGACCCCAACTTCCTTGCAATAATATTCGAATTCCTTTGAAGTAAACTCAATTCCAATGTCAATTCTCAAACATTTAATTGACTTGCCAGTTCTCTTTTAACCAAAGCTCTTTACTACTTAAAAGCATCAAGTACACCAACTTTTCTTTTCAATAAATAGATCCACACCTTTCTAGAGTAATCATCTATAAATGTTACAAAATATGAAGATACTCCAAAAGAGACTTTAGGAGATGGTCCCCAAAGATATGAATGGATGTAATCAAGGATAACTTACTAACATGTTTTCTTGTTTTAAATTTCTGTCTAGATCGCTTTCCATAAATACAATGCCCACAGAAATTCAAATTTAGAGATTTCAAGCTTGGAAGTAACTTACGACCAACCAATACCTTCAACCCTTTCTCGCTCATATGACCCAAGCGCTGATATAATAAATGAGTAGAGTCACTTGCACCTTCAAGTGTTATTGTTGCATGATCTATTTATGTCCTTCCTTCAAGCTTATAAAGGTTCCCAAAACTTTTAGCATCATGACTACCAATATGCCTTTCAACACCTTCATAACTCCACCTTGAACTCTACATTTATAACTAGCAAAATCTAGCACTCCAAAAGATATTAAGTTCTTTCTAAGCTTAGGCACATTCCTCACCTTTGTTAACGTTCTAACAATACCATCATAAATTTTAATCCCGATACTACCAATCCCAATTGTTTTGCATGTAACATCATTACCCATGAAAACCACATTGTCATCAATAAATTGGTATGAAGAGAACGAATTCCTATGAAGACACATATGATGGGAAGCACCAAAATATAGCAACTAATTATGAGAAACAGTAGAAGTGGGAAATACCTCATCAACAATACCTGCACTAGTTTCAACTGAATTAGTTTCCTTTGTAGAGTCCCTTTTAGCATCTTGTTACTTTCTTTTCTAGCAATTCTTCTTAAGAGGCCCTGATTTGTTACAATACCAACACTTTAACTTACTCTTCTTGACTCTTGACTTCAATCTTGACATGTCTCTCGAATTCTGATCTTTTTCTTTTGATTGACCTCTTGCCACCATTGCTTATGATGTTGAGTTTCAAGGCTAGATTTTCGTCAAGTTTCCTCAGACAATAAAGCTCCCATAATAACATCAAAGTCAATGGTATCGGTAGAAGTAAAAATGATAGAGGTTACAAAATGATCCCAAGACTCAGGCAATGAACACAATAGTGTAATTTCTTTGTTTTCCCCTTCGAGATTTACATCTATATTAAAAAACCGACATAAAAGAGTATTGAAAGAATTCAAATGATTAGATATCATTGTACCTACCTTCATCCGCAAACCGTAAAACTATCGCTTCAAGTAGATTATGTTTTTCAAGGACTTCGTCATATAAAGGCTTTCTAACCTTGTCCATAAGCTTGCAACTATTTTCTCTACAACGATTTTAAACAACACATCATATGCCAAGCACATACGAATAACACTGATGGCTCTTGCATCCATGTCCTCCTAGTTGTAATTATCCATGACCATGTTTTTTTTTTCCCTACCCAGCAACACCTTTTCCACTCTTTACTGCACAAGCATATCCTACATTTTAACCTTCCATAGCTCAAAACTAATACTACCATTGAAATTTCCAATTTGAAACTTCGCAGTTTGCATGTTCGCCATTAACACAAATTTTTTCCAAATGCTATGATAGCATTTGTTGAGTTTAGCAGTGAAAGCATAAACTACAAATAAATTGAAATTGCAGAATATAATGGCAAATAAACAAGATAGTATAATAATCAAACATAAAGATTGACACAACATTTTACATGGTAAAACACTCGTGAGGGAAACATCTGTGGGGAAATGATAATCAATATTCTTATTATTCAAGGAAGATTTACAACAAACAACTTACAGACATACATAATTGGACCATTCAACCCACTCTCCATTCGTTTTATGTTTTCTTATTGCCTCTATAGGCTTACATGTATGAATAGCAACCTATCTGATTTTTTCTAAATCCATCTATTGCTTTTAAAGCAACTACATAAGAAACTTTTTACATAAAACAAAAAAGGTTCCTTTTATACGTTTTTTTTCCAAAAACTTAGATTAGGAAAACAAACCAAACCAAATGAACCAATTTTAGCTATTATCCCAAGAATATAGAGAAATAGTTGAGAACTTGTAATAGAGACTTGTGATACAGCGTCAAAATTTATTCTTTGTATTTTAAAAGTATTGTTTGTTGTGGATCCTGTATATATTGATTCCATTAATAATAAAAATTGTTTGAAACTTTGCTTCACTAGCGCTGGTATTGGTGTTTAAAATTTTGTATAAGTCGATTACTCAAAGGGGTTAGACCAAATGAGTACCTTATATTACCTTATATTTTTTCTCTTTCCTTTTTTTGTTTAGTCTATTAGATAGAAAAATAATCCACTAGTTGGATGTTATTACTATGATTTTGTAAAGTTTTGTTGAGCCACTTAAAATAGTTTAATTTCCCAAAAATACTTTTCATCTTCGATGAGGTTTGACCCTAAAACCTGGTAGGAACTAAATTCCACCTAAACCAACTTATAAATTCATTATCTTAACATATTCTTATTATTATAATTCAAAATACTTTGTTAGATATCTTTAATAAATATACCAATTTATGTATTGATGTTCTGAAAAAAATGATTTTTTATCAAAACAATTTTATGTAAGATTGTTATTTTTTATTATTTAAAATAAATTGTTAAATGAATAAAAAAATTTAACATTCTCAAAAATTATAAAATACTAAAATTCAAACTAAAAAAATTAAACATTTGATTTTAAAAAATATCAATTATATTTTGAATAAAAATAATAATATATTTTAAAAAATTATATATATATATATATATGAATTACAAAATCAGGGTTATGTTAAAGTGTTCTAAAAGCGGATAAAAAGGCAAAAAAATTAAAACTTGAAAGTAAAAGTTTCCTGTAAATTAAAAAAAAAAAAAAAAATTAATTCTACTCTCACATAAGTCACATTCATTCATGATTAAATTATATTTCAAGAATTTTGCTGCGGATGAATCTAAATTTCAGACTTGGTTGATGTTGACATTGGTTTTTTTGGGTGCTTTATGATAAATACAAAAGAAATGAATTTAATAGTGAAAATATATTTTTAATAAAATTTTAAATTTATTATTTTAAATCTTAAATTTTAAAATTAATAAAAATATTATAATAAGAAAGATTCAAAAATAATAATAAATTTGATGTAGTCACTTTAGATTAATAAATATTGATTTAATTTGTTTATAAAAAAATGATATTTTAATTTTCACAATTTTATTATATTTTATATATGCATAATACACATGTAAATTGATAAACAAATTTAATATTTCTGTATTCAAGCTTTTGTGATCTATAATGAATTAAACAAAGTTTTTCGGTAGAAATTACATGAGAGAATTTTTTGGCTGACGCGTTTCAAATGTACAAGTGTGATTCATCATCAGGACTAGATGAAGAGGCAGACCATGGCAAAGGCTTAAATAGAGAGCAATGTAGAGACATAATTTCAAGTAACGGCTAAAGAGTCTCTACGTCATTTCAGAAAACCCAGATCTGTCTTCAACTTGGAAACCCTTACGCAAGACCGTTCAAAGTGATGAACTTTAATAGCAGTGGGTCTTCCATATAGGGTAGTAATTTCTCTATTCAAAATTCTGTGATCCATAATGAATTAAACAAAGTCTTTCGATAGAAATCACATGAAAGAATTTTTTGGCCGACGCGTTTCGAACCAACAAGTGTGGTTCATCATCAGGACCAGATGAAGAGGCAGACCATGGCAAAGGCTTAAATAGAGAGCAATGTAGAGACATAATTTCAAGTAACGACTAAAGAGTCTCTACATCATTTTAGAAAAGCCAGATCTATCTTCAACTTGGAAACCCTTACGCGAGACCGTTCAAAGTGATGAACTTTAATAGCAGTGGCCCTTCCGTATAGGGTAGTAATTTCTATATTCAAGCTTTTGTGATCCATAATGAATTAAACAAATCTTTCGGTAGAAATCACATAAGAGAATTTTTTGGCCGACACGTTTTGAACCAACAAGTGTAGTTCATCATCAGGACTAGATGAAGAGGCAAACCATGGAAAAGGCTTAAATAGAGAGAAATGTAGAGACATAATTTTAAGTAATGGATAAAGAGTCTCTGCATCATTTTAGAAAATCTAGATCTGTCTTCAACTTGGAAACCCTTACACGAGATTGTTCAAAGTGATGAACTTTAATAGCAGTGGCCCTTTTGTATAGGGTTTTAATTTCTATGTTCAAGCTTATGTGATCCATAATGAATTAAAGAAAGTCTTTCAGTAGAAATCACATGAGAGAATTTTTTTGGCCGACGCATTTCAAACCAACAAGTGTGGTTCATCACTTGGTCCTAATAATGAACCACACTTGTTGGTTCGAAATGCGTCAGCCAAAAAATTATCTCATGTGATTTCTACTGAAAGACTTTGTTTAATTCATTATGGATCACAGAAGCTTGAATACAGAAATTACTACCCTATACGGAAGGGTCACTGCTATCAAAGTTCATCACTTTGAACGGTCTCGCGTAAGAGTTTCCAAGTTAAAGACAGATCTGTTTTTTCTAAAATGATGTAGAGACTCTTTAGTTGTTACTTGAAATTATTTCTCTATATTGCTCTCTATTTAAGCCTTTGCCATGGTCTGCCTCTTCATTTGGTCCTGATGATGAACCACACTTGTTGGTTCGAAACACGTCGGCCAAAAAATTCTCTCATGTGATTTCTACTGAAAGACTTTGTTTAATTCATTATGGATCACAGAATCTTGAATACATAAATTACTACCTTATATGGAAGGGCCACTGCTATTAAAGTTCATCACTTTGAATGGTCTCACATAAGGGTTTCCATGTTGAAGACAGATCTGGATTTTCTAAAATCATGTAGAGACTATTTAGTCGTTACTTGAAATTATGTCTCTACATTGCTCTCTATTTAAGCCTTTGCCATGGTGTACCTCTTCATCTGGTCCTAATGATGAACCACACTTTTTGGTTCGAAACACGTCGACCAAAAAATTCTCTCATGTGATTTCTACCGAAAGACTTTATTTAATTCATTATGGATCACCGAAGCTTGAATACAGAAATTACTACCCTATACAGAAGGGCCACTGCTATTAAAGTTCATCACTTTGAACGGTCTAGCGTAATGGTTTCCAAGTTGAAGACAGATCTGACTTTTCTAAAACGATGTAAAGACTCTTTAGCCATTACTTGAAATTATGTCTCTACATTTCTCTCTATTTAAGCCTTTGCCATGGTCTTCTTCTTCTTTTGGTCCTAATGATGAACCACACTTGTCAGTTTGAAACACGTCGGCCAAAAAAATTCTCTCATGTGATTTCTACCGAAAGACTTTGTTTAAATTTAATATTATTTTGTATATTATATTTTTGAAATATCCATATAGATTAATTAGAAAATTGTATATAGCTTTTATTAAACAAATCCCCTATATTTATATTATAGTTTTCATGTTTTTCCGCATGAATCGTTTTATATTATAGCATATATGAATCGTCAAGAAAAAATACTTTTACACGTTTTATTTTTTACTTTGAGTAGTTTTTATGGTTTTTTCTATGAATTGTTTTATTATTAAGCCATAGGCCCAGTCTATGAATTGGGCTCCAGGAATTATAAATTTTGACTTCAGGAATTATAAATTTTTAGGTTATGAATTGTGCTTCGGGACTTTTTAAATTTTGGCTTTAGGAATTATAAATTTAGCTATTAGTATCTAATTCCACTCATTAATGTTTGCCAACATCAATCAAATAAAAGATAGTCTTTCAAATTTGCACATTCAATAAGCAGGAAGAAAAATCAATTGATCAATTCAATTAAGAGAGTTTGAAATTTAATAAATACGAAACAAGGTAAAGGACCAAGATGCACATACATTTGGCATGACTGAAAGCTTGCCCCTTTATGGACCACCAATGGGTAATTCCTAGTGGCATGGTTTTCTTTGAATAACAGTGATGATTCAACTTGGATTTACAGTGATGCATATCCCCACCACTAGTTTGAAAACTGACTTATTATAGCTTTTCCCACCATGTAAAATGAAAAATATATGTGGGAATTGTTTTCCCTCCAACTCAAAATCCTCCTAAAACTGGCACCAACTTGTCAATGATTCACTTTAATAGTCTTTTTTGTCACTATCTTGTTAGTGATTTACCTTAATATGTATCTCCTTTCAATAAGTTTCTTCTCTGACATTGGATATCTATGCCACTTTTTGGAGTTTTTTCCCAAAATTTGGTTAAAAACATTTTGTCGAATCTTCATTTTTGTTTTTTAAATAGGGTTTTTGACTTATATATGAATTCAACATGTTAAAAAAAGCCTTGGAGCATTTCAATTGTGGAGATTTCACAACTCAGACTTGTGATTCTGCAAAATCTACCTAGATTCTAGGCAACACTTTTGATAAAAAGCATTGGAAACCACTCCAAAATGCTAACAGGTAGACTACGACTCTCCTGCCAATCCACTTTTTCAATCATCGTAATATTATAGCGCATTGTCTATCGTGAGCACCAAGCCCAATGATTCTATGTCCGTTGGGATTTGACCTCCTATGTCATCGGCCTGAGCGACTCCATTTTCCAAGCCAAAAAGAGGTACAACTAAGAAAAGGGCAGTCCAGGAAATCTGTTGGAAAGGCAGATGAGGAAAGGCACAAAATTTCACACATAATAACATGATTTACATCTCTTCTATTGATCAAACAAAACTTGATGATTACAATGAACCCGATGAGGGGTATTTAACCTTTTTCAACTTGCGACTCATTTAAAATAACTTTGACATGCAATAATACTCTAAACTTGACCTTACCAAAAATAATACTTAACTCAACTTGACTCAGTTAACAAACTCTCTATTTTATCCAACTCTTCGTAGTTAACAAACTCTCTAATTTATCCAACTCTTCATGTGAGAGTAATTAACTATCCTTAACACTCCCCCTTAATTATAACTGCTAAACTAATACATGACTCATGACAACTCAAACATGTGTGCTGGTCTAAGTCTCAGCTACACTTACAACACCTATTTTTCCTCTGTGAACTCAAATACATATTTTGCTAATGGCTTAGTGAATATATCACGCAATTGGTCACTTGATTTACAAGGTTTCAAGTATACTTCTCCATTGATCACAAGTTCTCTAATAAAGTGATATCTAGTATCAATATGCTTACTCTTTTGATGAAACACACTACTCTTGGATAATGCAATGGCTGCAGTGTTGTCACAATCTATTTTCGTTGATCATTGTTGTTTTTGTTTGAGTCTGTCTAATACTCTTCTCAATCATACTGCTTGGCATGTTGTTGATGTCGTTGCTACATATTATGCTTATGTTGATGAAAGTGTCACAATAGGATGCTTCTTAGATGGCCATGAAATCACACTTGAATAAAGATGGAACACAAAACCAAAAGTGCTCTTCCTATCATCCAAACTTCCAACAAAATCATTGTTGGTGTATCCAACCAAATCTTACTTCTTTGTGCTTGCATACATTATGCCACAATCTGCAGTTCCTGCTATGTATCTTAGAATTATTTTTCCTTCTCTCCGATGTGAGTCTTTTGGAGTCTCCAAAAATATAAAAATCAAGCTAATTCCTTGAATAATATCTAGTCTTGTAGTTGTGAGATACATGAGGCTGTCAACCAATCTTTTGAATAAAGTTGGATTGACATCTCATCGTTCATCCTCAGTTTTGTACCTGTTGCAACTGGTGTAGGGGAAAGTTTACAATTTTCCATCCTGAATCTTTTTAGAAAATCTTTAGCATATTTATTTTGAAAATTAAAAAAATCCTTCTTTTTTTTTCAGATTGCTCAACTTCTGTACCAAGAAAATATTTCATAAGACCAAGATCTATCATCTCAAATTATTTCTTCATGGCTACTTTAAATTCATCTAACTCAAGATCACCAGTATAAATCATGTCATCCACATATAAACAAACAATCAAAATATTTCCATGCTCATTTACCTTTGTGTACAAGGTAGGCTCAATGTTGCTTCTACAAAATCCATTCTTGATCATGTAGCTGTCAATTCTACTATAACAAGCTCTAGGTGCTTGTTTTAGTTCATAGAGTGCTTTCTTCAACTTGAAAACTTTATCTTCTTGTCCTTCAACTTCATATGTTGGAGGTTGCTACACATAGATCTATTCTTCTATAATCCCATTTAAGAAGGTTGATATCACATCCATCTGATATACATTCCACTTGTTCTGAGTTGTTGTGGCTAAGACTACTCTTACAGTACCCAATCTCACTACCAGAGCAAACATTCCTCCAAAATCTATTCGAGGTTGGTGCGAGAACCCTTTTGCTACTAGTCTTGCTTTAAATATGTCAATTTCTCCTTTCTCATTCAACTTTGTCTTATACACCCATTTTACACCAATGATATTTTTATCCTTTGGAAAATCAACCAAATCCCATGTATCATTCTTTTCAATAACTTCTATTTCTTCGTCCATGGATTGCGCCCAATTTCATCTCTGATTGCTTCTTCAAACAAAGAAGGTTGGAATGAAAACAATGCAAGGTTTGAACTAACATCCAACTAATCATAAATATCTTTTAGATTTCTCATTTTTCTCTTACCATTGCTTGATTCATCACCTGATTGATTCCTAGTAGAATTCTGATTTACTGGTATGCTTGAAGATCCATGTTGTTCATAATATCTTGGAGTCCTTGTTGGCGTGACTCTGTATAGTGTATTCTCTTGTGATTCTTGTTTCTCTTTATCTACTACATCCTCTTCTTCCAACAAAGGTACTCTTGCATTAACTGTTTGGCCTATACTCCCATTCCATGACTCTTGTTATTTAAATAAAAGATATCTACTGATTATGGTGTTTTTGGTGACAAGGTTATACAATTTGCAAGGTTTTGATTGCTCATTGTAACGAGTAAATATGCATTTTTCACTTTTATCGTCCAACTTTCCTCTTAGCTCTTTAGGTACATGTGCATAAACTACACATCCAAACACTCTAAGGCAAGATACACTACAAGACATACCTGACCATGCTTATTCCAATACTCTATTCATCACACTCTTTGTAGGAGATTTGTTTATCACATAAACAACACATGAAACTGCTTCTACCTAATACTCATTTTACAAGTTTCTTCCTTTCAACATGTTGCTTGCCATGTTCATAATTGTTGTAACACCCTCCTCCCACATTTACCCAAGCTAGTCGGTGCACCAGGGTAAACATGTGACGAAGCATTACTATGATATAATTCAACTCCCCAAGTACAGTTAAGCAAGTGGAACCAACATGAAAAGACCAAACTAACCTTCCTCGGAAGCTACAAAACATTCACGAGCCAACCAATCCCTTCAGGTGCCCAACCCCTAAGAGAAATTGGCCTTTCATTGCGTAGAGCCTAAACTACTCCCAAGACAAGGCATGCATGCAGCTAGGACCATCTTGTCATTCCCCAACAAGGATTCCATGTGATTGTGGCCTTTTTCAAGAAGTTATGTGCAAACGACACCAAATTATGTGCCACTTTTTAGGGCTATGACTTAGGCCACTGCCCAAAACTTCATGAAACTTCCAAAAATGAGAAATAACATCGAGACAAGAGACCTAGTGAAAAGCATTGAAAAGAGGCTTGATCTAATTACTAGCCATGACAAGCATTTTGTCAAACATATCAAAAATATGTAATCTACAAGTCACAACAATAGATCTTAGCATAGGGGCCTCATACATATCTGAGAATTATCAAATAGGAGTGATATCTCCTAAAAATATCTTCATTGTTATCAAGGATAATTTTAGGGGCGAATGTTCGCCCTTTGGCGAAATTAAGGGGTTTTAAATTTTTAGTGGGCGAATATTTTATATCATAGTACATTTTTACAAATCACCTCAAATAGCCCACCTTATTTTAAGGGAGAGGGTAAAAAAGGTAAATTTAGCCCTTGAAATTAGGACTTACAACCTTCCATTCGCCCATTTTCAAGAATAAGTTTTATTTAAGTGAATCCATTCACCCATTTTCAAGAATAGGTTTTATTTAAGTGAATCCTATGGGCCAAATACTATATTTATAAAAGAGCTATGGTAAATTAATAAAAATATAAATAAATGAGAGGTATGGTAAATAAATAAAACATTTTTTATATTTACTCCATAAGTCACCATATATACATGTAAGGGTGTAAACAAATAAAAATATAAGTAAAGTGGAGGTATGGTAAATACATAAAACATCTTTTTTATCGTAAATAAATAAAACCTCTTTTTATATTTAGTCCATAACCCTTGTTCTATTTATGAAGGCTCAAGAAAGAGGTTTTATTTAAGTGAATCCTATGGGCCAAATACCATATTTGTAAAAGAGTTATGGTAAACAAATAAAACATTTTTTTATATTTACTCCATAAGTCACCTTATATTTGCGAACACTCAAAAAAATGGGTTATATTTAGGTGAAACCTATGGCCAAAATACTATGGGACAAATACCATGGACTAGATTGTTATTAATACCATGCAAAAAACCATTATTAACCCTAATATTAGAATTAATAAAAATAAAAATGGCACATGGTATTGACCCAAGGTATTCACCAAAATGGCACATGGTATTGACCCAAGGTATTCACCAAAATGGCATATGGTATTGACCCATGGTATTCACCTGGAATGTAGCCTATTTAAATGGGGGAATTAAACCAGCATGTAGCCTATGCTAAGATTCACTAGGACTTTACAAAGTTTTATTATTTAGTGAAAGACTCGCCAAGATCTTACAAGATTTTATAATTGAGTAAAATATTTGCCATGCCTGGTGAGAGATTCGCCAAAAAATTATATATACATATTATATTATTGATAAAATCGCCTTCCATTTTTCCTATATACCATGGAGATTCGCCCATTTATTATATTTATAAATTTAGGGGGGTTCTTAAAATTTTCCCTGATTGTTATCTATTAGGTCATTCATTCACTCACATTTCATATTCTAACGAAAACATTATGTGGGCCATCCATCATAACTATCATAAAACATAATTATTGCCAGCGAATAACCATAGATATATCAATGAGGAAACAATCATTAAAACTACATATATCAAGCACATTTAATCATAAAATTACCAAGGAAAAGGAGCTCTTTTTAACATATGCAAATCCAACCAAGTCATGGACTTCCATGTACCACCCAACCATAGATTGGGCTGAACCAAATCTCTGTTCCATCCAATCACCCCCATGCTATATTTCAAGCATGAATGTGGGATCTCATGAAACATATCAAACAAAACCAAACTATGGCTTCCAGAGGAAAAACTACCTCAACCCTCAACCAATGCCAGTGATTCCACCTCACGGTCAGAAATCACTAACCATCACCAAATTTGTCTCTACCCAATCTATCTAGGGATCAAGAGTATTTGTTCCAACCAAGGCTTCCAGGACTAGTAACTCAATCCATAGTTATTGCTGGGCTCTAGAGAATTTGTCCAACCAGGGCTTCCAAGACTAGTATCTCAACCCACCAAAGGCTCTAGAGCATTTTTACAACCAAGGGTTACAAGACTAGTAACTCAACCCAAGTTGTTACAGAGCTTCCAGAGTGTTTGTCCAACTAAGGCTACAGGAACTAGTAACTCAACCCACATCCATAAGGAACATGAGAACCAACTAGAAAACAAGAGGTAAACCCCACAACGCCATGGCTTTCTAGGAAATTGAAAGGCTAGGAATAACCACTGTCAATCTAGGCAATTCTCAATGCCAATGACATATGATAACCAAGAAACCACATGCATGTGCCATGCATGCCACAAATAGCGAGAAATCATACACGCAACTTGGTACCTACAAGAAAAATCCATTGTAGTTGGCGATCCCAGAGTCCTCTTGCACTTGCATGCTCATTTTTTTCCTTCGTGCTCCAAATTCAAAGTATTCCACACTCCTCCAAGAGTGCTCCAAGAAAACTCTAAGTGTCCAAGAGTATGAGAGAGAGTGTAGAAAATGAGAGCTCCAAAACTGAATTGACAAAAAGCTACAAATTGATCTTCGGAAGTCTTTTTATTAATGAGGCCTCTATTTTCTTTAACTTTCCATTATTTCCTTCATTTTTATCCTCACATGCAATGTGTGACCTTTCACCTCGCTTTTCTCCTATTTTCCATTATTTTCATAAATAAAATGCCAATAAATGTCTCATGCCTTTATCATTGACTTTTCCAATTTCCATAGCCATTAACTAATCACAAGTGATCCACGTCACTATGTTTTTTCCCAACATTCAACTTGGAATACATCTCCCATGACCTTGGTTATTATTTTTCCTTTATTAACTTATCACATGGAATTTTTACCAAGGTTGTTACAACCCCCCCCCCCCTTGGGGTAACACCGTCCTTGGTGTTCAATGACGCCTGCAGCCAACAATATTGTTGAAAATAAAAACATAATGCCCATGGAGCTTTATAATTTAGCCCGTTGAAGTATTTACCATGATCATTCTTTTGAGAATCAAACCAACATGAGAAACATAATGTCATAAAAACCATAATGAAATGACACCCATACTACTTATTGGAGATTTATAACATAGCTCATGGTGGTATTTACATCCATATACATATATACATATACCAAACATCACACCAAAACATTTTCTAAAAGAATTTTCTCAACTAGAGAATAGAAAATGATACATAGCCCGCATCTGATCTGCCATCTCCCATGTAGCTTCATTGGGACCAAAGTGCTTCCATAACCTATTTGATTGCTCGGTTCCGAAGTAGGAGCATACTTTTCTGCAAAATGCACTAAGGTTCTAGCTGGAATTCTCCTTCTAGTTCCACCTGCAATACAGACTAGTCAATCACATGATCAACATATTTAACATACTTCCTAAGCAATGACACATGGAAAACATCACAGACTTTCACCATCGGAGGTAGTGTAAGTTGATAGGCTATTGGCTCAATCCTTGAAGAATACTGAAATGTCCACAAAATCGATGACATGTTAGCTTGGAACATGTTCCAATCCTCAAGGATATCTTCTTAGGCTTAATGTGCAAGTACACCTGTTCCCTAACCTGAAACTCCTTAAACATCCTATTATGATATGCATAAATTTTTGGTATGTCCTGTTTTGCCTTCACATTCTTCTTGATTACCTGCGTTTCTCATTCCATCTCTACGAACATGTCTGGTCCTATCAACACCCTATTAACTGGATCATTCCAACTCATGGGAGTATTACAACTCTGCCCATATAGTTCCTCAAACAGACTTATCCTCAAATGTTCCTAGTACCCATTGTTGTAAGCAAACTCAAACAGTGGAAGATACTCTTCTAACCTCCACTACTGATGCATCACATACATCCTCAACATGTACTCCAATATTCTATTGAACCTCTATGTCTGTCCATCTGTCTACAGATGATAAGTTGTATTGAAGGCCAACTCTGTGCCTAAACTAACAAACAACTCTTTCAAGAATCTAGAAGTAAATGTGCCATCCCTGTCTAAAACAATCTTCTTTGGAACACCATGCAACCTCACTACATCTTTGATGAAGGCCTATGCTACATCATTAGCTGAATATGTAGACTTTGTTGGAATGAGGTGCATTACCTTTGTCAACCTGTCAACCACAACCATAATAGAAACATGTTGTCTAGATTTCCTCGAAAAACCTTTAATGAATTCTATGGAAATGGACTCCCATTTCCACTCTGGAATCAGAATCGGCTGTAGTCGACCACCTGCATGCTTAAAAGATTAAAAGTGTGCAATGCTTCTTTCATATATCCAAAGATGACTTCCTCAATGTACTCACAAAAGAATGTGTTGCAACTTGTATCGAAAACATTTGTAATCAATTTAGATGAAGTTACTATGCATTCTTGTTCTTATTTCTCTACCATATCAATGCAAGTTTTCAACTCTAGTCTACCACACTTTACACAATAGTTATCACACATAATCACATGCTAGAATCGACATCCAACATGAGCAACGTGACACTATAAACTATAAACTCCCTTAATGGAAATAGGGATAAAAATATTAATTGCAAATGATAGTTTGTCTCAAAATAATGGATGTACTATCTACTTCAGAGAAACAAAGAACTTAAGAGAAATATTTGATTCTTACTAGCTTATAAAATTGATCTTTGCACGATCTGGGAAACCAAATACTTAAACCTCTAGTCCTAGAATTGTCATATTCCCTTAGTTTACAGATCCCTATCCTAGTGTGAAATGACATACAAATTCTTATATTACAGTTTCTAGTGATACAAATTCTAACAATTGTTTTTGCTAGTCTTTCAAGGTTTGAGAGTGGAGGTAAAGTTCTGCTTTTAAAAATAAAATCTTATCTCTATTAGGAGAAAAATACAGAGTAGGAGTTGGTGGTGCTTCAACCATATTTCTAATATCTATTGTTGGGAGACAATGGCCATTGTAAACTGAAGCTCCATCATCTTCTAAAGGGGGGAATGTCGACTTATCAAAGTCCTGTGTATCTTCCATTTTTGAAATAGGAACACACTTGTTTACGGAACACCCTCTAAAAGAATCCATTAAATCCCCACTTTTCCTACCTAAAATTCCCAAATACCAAAATGAATATACACACTTACTCAACTTCAAGGGAAAAACCCTTCTTCTAAGCTGTCCAAAATGCAAGTTCTAGCGCTAAAAAATGGTAGACCTAGTAGATGATACCATTAGAGGTGAGCATTGTGATCTTCATTTACAGGACAATGTCTAATGGATCTTGGCTATGGTGACAAAATAGCCCAAATTTGTTTACCCACTAAGCATGAAGGTAGAGGTAGAATGCCCACATAGACAAAGACTATTCCAATGGCTTCTACCGATTTTAAATTAAATTTAGCTAGTCAGTGTCCCAAAGGGCGAAGGCTGATGATATGTTCCTCTATAGCACATGAATATGCACCTAAGGAAACATAAACATTAAATTCACTTTTTTCAAGTTTAAGATTTATCATATACCGACACCAATATAAAACACACACCGTACATTACATCCAACCATCACAAATCACCATACAAATGGAATCATAATAAATAATACGACTGAAACCCAAATGGTATTAGATCGATTTAACAATAATAGGCATGAAAATCAAAACATGAATACAAATTTATGAGTGACGAACTTATCTCAATTAAAAGGGAAATCGAATCAGGGATGAAATCTTTCCTCCTAACCTTAGGTAGACTACAAGTGAACCTCTCTCACATAGCTGCTACCCCCAAGCCAATATTCAAAGCATGAGGGAATAACTCTAGGACCCAAGTTGAGCACTACTACTAACCAAGTTCGACGGACCCACATGGTTGTATACTTCCCTCCAATATCAAGCCTCCCCTATTATTTTCCCATCCTAGCCAAAATCGCATGGGACAATGAATGATCCCCACCTGTCAATCTCGTTACAGCTTTTTGTATTAGTTGGCCTGTTAGTACTAATTGATTTTTGTGTTTTCCTATCCAATATTTCCATCTAATCACATAATGCGACTTAACCTCTCTTTTTTTCCCTTGTTTTCCAACTATCCCAAGCAGCTTGTCCACCTCAACACTAGAGTTAGTTGTCCCAATTTGACTTAGCCCATGTGCATGCTTATACTAAAAAAATGACTGTGTTATTATAAAACCCTCCCCCTTGGAGGAACATCATGCTCATTGTTCAATGGCCACATATAATAAAATTAATTGCGACAAAAATAATAATAAAAAAAAAAATGAACACAACCATTGTGGAGCTTTATATGTACAACTAGTTTCATCTTTTAATAGGATTTATATGCACAATGGCTCACCCAACCATTTTGAAATCCATATGTTATAAGTTTACCCATTTTCCAATGGCCCATTTTTGTTGTCCTTTGATTCAATCCAACCATGGATTTGTTCCCTTTCTGTTATGAAACCAACTCACAAAAGGATAGAAAAGATAGATCAACACCTTAGAAATAAGCCTCTTCGAGGGGGAAACCTCCTTTACATTACAGAAATGAACAATTCTTGGATGATACAAATGACAATACCTCCTTTCTATATATAGGATTCTAAGGGGTCATAATATAATCAAAGCCGACATAACGATAATAATGTAAGGGAACAATAATAACAATAGTGGGCTTCTATGGGGCTCAATAATAACAATATGGGGACTACATGGGAACAACAATATAATAAGGGGGTGGTACTAGTAACAATAAGGGGTTACACTAGTAGAATAGGGACCTAACATGCCCCTCTCCTTCAAAACGTGTTGTCCTCAACACTTGAGTAGTTCTTGACACTTATGTACAAAATTCTTGTCCTCCCATGTGGAATCTTCAGCGGGTAAGTTCTTCCACTTGATGAGATACTCTAAAATTGATTGATTTCATAGCTGTTGGGTCCTTTTTTATGTGAATGCTCCAAGTTCCAATATGTGTTTTCCTTCCTTGTAAAGTTTTATCAATATTGTTTGAACTAGGATCCTCTGCAACTTCTGAATGAGTGGCCACAATTCTTCATCCTTTTTCCATTCATCCCTTGCTTCATGTATCCAATTTGGTTGGATAATAGAAATAAAATAAATAATGCTTCCACATCCTCATCCTTTCTTGAGAGTGCATTTGCAACAACATTTTGCTTCCCTTTTTGGTAAATGATTTCAAAGTCATAACCCAACATATTTGTGACCCATTTTTTCTCTTCTTATACAGATAATCTTTGTTCTAGAAAGCATTTAAGACTATCATGATCCATTTTTACCTTGAAGTGTCTTCCCATTAGGTAAGGTCACCATTTCTTAAGTGCATGTAATATTGCCAACATTCCCTTCTCATAAATTGCTTGCTTGAGATGGTTGTAAAAATACCAAATCGCCTACATCAAAACTTCTTTCACTGTGATGTTGACCTTCCTGTTGTTTCATTCGATTCTACACCGAAGTGGCGTTATCATTTAAAAGTTGGAGAACTTGTTGTTGATTCTCGATGTGATTTTTCACTGCTTGAATATTTTTCTTCTTGATATGTCCTTCTATCTTGAGAATTTGAGGAGTGGTAATTTCTTCGAATGCATTACAAGATATGGTCAGATTCATTTCTTGATGCTCGATGTGATCTTTCACTTCTTGAACATTTTTCTTCTTGATATGTCCTCCTATCTTGATAGTTTGAGTGGTAATTCCGACCAATGCATTACAAGATATGGTCAGATTCATTTCTTCTTTCTCAATGTGATCTTTCAGTTCTTGAACCTTTTTCTTCTTGATGTGTCCTTCTATCTTGAGAGTTTTAGGAATGGTAATTCTTGCCAATGGTTTACAAGATATGGTTGGATTCATTTCTTCTTTCTCTGGGGTTGGTTCCTAGTGTATATCCTCTTCTTTTGATGTTTCTTGATCATATTCTTCCTCCTCTTCATAATCTATGTAAAATAATTTCTTCTCAGCACACTTAATACCTTTAGTGTATTTTTTATCACAATTATAACAAAGCTCTTTTGCTCTTTTTTCTTCCAATTGTTGTGGTGTCAACCTTGTAGGTTGTGGAAGTATAGGAGAAAAAATACTTCCATCTTTATAGTTGTGAAGGGTAGAATTCCTTGTTGCCATAATTTTGCTTTGCACTTTTCTTGCCCTCTCCAATGAATCAGGTTCCCAATGACAAACCCCATGTTGAATGTCATCCTTTAAAGTCCCTATGGAGACATCAATCCTCTGCTTCTCTAGAATATCATTTTCCCTTATATTCAATTTTTGAAAGTCCTTAATGTTCTCTGCCATTGAACACTTTTGTTTGAGATTTATCAATAGGCTAAAGAAGGTGTTTCTCTATGTATCCTCATAATGTGCTATCATTTCCTATGTGAAAATTGACCACGTAACAAGTGTTTTAAGAGAACAAATCCCTTTATACCATAAAAATTGATCTGGTTCTAAATAATTAGATGCAATATGTACCTTTTGTAACAGTGGTACGCCATGTAGATCAAAATATTTTTCCATCTGTAGTATCCAACTTACCGGATCCTTACCATCAAACTTCCTCATCTTGTTTTTTCTTGATTTTAGGAGCTCGATCTTGAAATGATTGTAACTCTGTAATTTCAGATCTCCAAGTTTTGAAATTTCGACCTTTAGTAGCCCTCTGAGTCCTCTTTCTAACCCCGAAAGTCTGATCAAGATTGGGTTCTGTAAGGAAGCGTTATGTCAAATCTCCCACGATGACCCAATTATAAACTGGTTCATTAGAGTGAACTTGTGCGAAGTGCCACGTGTCACTGTTTCAACCTTAGGACCTGAAATCAATACACATAAAACTACAGTCCATCCTCTTTTTGCAACTGCTCAACGAAATTTCAATTTGATGCTCAGAGAGAAAGTTATGACTATTTTACCAAGGTCACCTGTTTAGGATGTAATTCGAGAGCCTGCAGAAACCCTAAATGTCTCAGATTATATCTCCGAAAATATAGCGAGACAAGATTTGAAATTTGGACCCGAGCTTCACCACGATTTTGGTTCAAATGGGTTTAAATTTCAGAGTCTGAACCTTCGTAGAACAAATATGATAGCGAAAATTCCACGATGACCTATTTGAGATGAAATTCTGGAGCTTGCAAAAACCCTAACTTCCTCAGATCATATCTCCGAAAATATAGCGAGACAAGATCTCAAATTTGGATGCGAGGTTCAGACCGATTTCGTCTAAAATGGTTTTTTTTTTAGCTTTTGAAACTTTGTAGCGAAATCGTTATAGCGAAAATGCCACGATGACCTATTAGGGTGTACAGTCCTTAAGAGAGGTTGTTGCGGGCTTGTCTAAAGTCTTGTAGGATGCCGTTGTAACTTAGGGAAGTCAGGGCTGTGTTAAGGGCTTGACAGTGCCTTAAACTTGTAGCGTGAAGGGGAAACCTCCTATTAAAGGACATCCACAGTCCTTAAGGAATAAATCTGGGCAGCATTGGAGGGTCAGAATGACTGTAAAGTTTCCCTTACCAGGTTTAGGAGGACTACAAAAAAATCACACCTCAAATGGTGAGCTGGAGGTATGCATGTTGATGCATCTTGTTGACAACCTCCTTAGAAGAGGCTTATTTCTAAGGCATTGATCTATCTTTTCTATCTTTTTGTGAGCTGGTTTCATAACACAACCTCCTTTACATAACACAAATGAACAATTCTTTGATGATACAAATGACAAGACCTCCTTTCTATATATAGGAGTCTAAGGGGTCATAATATAATCAGAGCCGACATAACAATAATAATGTAAGGGCACAATAATAACAATATGGGGACTACATGGGCACAACAATATAATAAGGGGGTTTTACTAATAACAATAAGGGGTTACACTAGTAGTATAGGGACCTAACACTTTCCTTGGAGTGTTTGCTACCTCCAATATCCAGCTTTTCTATCTTTTCTTTGCTTATTCTTTCAGTGATCAATTTATGGCTCATTATTTCTGGGCACACCTCCAATGTTCTTTTGGTCCCACTTAGCTATGCTTCTCCAGGGCTCTAAGTACCCTCTAGGCTATCTACCCAGGTACCCACCCCACAGTCATGTTCGATCACAATCATGGTGGGTTGGGTGCCAAAGCAACACGAAAATATAAAATATGGGAGGATTTCATAAAGGATCGAAACACTAATTTCAAGCTGAAATAGGGAATCCTGAGGACCTCCTTCATCCACACACTGACCACTCAGAAATCCAATAATATACAGGGAAAGCAAAGTCTAATAGCATCCACCCTCCAGCTACCTTATGGAAGCCAGTCAATGCATACATGGAATCGAGAGGTTGATACGTCCACCCTTAGATGAGAAACAATGGAATCTATAGGTTGATACCTCGACCCTCAAGGGAATCCAAAGACAATACTGGATCCCCCCTTAAATGAGCAACAAGGGAATCCATAAGTTGATACCTCCACCCTCAAATGAAAAATAAGGTAATTCAAAGGTTGATACCTCCACCCTCAAGGGAATCCAAAGACCATATCATCTCCACCCTCAAATGAGAAACAAGGGAATCCAAAGGTTGATATCTCCACCCTCAAGGGAATCCAAAGGTTGATATCTCCACCCTCAAGGGAATCCATAAACCATACTAGCTCCACCATCAAATGAGAAACAAGGGAATCTAGAGACCATATTGGTTCCACCCTCAAATGAGCAACAAGGGAATTGAGAGGTTGATACCTCCACCCTCAAGGGAATTAGAGACCATATTGGCTCCACCGTCAAATGAGGAACAAGGAAATCCATAGGTTGATACCTCCACCCTCAAGGGAATTCAAAACTTTTTTTGAGCTTCACAACAACATTCCAGATCACTTGATCCACCTGTGTGTATTTTCCTTGTTGTACTGCGTGCATCCATCATTCTTCCACAAGAATGAATCTTAAAAAATCCTATCACTAGAAATGGAATCCTCATATTTACACATGTATCAACATATATATACAATATCTAAGCACATGTGCAATTAAAATTAGGGTTAAGAGAAGTCCCTATTACCATTTTCTTGTCCATCACCTTATGGAGTTATCCAACCTACTTGGTTTCCATATCACAAGTCACTTACTCTTTTCTATTGCATATGTTTGTTGCCATGTTTTTTCCAACTTATATCACGGTGTTTCATGCTACCCTATTTCCTCAACATGGTGTTATCCATGTGAAACATATATTGCCTCTTCCTTAGAAATTTGTGACTTCCATGCCAACCAACCATCTTGCCCCAAGGCCCCAAATTATGTAAATCATGGGACAACTATAAAATTAAAAAGTAATGCAAGAGGCCAAATCAAGGCAACATCACAAAAAAAACCCACAATCACAATTAATTGCAATCGCTATCACACACAAAAAAATGTGGCCTTGCATCATATCGCACAATAAGTCAAAATCATAACATATTAATCAACAAGTAAAAGGGTCCCAAAAAATTCACTCAGTGTCCTAAGTCTGGCATTTATGGCACTCTCCGCCATCATACCAGGCATACATATGTGTAATAAGTCTGCTTCCTTTCCCTGTCTCTGCCACTAGGTCATCTTGAGTGCACATAGACTCAACCTATTATCCTATAGCTGATCATGATTTCACTTTTTTAGAAGCAGATGTACACATTGGTTATAGCTATTTTCTTGCATTTGAAATGTTAGAGCCATGCTAACAGTTAATCATAATCAACCTCTTTGTCGATACCCCATTCACCACTATTTAGCTCAGCTTTTTAAAATATTGTTGAAATATTTGGCCTCCTTACTAAGGCCAATAGTCATGGTATATTTAATAAATTTCAATTTGGTACAAAAATAATGTTCTCATATGTAATCAATATTCACTTTTTCCGATAATTAATCTGCATAAAATCCATGACCATGGTGCTATAACAAATACCTATTGTGCATATATTTTGAATCCTGCCACATGGGTGGGAAATCTTAGCTACAAAGATAATTGAAAGCAATTGAATATTTTCCAAAAGGATGTAAGAGCTAGTCCTACTTATGCATCTAATGGCTAGCCTTGGCAGGTTCAATTGCATGGGTTTGAATTACATCTGATATATTTAGAACTATTTTGATAACTGATCTAAGTTTTGAGGAAGCTCCTTGACCTACCGTGTTTGCTCAAAGATATATGAAGAGACTCTTCTTGATAGGCTTAGTAAATTTGTGCTTCATGACCAGGCTTTCTCAGTCTATTCCTCAATTCACATCCTCTTACAGGGATGCTAACAAAGTCTTAATAGAAAAATATAGTTTCTAACAAAAGCAGTCTCTAGGCCTTGTTTCATACACTAATAAAAATATTACTATGTATGAAGAACTAGAATTTCTTGATTTTTCGTCCTTAAATACAACACTTAAGTCCATTACCAACTATTAATTGTTGCCGCTATCAAACGATGAATCTTCCAATAAACCAATTTGTAATCATTCTTGTCATAAATGTATTTGTCACCATATGGGTGAAGTGAAGATTGAAAATACATCATTTTTTTGTGGCTTTTATTCAACCAAATAGACCTGGATAAATTAATTTATATGCAGAATTTGATGCATTATGAGAGCCGTTGTATATGTTATTAGATTGGAAGAGCCTGCCAATGAGTTTTTTACATCATCAAGAAATCGTCTATTAAGAAATTTCTAACACCATCAAGGTTCAAGGAGTCTGGCCAAGAGGGTCCTCACCAATTTAGATAAACAATATAGCAAAATGATTCTTCGCATTCTAGTAATTGGACCTCTGCATTTATAGAAGATATTGTAATCACCCTAAATTTCCTTTATCTTTGAATTCAAGCTAGGAAATATGTCACTTACACAAGGAAAAGGGAAAGTCGGATTATCAAAAGAAAACAAAATTCTTTTGTCTATAATACAACGCTTATTTTCAATAAGATTCTTAAAGATGTTTCTGCTTGGGTACTAGACTAAAGTGATCTCCACCTAAAATCACTCCTCATACACTATTGTCTGTGTGCTCATGATCTAGGATGATCACAATGGCTCCATGAGAGAAAAGGTGTCAAAAGAAGCTATATGGGAAAGGCGATGGGAGAACCAAGAGAGATCATCAATGTTGAGTAGAAGGATGGGTTCTTAAAGAGGGTACGCCAAAATACCTAAGGAGAAAAGAAAAGAGTTAGGAGCAATTCACACCTCCTAATGGCAAGGAGATCTCTTTTATAGAACACCGTAAGGTTAATAAAGGGCTTCTTATGATATTTGAAGCCTAGTGTCATGTGAAAATTTGGGTCTATATAATCCCAATGTCCACAAAAGGGACCAATCAAATGAAAATTTGGATGCTTGGTCCATTTTTTTTTTCAAATCTCACCTAATTGAGCATATCAATGAAATAATTCATACCATACAAACAATACAAGAGAGAACAACTAAACAATACCAACATCACCCAGACCTTTTGTAGATCATTTACATACCGCGTAAACTCTCAAGAAATAAAAACAACCATGTAAATTTGTAGAGATATTATCCCACCAAACTAGAAAAGACTAAAAAAAGGGTTCCATATGACTCTCCAACCCTGTTGAAAGACCTTTCATGTTTTATTAGAGAAACACAAATTAAACAAAGAATGCAAAGTTTATTTATGAAGGTAACTTTTACTGTTGATCCTTTAGGAAACCATCAAATGTAGTGTCAAATATGATTTGAGAGAGTGTTATGCCCCAAGCTCCACATGTTTTCGTTAGTGTTTGATTCATTTATTTGTTCTCTAATAGTTTTGTAACATTGTGGTTATTAGAGCATTGTTATTAGTGCAATCAATTCATTTCGTAATAGAGCCCATTAGGCATGAGTGTTGAACCTGAGAGTTTTGATACCACTTATAACACCCCCTTATTATATGTGTTACTATTATTTTTATTATATGTCTTGTTTTTTTAACTGAAGAAATTGCACCTGGAGCAACTCTCAGGCATACATATTCCTCCCTGGGATTGGACCATGAGACTTGTGGGGACCTCCCCACCCAACTGTTGGACCACATGCTCAAGACCACAACCTAGGTAGTGTTCTTTCATAGCCATGGAACTATCTACATTTCTCTTAAGAAATACTTTGAGTATCTTTAGCTGAACTTCCACACTATGAGGAGTGTACTATGTAGTCAAGCTCTCTTGGGACTTGCACCTAGCCTCATATGCACTCACTCAGAAGCCTTATTACCAAAAATGGGACGATAGCCACCGTTCCTGGAAAAGAATGTAGAAGAAACAAGATGGCACAGATAACGCCATTTGCGACAGCCAATGTGGTTTCTATAGGTGAGAAATTTGTTTGGATTTTTTTCTCCTCATTTTTTACTCCATTTCGTGGTTTCCTTCATGGAGCATGTTCGCAACATTAACACATTTCATAATTATTATAGTATAGGGATGTATATCCCTAAAGTTTGAACATTAGAATAATAATTTTCTTATGGAGATGGAAACATTGTTGTAAGAAACCTAAGAGTAAGACCTTTGTAATTTGAGATTGGACAGAACACCAAATATTCGGTATTAGGGAAATAAATTTTTGTAGCGCCTGTTCTGGCGTTATTTTTTTTTATATCACAATAGCGTTAATTTTTTTTATATCACAATATACAAATTTGAAACTACCCTATTTTATGATCTAATGATATAACTATGGAGCTTAAAATAAGATATAAAATCTTGATCTAAAATGAGCATAAGATTTCTCACAATGCCTTAGGTTAGGTTATTTCTTTATCAAGAAGCTGAAATATCTTCATCAAGGGGTTGTTTGACTTCATCTAAAAAAATGTGAATCTAAAGATTTAGACATATCAAAATAGTTTTCTACAAAATAAAAGCATTCATGATAAAGAGCTTGGAAGCAGTGGCCAAGAGATTTATTTGAAAATGTAAAGGCTTGAATTGCATGAACCCTCTTTTTATGTTCTTTTGCAAGTCAATCCAACCATGTAAATTCTAAATTGAAAAATATGTAACTTGTGAGTGCTCTTATTTTTTTAAGTTTCTACTATATGAATAGTGGAATGGGAATTTGTCACAAATGTAGTGTTGTAGTACTGTGGTATGGAAAATTTGTTTGCAGAATCTTCTTTCCATGACCTTGTGAAAGAGTTCAGTGTGCATAAAATTTTGATTTTGAGATGGTGAAACTCATGGAATCATGGCTTAAGTATTACTCATGGCTGATGATGAATGCTTTGTTTTATGATTTTTCATATTTTACTTGTTTTTCTCTCTCTTGGTTTCTTGAATGCGAAACCTCGCAACTCCGTTTCTCGTCCTGTTATCATTTCTCAATTCGTTTCTTGTTTCTCATTTTTGGTAACATAGTTCAAGAGGTTTTGAACATGAGTGACTCACTTAGGAGGTTTTGAAAATGGGTCTCCACACCAATTCAATTACAAACCCAATCACCTCACTACTTGCTACAATGCCTATGTTTTATTAGTGACTACATTCCAAAATTTATAGAGATGAAGGGAAACTAGCTATATCCATTCTTAGTTGGCTGTAGTCACTCTTAGATAAAACCAAAAGACATAATGGTCCAACGGAAATGAAAAGACACATTATCAAATATACAAGAAATAAGAGACATGAATATCCTAATAGACACCGCTATACGGAACAATTATTAAACATAAATAATAATAATCATGTATTATAGGTATTACTTCAATTGATTTTGTTAGTAGATTTCAATTGACACTTTTTCACTCAAATTCTCTTTTCTAATTGTATCTAAATTTTTGTCTCTGCTATAATAATTTAAGCCTATCTAAAGCTTTATTACTTGATCCTTATTTTCTTCTTTCATTTTGCAAAGAAAAATCATTAGTAGAACTAAAGAGCATGCCGCGCCATCCCTTGTTAAAGAGCTCTTAGTCTATACTTTCCAATGCAATAATGTTACATAAACCTTGGTCTTAAGTAAAAAGTTTCAACCTCTCCAACACGACCTTTTTGGATAGGAAAAACCCACTCCAAAACCACTTCTTATGGCTCTAAATACCATTTTTTTGTCAATTAAAAGGCAACATATTAGGCATAAAAAAAACTAGCCATTAACGAAAAAATTAAAGGAACCTCTACCTAAACGAACACTAATTAAAGGAACCTCAAACAATGCCTCTTTCAAAACAAACGTGTGGACGATGGATAATTTCAATGATATTATGACATTATTATCACATTCCAGGTCTAGAAAAACTTCTTTCACTAAAGTATGGATAATATTGATCCACTAGTGCGTGGTGACTTAATATGTGTAGTCACTTGATTAACAACCACCTAGGGAAACTGGTTGTTAGAATGTGAGCAGGTGATCGTTCTTAGCTATACCACTAGAAGTCATTGTACACATGATATGTTATAATTTTCATATGCTTTAGAGGAATCTTCCTTTACCGTGTATGTGATAACTCAAGAAACTGAGGAGAAAGAACAAATGTAGATGTTGAAAAGGTTACAACCTTATCCTTCTGTTATGGTCAAGACCAACCATGCTTACATGAAAATAAGGCACTTTCTAATGCATGTTAGGGAGAAGAAATTGATGTGATTAGTTCCAGATGTCGAGGGAAGGGCAGGGACATTAATGTTAGGATTATCCTAGAAAGAAAGGTGGAGTTGGAAATATCAATGTCATGCAAGGTGAAAATACTATAGAGAATGTGGCGTGGTACATCATGGTTGGTGAAAATGCATTGAAAGATAATGAGCATGGCCACAAAGGTAGTTTCATATTACAGAATGGGATAATCTAGTAGTGGAGTGCCCTCCCAATAAATGGTATACACAGGAATGGACTGTAGTTGATGGATTTCTTACATCATGAGAATATCCAAGTGTGTTGGTAATGGGAGTAGTCTAGTTTATGTGATGTTTAACCATATCCAAATGCCCATTTGGCTGCATTGATTACCCTGGTAATGTCCTATTAAATGGGTAGCACATATAGTTATTTTACTGTGCCACCATTACCACAGGGAGTTTATGCCTAACATGGTCCATTTGCTATCATTTTGAGGGAAAATGAAGTGAAGAGCCACTTAGTATATATATATATCTATATATATATATATATATATATATATATATATATATAAATTCAATCTCACATCAATAGAAATCATCAGACATCCAGTGGAGTTATACATATTGGTTTAACACCAACTATAATTCTGACATGTGGTTAAATATCCAACTATGTGTAGGGTGCAAACCTCAAATATTAAAAGTTTGCAATGCTTCTTTCACAATAATCATGTTTCTCTCCAAAGGTGATTACCTCAATGTACTCACAAAATAATGTGTTGCAACTTGTATCTAAAACATTCGTAATCAATTTAGATGCAGTTACTCTGCATTCTTGTTCTTATTTCTCTACCATATCAATGCAGGTTTTCGACTCTATTCCACCACACTTTACACAAAAATTATCGCACATAATCACATGTTAGAATCGCCATACAACAAGAGCAACATGAAACTATAAACAATAAGCTCCCTTAATGGAAACAAGGATAACAATATTAATCATAAAGGGTAGTAGGTCTCAAAACAATGGATGTACTATCTAATTCAGAAAAACAAAGAACTTAAGAGAAAAATCTTACCAACTTATAAAATCAATCTTTGCACCATCTGGGAAACCAAATACTTCAACCTAGGGCCCTAGAGTGTCATATTCCCTCATTTTATGGATCCCTATCCTAGTGTGAAATGACATACGACTTTTTGTATTAGAGTTTCCAGTGAAACAAATTCCAATAAGATTTTCTATTGGTATTGCAAGTTCTAAGAGTGGAGGTAAAGTCCTACATTTGAAAATAAAATCTCATCTCTATTAGGAGAAAAAACAGAGTAGGTGTTGGTGGTCCTTCAACCATAGTTTTAATATATATTGGAGGGAGACAATGGACATTGTAAAGTGAAGCTCCATCATCTTCCAAAGGGGGGAATGTTGAGTTATTGGAGTCCGATGTATATTCCATTTTTGAAACAAGAACAAGCCTGTTTGCAGAATTCCCCTTAAAAGAATCCATTAAATCCCTCTTTTCTTTCCCGAAATTCCCAAATCCCTAAATGAATATACACACTTACTCAACTTCAAGGTTGAACCCCTTCCTCTAATCTCGCCAAAATGTAAGGTCTGGTGCTGAAAAATGGTAGAACCAGTGGACGATGCCATCAAAGGTGAGCATCATACTCTTCATTTACAAGATGATGTCTAACAGAGCTTAGCTATGGTGACAAAAGAGCCCACGGTTGTTTACCCACTGAGCATGAAGTTAAAGGTAGAATACCGACATGAACAAAGATTGTTCTAGTCGATTCTATCACTTTTGAATTAAATTTACCTTGGTCGGTGTCGCAAAGGGCCAAGGCGGGTGATATGTCCTCTACATCGTAGGAATATGCACCTAAGGAAACATAAATAGTAAAATCTGTTCAAATTTAAGATTTATCATATACTCACACCAATATAAAACACACATGGTACATTACAACCAACCATCACAAATCACCATATAAATAGAATCATAATAGGGAATATGATTGACACCCCAATGGTATTAGGCGAATTTGACTACAATAAGCATGAAAATCACAATGCAAATACAAATTTCTGAGTGAGGAAATTATCTCAATTAAAAGGGAAATTGAGTCATAGATGAAAGTTTTCCTCCCAACCTTAGACAGAATACAGGTGAACCTCTCTCAAGCAATTGCCACTCCCGAGCCAATCTCTAGAGTGTGAGGAGACAATTACAAGACCCAATCTAGATACTACTACTAACCTAGTTTGACCGAACCCCATGGTTGTATCATTCCCTTGAATATCAAGCCTTCCCTATTGTTTTCCCAATTTGGCCAAAATCACATGGGATGATGAATGCTCCCCACCTATCCATCTTGTTCCATATTTTTGTATTAATTGGTCATGTTAGTATTAATTGATTTTTATCCTTTCTTGTCCAATCTTTCTAGCCAATCGTGCCACTTAACCTCCCTTTTTTTCCCTTGTTTTATATTTGTCCCCAGCAGCCTCTCCACCTCAGCCCCTTGTTTTCTATTTGTCCCCATTAGCCTCTCCACCTCAGCCCTGGAGTCAGTTATCCTAATTTGATGCAGCCCATGTGCATGTATTAAAAAGCATTACTAGGGCTATTACATTAGACCTCGTGTAATTGGTTGAACACTCTCTAGTAGATTGACATGGTAGTGTGGAAGAGTGGGGGATTACATATAACCCTGAGAGTTCCTCGTGGAAAGTTTCAATGGGGTAATGCAAAGGAAATTCTCGAGATTTTATTTTGGGGGTGAGGTGGAATAAAGGCTCCGCACAACACATGTATGGAAGGGGGGTTCACCCTTATATTATTTATATATGAATTTATGTTTCACGAGAAATGAAAAAGGTATTACATGGATGCCCACATGGAGACCATGTAGGTGCAATGTGGCAGGGCAGATTGACGTGGCACTGTCTAATAGGCCAAGCTTTGAGGGCTTATATCATTGGAAAGGTCTTGACAAAATGAACATAATGATGTGATCCATTTTAAGTTTTGAGGAAGTTTAAAAAAGGGATTAGAAAAGTTAGACCCCATCTCCATAACAGAACATTGAAGGTTAGGTTAACATATCAACTTCCTCTTGCTGACATGTTGAGGACTATGGGTGGTAATGGGGTATGTTACATTTGAAGCTTAAACAACCAAATCCTTTTTCTAGCGTTGTCTTCCCAAATTTGTTGACCCCGACATTTAAAATGGATGCTGTAGTTAATCAACAATAACCACATGTTATGACGGTATTTTCTAAAACCTTTTGGAAAGATTCCACCTATACTGTTGCAATTTAAACTTAAGAAAAAATTAATTTGGAAGATGCTATTTTTATGCTTTGTAATGGTGAATCCACGAATCTCAATCACACTTTTTAGCACAAGAATTATTGGAAGATGTTTTTCTTGTACTTTGTAAGAGTGAATCCATGAATCTCAGTCACACCTTTTAGCACAAGCCTTCAAAAATGGTCTATGCAGATCCTTGATAGAGGTGTTACTTCATTGATATTTTAAGCCCTTGATTGAAGCTTCAAATCTTAATAATTGGCTTAAAAATTCAATAAACAGTATTAAATAAAAAATATATTATTTATGTCAAAAATACCTATATAAAAGTCCTTTAAATGTATGTATATAAGTTTTCATAGAAATGCAACTTATATGTCATTCTCTATAATGTCAACATTTTTCATTTTGGATTTTGTATTATATTTATATATATTTTTTAATTATATAAATTTGTGTGTGTTTGTCTTTTTTAATGATGATTATTGAAGGTCTACACGGTAAAAGTGGACTCCTATATTTTATACAGATTTTGAATTTTTTTTTTTATTTACTTTAATTTTTTAAAATTGTGGGAAAATAGTTAAATACAAATTTAACACTTCAAATAAAATTAATATATTTTTAAAAATAATATTAATTATATTAATAGTATTTATTCCTTAAAATAATTAAATACGAATCTAATTCTTTTTTATTAAGAATAACATTAATATATTATAAAATACAATTATAAATTTAATATTTAAAATAAACTAAAATATTTACGGCAAGGTCTGCTCTATATTGGAATTGGGCGTGAGGAATTTCAAAATTTTAAACTATGAATGACCGAGATTTAATAGTCTACGAATATTTTTCATCTAATACATGATCCAATAGATATTATAAAAAGTATGTGAATCATTTTTAATTTCTTCAATCTGCTCCTATCTTTAATTTATTAAAAAATAATTCATAAAATGTCATTGGTGTTATAATTTATTAAAAACTTATTTATCAAGCTTTTCTTCTCCAATTCAACTCCAAGTTGCTTTGCTTCATTTAGAGTGGTGATTAAGTGCATATCCACAGAAAACCCACATTGCATATGATAAAAAAACATAAAAAATAGTGTTGTTTACTAAGCCATCAATTTCACCAAGATGATAAAAATAGTCAGAATCTAATCTTTATTTTTTAAAAAGTATAACAATAAGAATGCTTGAATCATGTATTTATGGTAAAAATAGATTCAACACCATGAAAATCACTCAAAATCTTAAAACATGTGTAACTTGAATTTTTGCCATTTTTTTTTTGGCCAAAAACAATGTAACACCCTCCTCCCACATCCACCCGATTAACCATGGAAACTCATGTAAACATGAGACGAGAGGCTACTATGATTAGATTCTACCTCCTATGTGACCTTAAGGAAGCGGAATCGATGGAAACATCACATACAGGCATCCCATATCAGCTTCAAAATCCTTAGGAGACATGTCAATTACATAGACAACATGTCCTTGGGTCCCACTATTGCTCTGGGTCTCTTTTTCCATAGTTGTTATCATGCTATGGGCAAGGGAGTGACCATTGTTATAGACATTTTTGTGCCTTACAGCATTGAGCATGAAATGTCCATAATCCAAGGGATCCAAAGTCCCTAAAAGAGTTGTTCCTACCCCTAAAGGAACAAGGTCAACCAATGACAGCTTCTCCCAGAAGTTCTCCACCAAAAACCACTCAGAAACAGTCAATTCAGGATCAATTCAGAGGCTCCACTAGCTGCCTGCGTTGAAATGCAGAGGCTACACTGGCTAGGTGCATTGCAACGCAGGTGGAAGCACTACCAGGGTGTGCTGAGCGGGAAATGACAAATGGAAAGCTCATTCAACGAGGTGGAAAGACCATGGAAGCTTCCAGAATCTTCTCCAATGACACTTGCCTCAATGAATTCGACTAGTGATGAGTAAGAGGCTCTCAACCTCCAAGTGGAAGCAAGAACTGACAGAGAGAAGCCACAAGTCAAAACATAAGCTGACTCATCCTCTCTGCTTACATCTATATATGGATCTCTCACCCAGAGGTTCAGGAGGCTGGAATTTTGTACTTTGCAGAGAATTGCTGTTGGTTTGAGATTGAGATTAGTACATTGGGTGATTTATGCTTTGTTGGAGGAGAGGAAGGGATTCCTTTGCTGGGAGGTAGATGCTGGATCGGAACTCACTTGGTTGTATCTCCTCTTGGACTTTCTTATTCTGTCAATAAACTATTTGAGTTTCTCCTACATGCTGTGTACCAATGATGTTTTGTTATGCTTACATGTTTAGCTTAATCTGATCTTGAGCTTTTTATGAATGTATATCTATATCTTCGTGTAGTTTCTCTCTCTTGTGATCTTGCAGGAATTCGGTGAAGCTGGGCCGGTGAAGGAGCAAGGAGCTGAGAGCCACTGAAGAGAGGAGTGATTGGATCAACAAACTAGCGGAAGACACGGGTTAGTTACATCCTTGCTCCTCATTTACATTTCATAAAGAAGAATACTCAATTAGTTTACCTTGTTTGTTGCTAAGGCACTATCACACCTTAGAGTGGGATAGGGGCATTCCTAATTGGATACTTTTCCCAACAACAAATTGGCCACTCCGCTGGGGATCGTATCTTGTTAGTTTATTTGTGTTTCTATTGTTGTTCTTCTCATAAACTCAGGAGTGCCGAATCGAAATGCATTTGCCATTTTCAAATGCAAAGTAGAGATCTGCCACTCTAGTCCACTCACTGGGCCTGTTTTTATGATCTGAATAGCTGATCCACAAGTGCTCTAACAGCCCTTTGTGATAGATCTTAGTCCTCCTTTAAATCATCCTCCTAATTGTACCTAATTGATAGCTTTTATCCGGCCAAAAACTGTAGATTAAACTGCAAACCGTGACCCAGAACCCAGAAACAATTCTCATTTCTGCTTCAGCGCAGACTCTGTGAAGAGGTTCTGCATTTCAACGCAGGTCACGTGAAGGTTACCTGCGCTGAAGTTCAGTTTGTCTGTGCTGAGGGTGCGCTGATCAGCCCTTGCCTTGTGCAGTTGTGGTTCCCTGCTTCCTTTTGCTCAGTTTTATCTCTGTTTTTTGCAGCCTGTTATCAGTCAGTGTACCTATCTGAAACCCCTTTTCTTTGCCTCAATTCCGGCTCAATTGTATAAAGAAACTGTATTTGTTCTTTGTGTATTTGTTACATCATTTGCAGTTTCCCATTACAAAAGTAAACTAGTCATACTGTCACCCTTAGATCTAGACCTGTCGTAAGTGTCGTTTTGATCTTAGGAGTGAGTTTGTTTGCTGTTCACAGTTGATTAAGCTTTTACTTTTGTCATTTGGTTTGAATTTATGCATTTCTAGTGTCGAAACAAGTAAATCATAAAGTGTCGTAATCGTCTTTTTGATTTCGAAAAAGGAGCTTGTTTATGTTTTCACTTGAAATCGAATTCAAATTTGTACAACAGCTTTCTTTTTAGGCATCAATATTAAGAAAGCGAAAACAAATACATGCATTTGTGCATTTGCATATTGATAGTTTGTATGGTTTGATTTAGGGAAAAGTGCATTACTGTGTGCTCTATGCTCTTTGAGAAAAGATTGTGTCTTTCTTTTCCCCTTGTAGCTAGGATTTTCATTGTTGAAAAGATATAAAAGCTTGCTTATCATCTTTAGACTGCATTTAGGAATTGTATCATACATCTCGTGGTGATCCAAAAAGGCAAACTTCTAAGAAAGATCAACCTAAAATAAATTGAATGAACTTAACAACGCATTGGAACTTAACGCACAACATAGAGGTCTAGGCTAGAGACGTGTTCCGGCGTCGTAAAACCTGGTGACTGTCGATCTCGCTGATGGTTGGGTGATTCCTCTTGAGAGACGATAAGCGCCAGTACGGATTGTGCTCCCACGTACCGTCGAGTATATATTGGGAGACCCCTATAGGCATAAAACCTTTATCCATAGGAAGCCGTGTCGGCCGCCCTACTGATCGCAATGCACTGAACACAACATTCGGGAAGATTGACCGCCCGCACCTTAAAAAGTATTCTGCGGTTTTGCAAAAAGTTTGGCACACCCTCTACCTAGAACTCCAGAGCAGTTCCTTTTTGGCCTTTTTCAGACTCTATAACAGAAAAAGTCCATCCGAGCATTTGTCACTTTGGGCTCGTTAAAACATCGAAGGCGACTAGAGTCATCTTTTGCTTTTTCTCGACTCTTTAAAATTGAAAAAGCAAGTTGTGTCCAAGCGTCATTAAAATTTATTTTAAACGGAATAATCATCACCTTTCCCTCGTTGATCTTCGAAGTTAGTCTCCCTTCATCACAAGTTCTTGTAGAATCGCTAGAAAATCTGTTGGATAGACTAGATATGTCTGAACAACCGTCTACATCTAGGACTGTGTCGTCCGACACAGCAGTGGCACAGCCTCCTACTGCTACTCCAACGATGTTCAATGGTATACCATCTGTCCCGGCGAGTTATCAACAACAAGGCAGAGTCCCATCAGGGACTGCTTCGACGACATGGTTAGTTCCTATTTCTTCATCCGGATTATCATCTGGTATTTCTTATGTTGAAACTCAACAAATCGATCCAATGTGTCTTCAAAGGCCAATATACCCTTTAAGTACTGGATTTCCACCATATGGAGGGCAGTATGCCTTTTCATTGTTCCCTCCCGGAGAACAACCATATGGGAGTTTACAACAAAGTTCAGGTCAAACTGGAATTACATCCAGCGATTGGGTACCAATACTGCCTCAACAACCAAGGGTTGCATATTCAACGCAACCAGTCCACCCTGTGTCGAATATTCCCACTATACCTGGTATGGTGATTGCGTCGCAAGTACAAGCGCTACCTGTTGTATGTCAACCCCAAGTTTCTCAGGTTGCAATACAACAACCTCTTGTCTCGACAACTCAATCACAACCTCAGGTTAGTGCCTCCTTATCTGGAGCGACTCAGGCTCAAACAAGTACTATGACTCCTCATCTTGGTCAATCATCCAGTATTGGACAACAGCAAATGGTCCATCAACCAGAGCTGGATCAATCTCAACAAACGCCATTCCAGCAATCATATCAAGGACCAGAGCAACAAGTCTTTGTAAGTAATGGGCAACCGCATTTCCAAAGCGGTTATCAACAACCATATTATAACGGTTATGCCCATCAACCTTGTCAAAGTTGCCAGCATCAAATACATTATGTTGGTATGCAAAGACCCACTGCTCAGGCGATTCCATCTTATCCTGGGTATGCTTCGCCTAATCTGAATCAACAGTTGCCCTTTGTAGCAACTCTAGAATTACCAGATCTAAACCGGCTGACGAATGATCCAATTGCTTATGCCCCTTGGTGGCCAACGATTCCACACAAACTTCCATCAGATATTCCTAAATTTAATTGAAATCCGGGTGAAGATCCATCGAATCACGTGATGACATTTCATCTATGGTGTTCATCAAACACACTGAATGATGATTCGATAAGGCTTCGCCTCTTTCAGAGGACGTTAACGGGTCCAGCGGCAAAATGTTATATTGAATTGCCTAGAGCTTCGTTCGACAACTTCAGTACCTTAGCCACAACCTTCTTAACCCATTTTCAATTACCGATAAGGTATGAAACGGGAACAGAACTCCTTACCAACTTCAAACAGACAACGGCCACTCACATATCTAATCATATACATGAGTGGCGACGTCGTCGTAGGATGGTAAAAACGTACGTTCCCGATCAGCTATTAGCTGAATGGTTTATCAAGTATTTACTTCCTACAATCACGGAAGATGTGGCAAAGGGGGGAGTCGTAACGGAAGAGCAAGTCATCGCTCGTGCGCAATATCTGAACTTGGTCTATACTCAGTCTGGCAGGCTCTACGACAAAATACCTGACGCCCCTAGACCGGAATTCTCAGTTCCTCCTCCTCCTAAATCAAACAATGACTCTCATGCCATCGATGGCGTGATTGGCGCGACAGACACGAAATCGACAAAGGATACATCTAAAAAGGCCCGTAAGATTTCCAGTCAAAATGCAAATGAGGAACTTCTTACCTCGGAAGTAAATGCCGTGTCGACCGACAAGAGCAAACAACTGAAGCAACCAGGGGGCAAGAAGAAAAAGAAAGGGAGAAAAAGGAAACCCCCTGCGGGGTGTCATATATGCGATGAGGATCATTGGACGAGAGATTGTCCACATATAGCTAAAGTTAAGAAACTCTTTAAGAGTTCGAAAACCTCAGCAGTATTGACTGATCCGTTTCCAAGCCCGGGAACCAATCTGGTTGCTAATCAAAATGCTTCCCGATCCCAAGTGCTTATGTTGTCTATCTCAAAGCAGAAAAATGATGCTTTGGCAAGGAATAAAGATTACGGGAATCCACAGGTGTCGAATAACAAGGCTAATGAACAACCTAGTAGTTCAACAACAACTTTGACCAAAGTTGTGCCACCCATCATTCCTGAACAAATGATAAAGTCACCAAAGGGAGTAGTGCACAAATCGACATTTAATCCTCATGCAAAAATAGCACAGAATTATAATATAATAGAGGACCTGGCCCAATCGCCGTCCGCTATGTCGACACTTGAGGTACCCCAAAATTGTCTCTCCCAAGAGCAAGCTTTATTATCAGCAATAGGTGGGATTGACCCAATGGATTCCAATCTTGTGGCCTTTAATCATAAAGGATATGACCCTCAGTTACCAGCTCAACTAGATTTCCTTATTCAAGTGAAAGCCCTCAACAAAACTATTCATCGAACAATTATTGATGAGGGGGCATCTACATGTATTATGTCGATGAGTTGCTGGAAAACTTTAGGATCTCCAACCTTGTCGCGATCTGCGACGACGTTAAAAGCATTCGACGGAAGGACATATACCCCATATGGTATCCTAAATAACTTGAAAGTTGAACTAGGAGGGAAAACAGTAGAAATAGATGTTGAAGTCATAGATGGGAATCTTGATTACAACATCCTACTAGGAAGACCATGGATATATGCCATGGCAGTTGTTGTGTCGACCTATTTCAGAAAGATTGCATTTCCCTTTCAAGGAGGGATTACAATCGTCGATCAGCAAAACTTCCTCCCCAATGGTTCTCAAGTTACTGGAAGCATTCCAATGATCCATGGAAGCAATCATTCGCTCCAAAATATCGGAGTAGGTCTCCTAAAAGACCCTGCCTTAATGGGTACTTTTGCCCTACCGCCTCCGAGTAATCTGGCGGAAGTGGCCACAGTGGAATATGAAACCTTCTATATCTGATGGATTTGGACTCCGAGGACGGTTCTTATCTCGTGTCAACCTCGTTAAAAAATGAAACAAGGAGTCATGAGGATAGTTCTTTTACTGTGTCAACCTCATTAAAAAATGAAACAATCCCCTATCCAAATCTCAAAGGTAAACCTTCATTCCAACCACCAAGTTGAATGCAATGAAGCTTTGGGGGCATGCACCTCGATTTGCGTTATTATGCTGGGGGCATGCAAACTTATCATGAGCAGTGTTACTGTAGGGTTCAAGCTCGTTAAAAAATAAACCCGCCATGAGCAGTGTTACCGCAGGGTTCAAGCTCGTTAAAAATAAACCCGCCTCGAGCAGTTTTAGCACATAGTTCATGCTCGTTAAAAAATAAACATAAGACCGAGTAGTGTTTTTCCGCGTTTAAGCTCGTTAAAAATGAACCACCCTCCGGTAAATAACCACCGTGAATGTAACATTATCAGCCATTAAAGCCTTGGTCGTGTTTGCACCGTCACCTCCACTTTTCCATTGGCCAATCATTCACCTCCAATTGATTGTTTACCCATTTTGAGGAACAGCTGCAAAGAGTGATTTCACTAGCCATCCTTGTGACACTGCCGTGATTGGAAAATTCCAACCCTTACCTGGAATCAGCTGCTAACCCGTTTTATCACTCGTTCCTCAAAAGACGAGTCTTCTTTAAGCTCTTTTCATCTGACTCGTAAAATATGAAAAGATTGCCGAGTTTTGGCCTTCCAGCTCGTTAAAGCGAATGGAAGTGCTATCCCTCCTCTAGATTTTAATCTTTTTGGACCTGAGGGATTATTGCACAAAAAGATCGAGCGCTTGTTTTGTTCGGCTCGTAAAAACTATCGAAAATTCATCCCTTCTGTATTGTTTTATACTTTTTCGGACTTAAGGGATTAGATGACGAAAAAGGAACTTTGGAGTTATCTTTACGTACCTTTTCAGACTCTCTAAAAATGAAAAGGACCGAGTTATCTTTGTCGTTAGACTCGTTAAAAAGATTAATAGCGACAAACTTGTCTTTAGACGAGAACGAGTTTCACTATCGCTAGGCTCGTTAAAACATAGCAATGGGTTTGCCCGAAGGGCAAATTATAGAACAAGCATATGTTATCCTCCTCAAGCTTGACAAAAATAAAGAGGTACTGGTCAGCAATGACTGGGGAAAAATTGGGAAGAAACTCAAAGAACTTTTATTGGTAGCAAGTCGCTCTTGAACATGACACTTCCACTCCATGCCTGAGTCGGGTTGGGTTGTTTCATTCACCGGTCACATCACCATGGTCTCACCATACCATCCATCTTTGGGGTAAATGCTACCAATCCATCACATAAGTGTCGCCAATATGTTCAAGAGAAGTCATCCAGAGAAGTCAACCGTGTCCCATCCACTACCATACATTATCCTTCGTCCTTTCATGACCGCCACCCTGAACCATATATCATCAGATCGTTTTCACCTCCATCAAAATCATTTGCTCCGTTCTGTGTCACTGATGTGGGATACATTAAGGCCCTCCTTTAAGTGATCGCTTCTTGTCAACATCAGCTCATTATCCAAGAAGTTGATCTAGGAACACCCCCTTCAGTACTTTGAAGCTTGCATGCCTCAATGGCAAGTTTCTCACTTCCGGCGACAGGTATACATCAATGACCTTCGACCGAAAGATTTTGCGTGGTGTTCGACGCCAAGTCCTTTATTCACACCACGTGAATTGTACTGCAGTACCTTGAGGGTCATTATCATTATCGGTGATTCCTCTCGCGCTTGTTAACAGTTTACATCATTGACTGGTAATCAAGCGATGTCTTTCCATGTTCGACTTCAGAACATTTCTCACATGGACCGACTTGTACTTAGAGTGAAGATCGGACGAGATTGAAGACCCCGGATCTAGTTTCATCCATCCGGGCTGCGATATATATTCAGGAAAAATAAAGACATTGACATGTACAGCATTGCAGCACAGGTAATCATCCTACCAAAAGGACGATGATTTCATCAAAATCATCAGTCTACCATCAGACGATTGTCTGTCCTATGTACATCAAAATGAATTTATAAAGATGAGCATGGGAATACCCGCCTCAGCTAGATCATGAAAACAGTATGAAAAATAATGTATTGTATTGTATCTTATTACAGGTCTCCTCCCAGCATTGGAAGAACTTCGGATCCTCCTAATAAAGCATTTCACCCGATAAACGGCCTCATACTTTAGGGGGCAACTGTTATAGACATTTTTGTGCCTTACAACATTGAGCATGAAATGTCCATAATCCAAGGGATCCAAAGTCCCTAAAAGAGTTGTTCCTACCCCTAAAGGAACAAGTTCAACCAATGACAGCTTCTCCCAGAAGTTCTCCACCAAAAACCACTCAGAAACAGTCAATTCAAGATCAATTTAGAGGCTCCACTAGCTGCCTGCGTTGAAATGCAAAGGCTACACTGGCTAGGTGCATTGCAACGCAGGTGGAAGCACTACCAGGGTGCACTGAGCGGGAAATGACAAATGGCAAGCTCATTCAACGAGGTGGAAAGACCATGGAAGCTTCCAGAATCTTCTCCAATGACACTTGCCTCAATGAATTCGACTAGTGATGAGTAAGAGGCTCTCAACCTCCAAGTGGAATCAAGAACTGACAGAGAGAAGCCACAAGTCAAAACATAAGCTGAATCATCCTCTCTGCTTACATCTATATATGGATCTCTCACCCAGAGGTTCAGGAGGCTGGAATTTTGTATTTTGCAGAGAATTGTTGTTGGTTTGAGATTGAGATTAGTACATTGGGTGATTTATGCTTTGTTGGAGGAGAGGAAGGGATTCCTTTGCTGGGAGGTAGATGCTGGATCGGAACTCACTTGGTTGTATCTCCTCTTGGACTTTCTTATTTTGTCAATAAACTATTTGAGTTTCTCCTACATGCTGTGTACCAATGATGTTTTGTTATGCTTACATGTTTAGCTTAATCTGATCTTGAGCTTTTTATGAATGTATATCTGTATCTTCGTGTAGTTTCTCTCTCTTGTGATCTTGCAGGAATTCGGTGAAGCTGGGCCGGTGAAGGAGCAAGGAGCTGAGAGCCACTGAAGAGAGGAGTGATTGGATCAACAAACTAGCGGAAGACACAGGTTAGTTACATCCTTGCTCCTCATTTACATTTCATAAAGAAGAATACTCAATTAGTTTACCTTGTTTGTTGCTAAGGCACTATCACACCTTAGAGTGGGTTAGGGGCATTCCGAATTGGATACTTTTCACAACAACAACCATAAATCCAAAAGCACTCTCACAAGATTGTCTGCCAACAACCAGAGACCAAAACTGTTAATTCTATGCTAATGAACCTAGGATTTAAGCCACTTTTTCAAGCCCAAAGCCCAGGCCACTGCCCATAATGGAGCGATAGCTTGAAATTAGTAAAAATATAAGGTGAAAAAGCAATAAGATGAACAAGACCATAACCAGACCCCTATTAGACATGGTAGACATTTTGTCAAACATATCATCAGCATGTAACCTACAGGTGTAAACAACATAATTAAGTGTGGGGATCTCATACTTACCTGAGAATCTCTATGAATCATTGTTTCCTCATGTAAATTGTTGCATTATCATCTATTAGGTCATAGACTCATTATCCATTCATATACGAGTAACAACAGGCTGAGATCCATATATAGGTGTTATCATAAAATATACATATAACTAGCATAATTGGAACATAAATACCATAAACATAGCAGCCACCAAAATTCATATATACATCAGTACATTAACACATGAAAGTCAAGGGAATGAATTTCTCATTAATGAAAGTAATAAACCCACCAGAGATGGGACTACCACATTCCACCTAGCCATAGAATGGATGAGACAAATCTCTCGTTAGCCATTCTTCCCCATGCCATATTCGAAGCATGAATGTGGGACTCAAACCAAAATAACCAACCAGTGATTCCCAAGGCTAAACCACCTCACCCTCATAAAAAAAAAAACCAAGCGTTACCGTGATCCATCCCAGATCATTAGGCCAACCCAATGAACACATCATAATAGGATTTACCGTGATCCATCCCAAATCATTAGGCTAACATAATGAACACATCATAACAGGATTTATTGTGATCTCCTCTCGACCACTAGGCCAAACAAGCATGAATGCCACTAGATTTCTCCACCTACACCGTGAGGATTTTTCCTTTCTCCTAGTCTCTCAGGCTTTACTACAATCCAAACCCGGATCACTAGGCCCTAAACCGAGACCTGCTCTCCAGGCTTTACCGCATATCCCAAACCCGAGATTACTAGGCCCAACAAAGAGCAAACCACCTCTTGGATTTACCGTATATCCTTCCATTCACCGGTAAGGATTCTTAGGCCCACCAAGGCAACCCAATCCTTGATTTACTGCAACCCACAATCTGGCTCAGGGGTCACTAGGCTAGTGTCTTTACCATGATCCATAGTCAGATTCAAGGCCCACTAGGCCATGTTCTCTATCATTCGAAGATCCACCCCACTCAACTTTGAATCCATCCAGAAATCTAGCTCAACCAAAACATGAGAACCCCATCACACCATGGTTATCTAGAAATGGAAAGGTTAGGCTAAAAACATTGTTACACCTAGAAAAACCCATTCCATGATAGAAAATAACCACATGCAATTTCATGCATGCCAAATCTAGCAAGGAAAACACACATGCAAGTTGATACCTACAATGAAGCCTGTTGTAGCTGCTTGATCCTGCATTTCGTTGCTTGATCTTTGCTTCCTCTTGGCTTATTTTCCTTTCTTTATCCAATGCCAAAATTGCTCCAGGAAAATCCAAGTGTCCAAGAGTATGAGAGGAGATATAATAATGAGAGAGCTCCAAAACTCAACTAACAAAAGGTTACATTGAGAAAGATTTTTGCCCGCTGATCCTCAAAATCCTTTTTATCAATGAGGTCTCTATTTTCTTCATTTTCTATTATTTTCCTTCATTTTTCTCCTCACATGCAACCTGTGAACTTTCATCTTCCTTTTCTCCTAATTTCCTTTATTTTGATAAATAAAATGCCAATAAATGCTTCATGCATTTCCAAAGCCTTAGCCATTGCCTTTTCCTTTTCCAATTTCCTTGGCCATAAACAACCAAATGAACACCCCCTAGGATGTCTTTCCCATAGAATGTTTACCAGGGATGTTACAAAACCCTCCACTTTGGGAGCACACTGTCCTCAGTGTTTAATGACACTTATAACCAACAAGACTGCTAAAAACAAAACATACTACCCATGGAGATTTATAACATAGCTCATTGTAGTATTTACAATGAATGACATGCTCAAAAGAAAAACATCATGACAACATGACTAGATAACATCCATACTACATATTGGAGCTTTATGACACAACTCATTATTGTATTTACAATAACCACATATACAGATTCGCTAAACCAACAAATAAGGGATACAATGTTGTATCAATCAAAAAGGGAATATAGAGGGTCACACCTCCACTCTCAAAGTAATAACAGGATTCACCTCCTTCCCAGGAAGTCTAGAATCCATTGTCACAATCAAAGCTACATCCGTTGGCTAGCGCTATAATCCTGCACCACTTGTCCTCTCAGTGAACAATTAAGGACTCATTGTTCTAAGGCACACTCCCAATGTGCATCTAATTCCATCTGGAAATGATAATAACCAAAACCAATATATCTGCGACCTTCCCTTCTCTACTACAAAATCCATCAAGAAATCCGATCACCCCCTTCCATGCAGTCACTCACCTTCCAAGTTCCCTTAAATCCCCTATCCCAGGTGATCCATCCCTTGGCAAGGCTTTCTTACATCAAAAGATCAAACAAACAAGGCATATACCTACCTCAAAACCATCATATCGGTCATATCATGCTCGTGGAAATCAATGGACACTATTGGCTACCAGTGTCCCACAATGGCCCCTACTCCTAAAGTACTCTACCAAAACACTACTGCATGTTCCAATTTATTTTGCTGCGGCCAATTCTTGTAGTCGATTTCGGCCACTCAACTGAGCATGTTCATGGATTCCTGTTCCAAGAACATAAATTCCGTTAGACTTAAAATAAATCAAAATAAATTCACGTCATACCTCATTGGTAGCTTGTCAATAAGGTGCACTTGCAATTTTGTTCAATTCTTGTCACAACAAGTCAAACTAACCATTTGATCAAAAAACATGTATAAACATATTGCATATGGTTAGCTCAAAACTCAACCATCATAGATTAACATCATAAATCACATGTAACCATCATAAACCAGAATCATATATCACATATAATCATCATATACCATAGTCATAAATCACATGCATAATAAAACTGAGATAAAATGTTGATACTTATCCTTTCATCAATCCTTAGCTTTTACTCTTGTCTTTACTCCTTACGCACTATGGATCAGTTGCCACACTTGACAACACTTAATGCCTTCTCCTCAACTAGGTGCACATATACATAGTGTGCATCAGGCACATATGACTATACATGACATACAACTGCATGCAATACATGCACTAACACTTGACATACAACACATACACCCACACCAAGTGTATACAATACAATACATACACCTACATCCAGTGAATAAAAAAATACATATACCTACACCATGCACATAACTAGTACCACATTCCCTCAACACAACATGTATGAAATGCACACAATACCACATGTGCACCAATACCATATGTGCAGCATGTACACAATACCACCTATACACTGCAACACCTGCACAACGTGTACACAATGCCACATGTACACTACACCAATTGTACAACATGTACACAATACCACATTTACATAGTACTACATGCACAACATGTATGCAACACCACATGTACACATCGCCACATGCATGACATGTACACAACACCACCTACACACAATGTAACTTGTACAACATGTACACAACACCACATGCACACAACACCACTTTTACGATCATGCACATCGCACCGTATGTACATAACACCACATGTACAACATACATGCAACACCACATGTACATAGCATCATCTATACATAGCACTACATATCCAACACATGTAGAGCACCATATGCATACACCACATATCCATCGTGCACAGAGTACAATATGTACACAACACCGTATATCCAACATGTACATAACACCATCTATACCCAGCACTGAATATGAAACATTCGTACAACACTATATGTACTAACACCCTGTACATAATATTGCATAAACAACATGTACACACACTACATATGCACAATATTGCATGCACACAATCATCATGGAAGCAACATGTATGACATATGCACAACAATAATACCATACATCCGAAACAACACCACCTCTACCAGGCAACCTTGCTTCCAGCGTCTTATCCATGATTTTCCTAGCAAGTCACTAACCACATTTCTTTCATTTCGTTGATCAATTGTCTCAACACATATGTATTAGTACAACCATCTTAAAACAAGATCATTTGAACACATACTCATATTATGAAATTCATCAAACATCCAACCAAATTTCAAACATACCATGTTAAATAAATTAACTAGATACCATAATAGACACCAAACACTCAACACCAAATAGACGACATAATCAAGAATGAAGCACAAAGTATAAGAAAACTCATACCTTAATGTATATCAGGGGAGGCTATCTTGTCTGCACAATCAATCCATATTAGCATGATATAACTTCACAACATATTGACTCAACCCCAAATAAGATCATGATATCCAAAATAGTCACTAGCTAACATGTTTACATCATAACTCATAAACATTGGTCATTTATACATATCAATCAAATATAAAAAACCAATCAATATTATTACAAAACCATATCACAAATATGTTGGCTCATACCTAAATATCATAACCATAACCATCTGCGTAGGCCAATCCAACTCAATGTGATACATATAACATCAAGATATAAATGCTATAACACTAATCATCAAGCTAACTATCATTTAACAATAACAAGCTAACCTATAAGAGACTTCATCAACAACATATAACATAATTGTCAGATTATCTAATATAAAACAACAATAGTAATGCATACAACCACAGGTTACTATCATTATTGAATATCCAACATATGTGCATATAACTACACTAATCAACTAACATCTATCATGAATGTAACCATAACATCAAAAGACATGTACACAAACCTAATTTATATAAACCTAAGGCATATAACAATCCTTGACTTACATACCTACATGCCAAACACACAATACATGTATGACGATCTTCTCTTACCCCAAAGTCCAATGCTGCAACCTCATTATGATGATCCACATCTCCTACTCTATATCAGCCAACCTATTAGCATCATAACAACTAATAGCACCATGATGACCTAAATTTCATACCATGACTTCACAAGACATGTTTGACCTACTATTCATGTATAACTATAATCAAGACCATACATGCATAATGACTACATAAGGACATATAACGCATGATTACCAAACCATATACACATCATTCTAGCTACAGTCCAGTCATCAATGCATGCCCATATCAACTTCACAATGTTATGAAACCAACTCACAAAAAGATAGAAAAGATAGATCAATGAATTAAAAATCAACCTCTTCGAGGGGGCAACCTCCTTTACATTACACAAATGAAAAATTCTTGGATGATACAAATGAAAAGACCTCCTTCCTATATAGGAGTCTAAGGGGTCCCAATACAATCAGAGCCTACATAAAAATAATATTGCAGGGGCACAACAATAACAATATTGGGCTTGTATGGGGTATACTAATAATGACATGGGGACTATATGGGAACAATAATACAATAAAGGGGTTACACTAATAACAATAAGGGGTTACACTAGTAGTATAGGGACCTAACATGTCCCTCTCCTTGAAAAAGTGTTGTCCTCAATGCTTGAGTAGTTCTGGATTCTTCTGTATAAAATTCTCATCCTCCCATGTGGAATCTTCAGCGAGTAAGTTCTTTCACTTGATGAGATACTCTAAGATTGATCAATTTTGTAGCGGTCGATTTCTTTTTTTGTGACTGCTTCCAATTCCAATATGATTTTTCCTTCCTCGTCAAGTTCTAGAAATATTGTTTGAGCTAGGATCTTCTCACCTAGAGCCTTCTTTAAGCATGAAACATGGAAAATTAGGTGCACTCATGAAGATGCAGGAAGCTCTAATTTGTATGCCATAGTACCAATCTTTTGTAACACCTTGTATAGACCATAATACTTTGGTGATAATTTATTATCCTTTTTAGCTTGCTTGAGAGACATTTGTTTGTATGGTTGTAGTCATAGAAATAGCCATTCACCTACATAAAAACTTCTTTAACTGCGATGTTGATCTTCTTATTGTTTCATTCTATTCTTCACCAAAGTGGGGTTATCCTTTAAAAGTTGGAGAACGTGTTGTTTATGCTCGATGTGATCTTTCACTGCTTGAACATTTTTCTTCTTGATATGTCCTACTATATTGAGAGTTTGAGGAGTGGTAATTCCTGCCAATGCATTACAAGATATGGTCGGATTCATTTCTTGATGCTCGATATGATCTTTCACTTCTTGATATGTCCTTCTATCTTGAGAGTTTGAGGAGTGTTAATTCTTTCGAATGCTTTACAAGATATGATCAGATTCATTTCTTATTTCTCTGCGGTTGGTTCCTGGTGTATATCCTCTTCTTTTTATGTTTCTTAATCATTTTCTTCCTCCTCTTCACAATCTATGTAAAATAATTTCTTCTCAAAACACTTATGACCTTTAGTGTATTTTCTATCACAAATGTAACAAATCCATTTTTCTCTTTTATCTTCCAATTGGTGTGTTGTAAACCTTGTAGGTTGTGGAAGGCTAGGAGAAAACATACTTCCATATTTATAGTTCTAAGTGGTAGGATTCCTTGTTTCATAATTTTTCTTGCCAACCTGAATGCCTTCTCCAATGAATCAGGTTCTGCAAGAGGAAGATCATATTGAATGTTATCATTTAAAATCCATATGAAGACATAAATCCTTTGCGTCTCTGGAATATCATTTACCCTTATATTCAATTTGTGGAAGTCCTTAATGTGCTTTGCCATTGAAACCTTTTGTTTTAGATTTATCAATTGGCTAAAGAAGGCGTTGCTCTTTGTATCCTCATAATGTGCTATCATTTCCTCCGTGAAAATTGACCAAGTGGCATGTGGTTTACAAGAACAAATCCCTTTATACCATAAAAATTGATTTGATTATAAATATAAAGATGTAATACATACATTTTGTAATAGTTGTACATCATGTAGATAAAAATATTGCTCCATCTGTAGTATCCAATTTACCAGATCCTTGTCATCAAACTTCCTCATATCGCCTTTTCTTGATTTTAGGAGCTTGATCTTGAAATGACTATAACTTTGTAATTTCGGATCTCCAAGTTCTGAAATTGCATCTTGTGGTAGATCTTTGAGTCTTCTTTCTAACCCCACTAGTCTTATCAATATTGGATTCTTCACGAAACAGTTATACCAAATATCCTACGATGACATGATTACAGACTTTTCCAGTAGAGTGAACGTCTACGACCCGCTATGTGTCACTATTTCGACCTTCAGACCTGAAAAAATACACAGAAAATTACAGTTTGTCATATTTCTGTACATTCTTACTAAATTTCAATCTAATACTTAGAGAGAAAGTTATAATGATTTTCCCAATGTCACCTGTTTTGGATGTAATTTGGGAGCCTGCAGAAACCCTAAATGTCTTGGACTATATCTCCGTAAATATAGCGAAACAAGATCTGAAATTTGGGCCCCAACTTCACCAAGATTTCAGCTCAAATGGGTTTTAATTTCATAGTTTGAACCTTCGTAGAAACAAAATTATAGAAAAAATTCCATGATTCCATGTTTGAGATGGAATTCTGGAGCTTTCAAAAACCCTAACTTCCTCAGATCATATCTCCAAAAATATAGCAAGGCAAAATCTAAAATTTGGACCCGAGATTCAACGATATTTCGGCTCAAATTGGTTTTTTTTTAGCTTCTGAAATGGCGCAGAAAAAGAAAAAAAAAAAAAAAAAAAAAAATTATAGAGAAAATTCCACGATGACCTATTTGGAGAAGCGAAACCCTAGAATCCAAAGCCCTGATACCAAATGTTATGAACCAGCTCACAGAAAGATAGAAAAAATAGATCAATGACTTGAAAATCAGCCTCTTCGAGGGAGCAACCTCCTTTACATTACACAAATGAAAAATTCTTGGATGATACTAATGACATGACCTCCTTTCTATATATAGGAGTCTAAGGGCTCCCAATACAATCAGAGCCTACATAATAATAATATCATAGGGTCACAATAATAAAAATAGTGGGCTTCTATAGGGAATACCAATAATGACATGGGGACAATATGGGCACTATAATACAATAAGGCGGTTGCACTAATAACAATAAGGGGTTTCACTAGTAGTATAGGGACCTAACATGCCCCTCTCCTTCAAAAAGTGTTGTCCTCAATGCTTGAGTAATTCTAGATGCTTTTGTATAAAATTCTCATCCTCCCATGTGGAATCTTCAGTGGGTAAGTTCTTCCACTTGATGAGATTCTCTAAAATTGATTGATTCTGTAGTGTTCGATTTCTTATTTTTGTGACTGCTTCTAGTTCCAATATGATTTTTCCTTCCTCATCAAGTTCTGGCAATATTGTTTGAAATTGGATCTTCTCACCTATAACCTTCTTTAAGCATGAAACATGGAAAACTAGGTACACTTGGGAAGACACAGGAAGCTCCAATTTGTATGTCATAGTACCAATCTTTTGTAACACCTTGTATGGACCATAATACTTTGGTGATAATTTATTATCCTTTTTAGCTTCCTTGAGGGACATTTGTTTATATGGTTGTAGTCATATAAATACCCAACCACCTACATCAAAACTTCTTTGGTTGTGATGGTGATCTGCCTGTTGTTTCATTCTATTCTTCGCCAAAGTGGGGTTATCATTTAAAAGTTGGAGAACTTGTTGTTTATGCTCGATGTGATTCACTACTTGAACCTTTTTCTTCTTGATATGTCCTTCTATATTGATAGTTTGAGGAGTGTTAATTCCTGCCAATGCATTACAAGATATGGCCGGATTCATTTATTGATGCTCGATGTGATATTTCACTCCCTGAACCTTTTTCTTCTTGATATGTCCTTCTATCTTGAGAGTTTGACAAGTGGTAATTCTTTCCAATGCTCTACAAGATATGATCAAATTGATTTCTTCTTTCTCTGGGGTTGGTTCCTGGTGTATATCCTCTTCTTTTGATGTTTCTTGATCATTTTCTTCCTCCTCTTCACAATCTATGTAAAATAATTTCTTCTCAGCACGGTTATGACCTTTAGTGTATTTGTTATCACAAATGTAACAAAGGTATTTTTTGATTTTCTCTTCCAATTGGTGCGGTGTAAACCTTGTAGGTTGTGGAAGGCTAGGAGAAAAAATAATTCCATATTTATAATCGAAGGCTTTACCGCGTGTTGGGAACAAGTCCCGTGGGTGTCAATTTTGGGGTTACAAACCCAAGTTTTAGGGCAGAAGGCTTGAATTTTGTATGAATAATGTAAAGTCTCCGCATTTTGTGGTCACGAAGTGTGAAGATACCTAAAGTCAAAAAGGGTTTTCTACCCTTAGTTTATATAGTTTGTTTCGGTTTTGGAGATCTGCCCTTGGTCCGCGGACCATGGGAGTGTATAAAAAGAAGAGTCTTAAAGAGTATAAGGGGGTTAAGAAGTCGTGAGACATTGATGTAATAGGTTGGGGGCGAGCTAAGAGCAGGAGTCTTAGCGGAGAAAGAGGCTTCGCAGCTAAGTGCATAAAAGCCTAAGGTAGAAGTCTGCAGCTGAGTGTGCGAATCCATGCAGCTGTGTTCGCAGGGCGGTTAGAGTCTGTATTGAAAATATGAATCAGCACTAAAGAGAAGTGTTTTGAACTTACTATGTACTTTCCATCTGTTTAGCGTTATTTTACTATTGTTATGAATGCTGCAATTATGCTATGTTGAATGTTAAGTTTCAAATATAATGTTAAGTTGATGCGTGTAAATATATGTTCCCATATGTTGCATGAACGCAAGTAATAATATATGTTTATGCAAGGATAATCTTACTTGTATGGTAAAGCTGTCTAATACCTAAGACAATTTAGGGACGAAGTCAGTAACCTAGTTACAAAGGCACGTAAGTGCCTGAATCATCATCTAAGGTTGCACATAGGGAAATCGGGTACCTTCGCGGAGGTTCTGAAAGATAGAAAAGGAAGTGCATCGATAATACCTAAGGGCTTATCGATCTACACAAAGACAAGAGTGAGGATATAAAATTGACATCACAACTATCTCATGGTTCAAAAACTTGGTTCCTGCATCCCCCCATATTACTTCGGGTGAAACTTTAGTCCGCGCTCTGGAGATTGATGCCAAAAGGGCCAGTAGTGTAGGGTTTTGCTTGACTGCTTAACATTGAACCTGGGTCAGGGCCCATCAAGGCAAAAAATGGATCTGCTGTCGGGATCGAGATCTACATAACGAGATGTGTGATGTCGTATCATTTAAATCCAACTAAGAAAGAGATCGTAAACTGGTTGGATAGAAAGATCCACGAATTTGCGGCGCAAGAAAATAAGAATCCGCAATTGACGAAAGAATAGTGATTGGAATAATACCTATACATAGAAATAAATGAAATCTTCTTATGTTCCTTCCCAGTTGAGTTATACGAGTGGATCACAAAGTTGGCAGATGGCCAAGGAAGGTGGAGGCTTGACACTCTGATTGTTTGGACACCGGAGTTAGTAGGGAGACTAGAAGTGTCTGAATATAAGATCGCGCGTGTTGTCGACCATTGGCTCGATCGCACCATAGGAGGATTTGTGACAGAGTTCGCGATTGATACCTATGTCAGTTACAGCGAAGCAGAGCACCACTTCTTTAAAGGACCTCGAGGTAAGTATTTAAAGTCACTATATACTTGGATTAAGATGATCTTGTGTGAACAACAAGTTATGCGGTTACCTTGAGGTTGGGAGATACGCAAAGCGGAAAGTCTTACAGGGAGGGATGCAGAAAAGGTCCTAAGTATATCCCACTGATCGAGCCTCATTTGAGTGATGATGAAGGAGCAGCGCAGTCTTCCCCACTTAACACTATTCAGCTGATACGACAAGGGTTCCCACGAATACCTACACCACCTCCATCCTCATCCCATCCATCCACACCACCGCTATCCTCACCCCCACCTCTCACCCCATCGCCCACACCACCCCCACCTCCACCATCGTTCAACATGGCAAACTCCATAAAGATACCTGTATTCAAGGGTGTAGGAAATGAAGATCCAAACTAGATTTGGTTCGTCACAAAGGCTATATGGAAGCTCAAGGTATCACGAATGACTAGATGAAGAAAGCTATGTTGATCAGTGCTTTGCAGGACCACGCACTAACGTGGTACATTAAGTACAGTACTGATAACCCAACATCCACATTGGCAGATATCCAGGCTGTACTGAATAGAGAATTCAGTAGACCTAAGTCTCAAGCACAATCAATTGTGGGATTCAAGGAGATCATGATGAAGCTAGGGGAGACGCCCTAGGATTTGGATCAATATTGAAGTGTACAATCCGTGAAGCCAACATGAACCTAACTGATGGTCAGCACCGCGAATGGTTCGTAGCCTCACTCCTGCCCCACATAAGGGTTGCGCTATCGCAACAGAAGATTCGAACCTAGGCAGAAGCTCTAGAAATCACTATGAGGTTGCATGAGACACCAATGCATGATGCTAATCTGGGGGTTAAATAGATTCATGCACAGTTGCAAAACCTTTGTCTCGAAATGAAAAGTCTGAAGAAGGATAAAACAACTCGGTCAGAGGCATGCAAAGAAGTTTGGTGTCTAAAATGCAAGAGTCAGGGGCATGACAAGGATCACTGCCCAGTCTTCGCAAACTATGTTGCAGTAGGGGGACCAATTCTTCTATAGCCGGAGGCTGCGGCAGGGCCAAGTACAGGGCCCGCGCTATGGTGCGTTATATGCTAGGTGGCTGGGAAACATGCGACCGATAATTTTTATTTCCAGGAGAAATTCATACAAACACCACAACACCTCTTTTGCAATTTCTGTCAATCAATTGTTCACGATGAGTGCAATTGCCGAAATTACGAATTAATGATGGACATGACACCTACATACAGGGTGTAGGTAGAAATGCGACCTTTGGACCAAGGTGTTGGGGGAACATGAGGTGAGTATTAGGGGTGTAGTCGAGGGCGAGGTGGAGGAGGGCCTGGTAGAGGCTGAGGACAGCTGATTTGTTACAATTGTGGAGGCCCAGGACACTATGCAAGGCACTGTTCGAATCCGATTCGATTGTACTACCACTACTGTACTTAGTTTAACCATGCGACTGAGGATTGCCCAATATTATTGGCTAAAATTCATGAAAAGGGGGCACAACCTCCGCAGTCGACATAAAACCTCCAGATGATAATGGTTGAACCTCATAAGGAAGACCCTAAGGTAAACATTATGCTGCAAAGCGAAACTACGATGGGGGAGGATAAAGGCAAGCAGCCTGCAGCAGGCGAATGGGTCCGCAAAGCACCAGAAAAAGAGACTAGGTTTGATATCAAGCGCGCAAAAGAAAAATTTATGGAAGAAAATAAAAACTTCGATGAGGCCTCTACCTCAGGAAGTCAAGAGAAACCAGTTGAATAAATGGACCCATCCATGATTACCACATTCTTGGAGACCTACATGAAACTACTCCGCGATAGTAAGGTTGTGAAGGGCTTGCATGAACTAATCAATCAGTGAGCTTGCAAGGATGGCGTTATTGGTGAAACGTGCATGATCAAGAAGCTTGGAAAGCATAAGGCAAGGACCGAACGTGAAATGAGACTCACTGCACAGATAGGGGAATATGAAATGGACCAAGTTATCTTAATCTGGGGTTCGACGCGAATGTTTTTCCAAAAGAGACTTGGGAAAGATTGGGGAGACCTACGCTCTAGTGGTCTCTTATCTAGTTAAGAATGGCGAATCAACAGAAAATTATCCCAATGGGGAGGCTACAAGGGGTTACAGTTCACATGGAGGGCATGAGCACACTGGCGAATTTTGAAGTAATAGAGATTGTGGATGATAGAAATCCCTACCTTGCACTCCTTGGAATCAATTGGGCCACTAACATGAAAGGGGAAATCAATCTGAAGAAGAGAAAAATGATATTTGAAAAGAAGTCGCTCCGCATGGTGGTGCCACTGGATCCTCCGGAAGGACCGCGCTATACAGAACATATCCTAGATTATGAAAGTGATGACGATCTGTACCAGATTTACAAGATAACAACATGAGACCAGGATTGGGTAAATCTGATAGCGGACAGATGTATTGCATGGGACCGGGAAATCTCCTACATGTTAGGTTTGGATGAAGAATTAGAGCACTAGCAGAATTAGTTGCATGAAGTATATAAGCTGTGTTGTAATAGGATGACCAAGTCATTGCATTGCATGTCATCCGAAGTTAGGAATCTGCCTCACTATGATGGGCTAACTGATGTTGATTGATTTTTGGATGCATTTGACAGAGAAATTTCAGAGAAACATCGCTTCCAGGTCTTGGATTGTGTACTATGCACTACGCCTGCAAGATGGTGGGGTATGCACAAGGATAATTTCAGTGATTGGCGTGACCATAAAAGGATGATGAGAATACGTTTTGGGCAGCCAAAAGTGCGGATGAAATATAAGTATGATTGAAGGGATGATCCGCGTGATCACCTAGCCAAATGGACAAAGGCTTATGGAATGGAGCCCCAGCTTGAATGGGTGCATCTATTTTGTCATACCCTAGATGTCATACCAATGAATTGGTACTTGGAAACAGAGCTTCGCCATGGCACTGAAGAATGGTACATCTTGTGTCAGAGATTTATAATGATGTTTAGATTTGAGGATGGGTTTTACTGTATTGACGCGGTGCTACAACAGGTTAAAGCGGCGATCTTTAGGATACCGCAAGATCCTTTGGACCTAGTCCAACCTAATTGGACTACCAAGATGAGTCACATGCTTGAATGCTATAACGTGACCGCTGAAGAAGAAGATGAGGATCCCAAAAAAATTAATATTCCAGAAACTGAAGGTCACCACAAGGTTGAAGGTCCACAAATAGAGGATCCAGACATAACCACACAGCTGAAAACTAGGGAGGTCAACATTGGCATAGAGGCAGAACCGAAATTTTCAAATATTGGGGACTATTGGGATGATGCGATAGTAGACAAGGTCGTTGAGCTCCTCCGTGAATATCAGGATTTGTTCCCCATGAAGTTTTTTGATTTAAAAGGGATAATAGGAGACTTGGGTGTCATGAAGATCACCCTGAAACTGGACGTGAAACCTGTAAAACAAAGACCTTACCACCTTAATCCTAAGTATAAGGAAATGGTTCGCATTGAGTTAGATAAGATGCTTGCGGCAGGGATTATTGAACCAGTGGAAGAATCTGATTGGGTAAGCCCCATAGTGGTTCAAGAAAAGAAAAAAAAAGAAGAAATAAGGATATGTGTGGATCTCTAGAATCTGAATGATGCTTGTGTGCATGATCCTTTCCCGACCCTGTTCACTGACAAGGTCCTAGATAATGTAGGAGGCCAAGAAGCATACTCTTTCACTAATGGGTTCTCTGGTTACCATCTGATCAAAATTGTGCCTAAGGATAGAAGCAAGATGACCTTCGTGAGTGAATGGGGATGTTTTCAGTACACCGTAATGCCTTTTGGGCTAAAGAATGCGCCAACAATCTTTTCACGCATAGTCATTGCAGCATTCAAAGACTTCATTCATAAGTTTCTAGAGGTATACTTTGATGATTGGATAGTGTTTGGATTGGTCAAGCATCATGTGGCAAGTCTGCACTTGATGTTAGATACATGTCAGAGATACCAGATCACGCTCAATCTAAAGAAGTGTTTGTTTTGTGTCCCTTTCAGGATCCTGCTGGGTCATGTGGTATGCAGACAAGGATTGATGGTAGACCCTGCAAAGATCGCAGTGATAATCAACTTGGAGGCACCAAGGAATGTGAAATAGTTGCGCGCAACTCTAGGGCATACCAGATACTATAGGAAGTTCATCAAGAGTTATGCCCAGATCATCGCGCCCATAAAGAAGTTGTTGAAAAATGATGCTATGTTATGTTGGAATGATGAATGCCAGAAGAGCTTGGACGTGCTGAAAGAGAAAATGGTCACCGTGCCAATCCTAGTCTTTTCCGACTCGAATAAGGAATTTCATGTGCACGTGGACGTCTCATGTATTGTGTTGGGGTTGTGCTGGCACAGGATGGTGAGGGGGAATTGGACCATCCTATAGCATTCACGAGCGGGAAGCTTTCCAAGGTTGAGAAGAACTATTCCACTACAGAGCACGAAGGACTAGCCATGGTGTATGCGCTCCAAAAGTTCAGGAACTATTTTCTGGGTGGACATTTTAAGATGTATATGGATTATTCTGTGTTGAAATACCTGGTCAATAAGCCTGTGTTGAGGGGGAAGATCTCTAGATGATTGTTGTTGTTCCATGAGTATGAATTTGAAGTTATTGTGAAGCCAGGACGACTGAATGTGGGACCTGATCATTTGTCACGCATTGAAATGGGAGAGGAACCTACTAATTTGGAGCAGGGGTTGCTTGCACACATCTATTTGTATTTCATGTCGTGGACAATCAATTTGAAGATATCATACATTTCCGAATGACGGGGACTTCTCCAAAAGGGTATACAAGCCAGTAGAACAAGGAGTTAGTAGTGCGCGTGGTGGACTTCTACATCATTGCAGGGAACTTGTACAAAATGGGGTCAGACGAAATATTTTGACATTATGTACCTGACTTTAAACGAAGAATAATTCTTGTAGAGGCTCATGGAGGAGCTACAGGAGGACATTATGCAGGAAAAGCAACATCACAGAAGGTTTTGCGTGATGGGTTGTGGTGGCCAACCCTGGATAAGGTTGCGAAAGCAGATTGTAGGGCATGTGATGCATGTTAGAGGATTGGTAGGCCATCGTGGAGGGATGAACTTCCTTTGATGTCATAGGTGATGTTATAACCATTCGAGAAATGGGCAATTGAATTTGTGGGTCCAATTCAACATCAAGGAAAGAAGACAAGTGCGCAGTACATCATCACCACGATTGAGTACTTGACCAGGTGGGTAGAGGCGTAGCCTTTGAAGGATTGTACACGCGCGAAAACAGCGAAGTTTATTTTTGAATATGTATTGACAAGATTTGGTTGTCAAAATATCTTGATGAGAAATCACAGTACGCACTTTCTTAATGAAACAATTAGCGCGTTGATAGAATAATTTAAGGTGTATCATCAGAAGAGTACACCTTATCACCCGCAAGCCAATGGAACAATGGAAGCATTCAATAAGATAATGGAGAATGCACTGCAAGGTCTATAATTCTTAGATAAATGACTAGGATGTGCACGTACCAGTGGTGCTATGGGCCTACAGAATGACTTGCAAGATGTTGATAGGGAAAATGCCTTTCAAACTTGTGTATGGCGTAGAAGTTGTGATGCCAATGGAATACATTTTACCTAGTCCGCACATAGTGGAACTCATATGAATGGTGGACCGCGGAGCCCTAGAAGAGAGGCTTGTGCAGATATCAAAGCTTTAGGAGGAATGATTTCTAGCTAGATTTCACCAACAAGTTCAAAAGGAGCATGAAATGGCATGGCACAATCGGCATATCAAACTGCACACCTTGAAGGTAAATTATTTGGTCTTGTTATATGACAGTAAATTTGATAGATTTACAGGGAAATTTTGGATGCACTAGCTAGGGCCATATGTCATCAAGGAGATTATCGATGGTGGAGTAGTTTAGTTGGTCAAATTGAATGGAGAACCCTTCATAGGGAAGGTGAATGGCAACCAATTGAATCCATACACTGGTGATCCAACTAGGTGACTATATGAGGGAACCATAGTCTTATCGCTCCAGGCAGCTGAAAGGAGGCGCGAGACTATAAACTACACTACCCAGGTTGGAGATCTGCGCGAAGAAAGAATAGTGCAGAATGAGGGAATGTCACACAGTCCACAATAATGCGCAAACCCCAGAGGGCTGCGCTACCAGGGGAGCAACCGCACAGAGCAACCAGAAAGTGACCATTAAAGTCACTGTTCATGATTTGACAATGAAAGAACAACCAAATGGAGTTGGGGGGGCCATTTAATTTGGAATTTATGGGCAAGATCTTTGGAAATCTGTCGCCAATCTAGAATTAATGAACCGATTTTGGGGGGACCAGTCAGATTTGAATATGAAAGTGCTTATAAATTACAGTTGGCTGCCCAGCGAAAAGCACTTGCCATTTTGAGAATTGAGTTGTTGAGCTCTCACGTGCACATCAACTGTGAAACCTTTGAATTTTCACTAGCAAATTCTGTGTTTGAGACATTGCCACAGACAAATTAAGAGTTATTTCATAACATTATGTCGACGCCAATTGAAACTATGAGCACAGAAGTAATGATAGCCGAGGGAGCTGTTCTAGAGGTGGCTATGGCAGCAGAAGGAGTTGCCCTGGAGGTTGCACCTGCAGAGATACCATCTGAAGTACCGAAGTTGCCATAGTCACCTAGACCAAGGCTTACCCCAACCAAGGAGGGCCCTGACAACAAGAAGCGCAAGCAAGCTGCACCACTGCAGCCAGTGCGCGCATCTCCCGGAAAACACCTAGAGAAGGATAAGCCCACTGCACATGAAAAGGGTAATACGATTAACCTGGAGCCAAAAGAAGAAGACATTGAGGATATCCCAATGGATGATGAGGATGTGGGGGTGGAAATGGAGGATGTTGAGATTGAGGGTTCTGACCCCATCACTAAGTTTCCTGAGTAGGTTCCTCCATGTAGGGGCAAGACCAAGGTGCTTAAAGACATTGATGAAAGTAAGGTCACCCTACACACACCCCTCTTACTAGACCAAATTGTGTTCGAAGGACTACGCTTGGGGCGTGTCCCCATTTTGAAATTAGAAGACTGGGATTTAGCAGACACAAAGCGGTTTCCTCACCTAGAAATGGATCAACTCATGCACCACGTGTTCCACAAAACCACTGGAGTAACCGCGTTGGAACCGCGGAAGTGGTTGAGAGGCGTGGATAAGGCAGGACTGCTCAACCTGCTATGGGTGCTGCATTACAACCACACGCCCATCACAATGGTGGTAATCAAGCAGCTATTGTGCTTGGTACATGATGGGTGTTTTTGGATGGAGGAGCCAATACCCATCATTGATATGCTGATCCATAGGATCACGCGGCTGCCATACCCAGGGGAAAATCCAATAATGATGTTTGGCAGGAAGGCTAGCGAGCATGCCCTCACGAAGACCATGATAGAATTTTTTTTGTTAAATAAGTCACATGGTTATGCCATTTCAAGCATCAATGACCCTACGGTCAAAGTGGCAATGCAGCTCTTAGTAGGAAGGTCATGCGGAAGTGTCGTGCAAAAAAAGTGTCGGCACTAGTTGTAGCTTTGGTGGCCCAATGCATGGAGGGAGTTCAATTTAATTGGGCATGCTACCTCTGCGGTGAGTTTCTTGCGAATTGCCGCGAGGCACAGGATCTTAGCAAGACCTTTCACTATGCATGGCTCTTGTTGTCCATAGTGCTGGTAGCATGGAAGTTACCTGAAGACAGTCAGTTTCTTTCGGTCGCACTGGACCTACCAGAGGCCACACAGTACGCTTCATTGTGGGCGACTAAGGATCCTCATAGGATAAAAGACAACAAGATCTTTTGAACCATAATGGAGATGAATGTGCATATGGCCATCAACCACAAGCCATGGTTATCACCTACTAATTTTGACAGGTTGCAGGAGTACATGGAATTCAAGGCTGACTTCCACCACGTCTCAATACAGGCATGAAATGACCCTGAGAAGAAGTGGCACGACTTGCCCTATTTGGCCACAAATGACGCGATCGACATGATCCTTGACCGCTCGCCGGTAGAGTGGCGCACTGCCTCAGACTTGGCTTCAGGATCAAGAAAGACCACCGAACAACACAATAAGGAAGAAGCTAAGCTGAAGATGGAACAGTTGGCTGTGAAGAGGAAAAAGGAGGCTGACAATAAGGCTAAGGCAGAGCGCACTATCGCACAATAGTTGAGTGGGCAAGTAGGAGAAGAGGAGCATGACTCCGAGGGAGGTCAGAGGTCACCTTCACTAGAAATAGAGGAAGAAGAGGACGAACAAAAGGAACAGGGAGTAGCAGACCTGGAAACGACTTTGTTCCTTATCAAGTGCACTAGAGAGCCATAAAAGCTAGAGCCAAGGAAGAAGTCCAATGCTAGCAAGATGTCTCTATATCCGACCACCCTGATAGAGGGTGATCTACATGATATAGGGGATGTGGTGCGGGATGCCACCACGGAACCACTGAAATAGTTTGAGCAGCAACATCAAAAAGCATTGGTAGCCATTCAAATGGGTCTGCGGGAGTTGCAGATCCATGTGTCATAAACTCAGAACAGTGTGGTGGCCACCAGTTTGGCCCTTGGCACCTCAGAAGCCGTAGGGATGCTGCGTGCATGGGACCCCCAAACCATAGTACTGCCAGATGGAGCATTGACAACGGTGAGCGAAGTTGACAAGCCCATTGTCAGTGTCCTCGAGGGAGTGGGAATTAACTTGGTTGTGCTTCCTACCAAGGCCCTTCATCTTCTGCAAGATGGAGTAATTGCAGAACTTCAGGCCCGTGAATAGTGCGCTTTACAGGTGGTCAGCGAGCAAAAGGTCAACAATGATTAGTTGGCCGTGCAAAGAGACTCCACCATCAACCTTGTGACTGACCTCATAGAAAAGAATCAGCGCCTAACTAAGGTTGTAGATGAAGCATGCTGGACTATCTTAAAGGTGGACATCCCCGAGGCTAAGCTAGTCGATGTGCGGGTTCGAAAAATTGCAGTGGGAGTGTACGATGCACGCACAGAGTTGGCTAAGGTTTAGCTGGAGCTAAAACTCAAGATCGCGAAATTGCAGTTGAAGGCCCAACCTTCGACTCCACCGGAAGTCAGGGAGCAGTGCGTGAATGCTGTGGCAAATGAGGTAGTAGCAGTAGCAAGTGCAGTGACGGATTGCGTGAAACTTTTTTAACAGTCACTCGAGCTACTCACCAGCCTGCAAGAAGACCCCAATGTGCAAAGGCCAGAGAAAGAAGTGCGGGAACTACAACAGTGCTATGACGATGTTAAATCAACAACGTGCACTGTCTTCATCACGCAGAGACTAGATAAGCTCCAAGAGGCCAAGGCATTAAAGGAACAGGTAGATGCAACTTAGCACAAGGAAGCCATGCTAAAGGCTCACTTGAAGCCTTGGTTGGACGAGGCCTACATGATCATAACCACCATCGAAGGCAAATTGGCTAGTCTGCAGGAGACTCAACAGAAGCTACAGGCTCATAGCACAGGACCAACGACAGAGCAGTTTGTCAAAGAAATAAAGCAAGCGGCAACACAGTGCACCGCCGAGGTAGCAGTTGCCCAAGTTAAACTAGGAGGTCTTCGCGACAAGATCTCCATGCCAGCTGAGTGACTCGAGGGCGAGTCACCATGTTTGTGTTGGGGGCCTATTAGGAACAGGTCCACTCAGGGTCAATTTTAGGGTTACAAACCCAATTTTTGGGGCAGAAGGCCCAAATTTTGTATGAAGAATGTAAAGTCTCCGCATTTTGTGGTCGCGGAGCACGAAGATACCTAAAGTCAAAAAGTGTTTTCCGCCCTTAGTTTAGATAGGTTGCACGTTTTTGGAGATCTGCCCTTGGTCCGCGGACCATGGGAATGTATAAAAGGAAGAGTCTTAGAGAGTCTAAGAGGATTAAGAAGTCATGAGTCATTGATGTAATAGGTTGGGGGTGATCTAAGAGTAAGAATTTTAGCAGAGAAAGAGGTTGTGCAGCTAAGTGTGCAGAGGCCTAGGGTAGAAGTCTACAGCTGAGTGCATGGACCCCTGCAGCTGTGTGCACAGGGCGGTTAGAGTCTGTATTGAAAATTTGAATCATCAATAAAGAGAAGTGTTTTGAACTTACTGTGTACCTTCCATCTGTTTAGTATTATTTTACTGTTGTTATGAATGTTGCGATTATGCTATGTTGAATGTTAAGTTTCAGATATAATGTTAAGTTGATGCACAAAAATATATGTTTCCATTTGCTGCATGAATTCAAGTAATAATATATGTTTACACGAGGATAATCTTACTTGTATGGTAAATTTGGCTAATACCTAAGAAAATTTGGGGACTAAGTTGGTAACCTAGTTACAGAAGTGCGTAAGTGCTTGAATCATTGTCCAAGGTTGCGCGAAGGGCAATCAGGTACCTTCATAGAGGTTCTGAAAGACGAAAAAGGAAGTGCATCGATAAGCCCTTTGAGCTTATCGATATACGCGAAGACAGGAGTGAGGATATAAAATCGACATCACGAGTATCATAAGGTGTGGAAACTTGGTTCCTGCATCCCCCCATACTGCTTCGGGTGAGACTTCAGTCAGCGCTCTGCAGATTGATTCCGAAAGGGCCAGTAGTGTAGGGATTTGCTTGGCTTCTTAATGTCGAACCTGGGTCAAGTCCCATGAAGCCAACACCGCAATCCAAACACAGATCACTAGGCCCTAAATCGATACCCACTCTCTAGGCTTAACCGCATATCCCAAAACCGGGATTGCTAGGTGCAACGAAGAGAAAACCACCTCTTGGATTTACCATATATCCTGCTATTCATAGGCAATGATTCCTAGGCCCTTCCAAGGCAACACAATCCTGGATTTACTGCAACCCACAATCTAGCTTAGGTGTCACTAGGGCAATGGCTTTACCATGATCCATAATCTGGTTCAGGGACTACTAGGCCATGTGATCCAAGAAACTCTAAGTGTCCAAGAGTATGAGAGAGAGAGAGAATAATGAGAGAGCTCCAAAAATCAACTAACAAAAGGTTACACTAACCAAGCTTTTTTCTCACTGATCCTGAGAAGCCTTTTTATCAGTGAGGCCTCTATTTTCTTCATTTTCCATTATTTTCCTTCATTTTCCTCACATGCAACCTCTGACCTTTCATATTCCTTTTGTCCTAATTTCCTTTATTTTCATAAATAAAATGTCAATAAATGCCTCATTCCTTTCCAAATCCTTAGCCATAAACAACCAAATAAACACCCTTCTAGGATGTCTTTCCCAACATTCAACGTGGAATATTTACGTATCCCATCATTCGTGGTCTTATATATTTTTACATGGAATTTTTACAAGGGCTGTTACAAACAATGCCTCATCAAGATATGGCCATCAAATACCACCCCTCATTTGGGTAATCCTTTAGATAGCCATGAACGATGTCAGAGATGATATTAAATTTGTGAATTTTCATTTCCTAAGTAACTAATTTCATTTTTGTATGTATATTGACCTTCTGTTGAAGGTCACTACCATTTTTTTAGTAGGTTATCTCTTCCATGAGGTGTTTCATTTTTAAGTCTAACATGGAGCGGGGAATGAAAGAGATTCATAAGCGATCTAATATTGAAATTTAATTAATATTAACATTAACACTATTGTTATTTCCCAATGTCCGTTGTTGGAAACTCATCCACCATTATGCATATAAAATACATGCCATGGATCCATTGAATTAGGCGCCATTTAATTCAATTGGAAATTTAAAATAATAACAAGATTTGAAATTTGAATCAGACCTCACATATCTAGTATATTCCTGAGGGGTGAATTTGTACGCGGTTTTGAATGATCAAGAGGTGGATCAGGGTTTTTCGTGGTTGTCATTATTATTCTCATCACTCTTGGAAGTGGAGATGGAAGGCAAGAGGGTTAGATCCTTTGATGAACCAACAAGGTGCAAACAAGGAAATGCCAACAAAAGAGAACTACACAATCTTTCTCCCCCCACATCTTTGGTTTGTATCCGGAAGCATTCAAGTCATGGTGGTTCATAGGCAAGAAGGGGGAGTAACTATTGCACTATGTGGTCTGGTCCAACAACCTCGAAACCAAATCCCCTATCGTTAGAAAAAAAACACTAGCATTCTGAATGTAAGTTGTCATGTGATTTTAATGCTATATGGAGACTAGAGTGAGGATTTATTTATTTACTATTTAATGTAAAAAAAAACACTACCATTTTTCATGTTGGGCTTTTTTCTTGTGCTACGCCTCAAAACTGAATCCATGGCCATTGGAAAACAAAACACTGACATTTTTCTTGTGCTAGGCTTTCTTCAAGGTATTCTAAAATTGTTGAGGAAAAAAAAGCTAGCATTCTAAATATAAATTTCCATGTGATTTTAACAACGTCTCGAGAATTGAGTGAGGATTTGTTTAGTTTCTATATAATGTCATTGTCAATATATTTTAAAATAGTTTACATTAATAATTGAATAGAACCAAATCAAATCAAATAAGATCAAACTCTGGAGGTAAAACAATTGGGGAAAATATACCTCCATGTAATTTAAGGGTTTTTGCAATGAGGGTAGAATCAAGAGGGAGTTTCATACAACCTGCAATAGAATGGGATTGCAAAGAGGAAGAATATATTGATCGGGGGCTACTACTAAGTCCATGATACATGACTAGGACTTGTTGATGTTGCTTTAGGTCAAAACATGCAACACAAAAATGTACATCTAGAACAAGTGTACTAATAAAATCTTAGAGGACAAGACACAAGAAGAGGCATTAATTGTGTGAAGCTAGAGGTTAGTCACTTCTACATCTTTGATTGTTCATTTTATATCCATGTATCCATAGAGCTACTATTGGGGAATACATAGCTGGGATAGAGAATCAAGTGGAATATGACAAATATTCCACGAGAATAGGAAAGTCAAGTTGGATCAACTGCCTTAGCCAAACACCTGGATCTGCTAAACATCATTGGTTGACCCTACCTCCTAAGACAATGGCTTGACTCTTCGAATCCGAGTTGGAACCCTCTAGCATGAAGAGTTTTATTTGTGGGTTATAGTGAGACTTCAAAGGATTACACGGGAAGATAGTAGTGAGCTAGGATGTAAAGTTTGATGAGGAATTTAAAATGAGGGAGACCCATGAGCGTATTCTGGTGATAGAGGATGAGGAGTAGGAATCTTGAAAGGTTGAGCCAAATCCTACTAGTTATTTCCAGGGAAATATAACAACCTTCAGGTGAAGATGGGAAGATAGGAGCCACTTCTGCTTTTATTAGGAGACCTCAATGATTTAGTTATACATTGAGGGATGCTTGGGCACATGTTGATACTCCTAGGAGCACATTTAGAGAAATTAAATCTCTGAAGAAGTTTCTAGACTATATGTCATTTGCAAACAACACTCTAGATTTTGATCCTTCCAATTTGTAGGAGTTAGCACACTCATAGGTATGGTGGGATGTCATGGTGGAGGAGTAAACCTCCATCAGGAAGAATGATATTTGGGACAATGTCAAGGCCATATGGGAAGTCAATTATGAGTTCCAGTTGGCTCTATAAGATCAAGCATGCTATAGAGAGTAGCATTAAGAAAGTGTATCAAGAAAGGGAGTGGACTACAAGGAGACATTTGGTCCAATCATTAGGTACACCTATATTAGAGTTTTTATATCATTGGTTTCATTTATGGGATGGAGGATAAATCAAATGGATGTGAAGAAAACTTTCCTTATTGGGATCACTACGGAAGAAGTGTAAATACAGCAACCTTAGGGGATTGGGTTACATGGGAAGGAATTCCATGTGTGGGCTTCAGAAAGCTTGTATGGACTCAAGTAGGCACTGAGAGCATGGTATTCATAGATTGATGGATAATTGTAAAGTATTGGGTTCACAAAAAATGAATCAAATTTTAAGTCATTATATATTTTTTTTCGTATTGACTTTCTTATCTGATGTTGTATGTAGATGCCTTGATTTTAATAGGTATAGAGAAAATCATTACAAGGTGCAAAGCAAACATGGAAGAAAATTTTGAGATGAAGAACATCGAATTGATGCATTACTTCTTAGGGTTGGAGGTTTGGTAAATTCCAAGGGATATTTTTCTTGGGTAAATTAATTATGTAATTCAGATCCTGAAGAGGTTTTAGATAGAGGACTGCAAAATAATGTCTCCAGTCCTGATCATTAATTTGAATAAGGTGACAACTTCATATTCAAATTTGTTGGATCCCATTATGTACAAGCAACTAATAGGCTCAACACTAGGCCATATATCTGTTTTGTAATGAACACCTTGAGTCAATTCATGATGGGTTGACGATAGGAGCATTAGGTAGTAGAAAAACATATGCTCATGTATTTGAAGGGCATAGTGGAGTATGGTATGGGACACCTTGGAGATGCTATAATGAAGTTGTATGGTCATTTAGACTCAAATTGGGTAGATAATGCAACAAATAAGAAGACCACCTCATGGTGTTGCTTTAAATTAGGATCGTTGATGGTATTATGGTTTAGTAGGAAGCAGACTTTCATGGCATTTAGGTTAGTGGAGTTACAATACATGGAAACTAGTACTATTAGTTATGGGGCCATCTAGTTTCTTAACTTACTCACAATAATATTGTTTAATCAAGAGTCAGAACCTAAAATCCTTCATTGTGATAATTAGAGTTGTATCATACTCTTTGAGAACGTATTGTTTCATGACATGTCTAATAATATAGAAATTAGATATGGCTTCATGTGAATCAAAGTTCAGAAGTAAGCAACGAAGCTCTAACATATTTCCACGAATCAACAAGTAGCTGATATTTTGACCAAACCCTTGGAAAAGGAGGAGTTTAAAGCATTCATAGGAAAACTTGGATTGATGTAGAGTTCATTCCTTGCTAAGAGGGAGTGTTAAGAATTATTATTCGAATAGTAACTCCTACATATGTTCAATATAAACATGGAAAAAGTAGTTCAAGATGTTTTGGAAAAGTAATTCTACTTTTGAAACAATTATTCTATTGTGTGGCTCATTTTAATTAAGAAGTGAAAGTCTTGTATTTAGCAATTATGTCTAAAATTGTATCTAGACTATGGGTAATATTAATAATAGATTCTACATTAAAACTATAAAGGAAAGGTGAGGTAGAGGTTTTCAAACACACTTGAGCATTCAAGTGAGAGAGGGGGGGAGAGAGAGAAACCAACCAAGGAAGAGGCATTCCTGAGAAGCACACAATTTGAGACAACAATTCCATAGAGAACTAACAATACCATATGGGTTCATATAGTTGTCTAGAATTTTTACAATAATGTTATTCAATAGTTGTATAATTTGTACAACAATGAAATGCAATGGAAAATTGTTCTTGCTGATTTTTTTTTTCAGATGTTGTACCTCTCAAATAACATGTAGAAGCTCAAATTCAAGGTGTTTTTTAGTATATGTTCCTATTGCTTTTTTAAGGCAACATTTGGATGTTTCATTGTAATTTTTATTTCAAAGAAATTAAAAGTTAATTTGAAGGAGACATAACCTATTCATATGAGAAATTAATTTGTTTTCGTTCACTATTTAATTTCTATATATTGAGTGATTGATGCTATGGTCTGAACTTTAATTTCATCATTAATTAAATCCACTACTCTACTTGTTTGACTGAGATCATAAGGACATCAATCACCTAGGGCTTCAAATTCTAATAACACTTTGTATTAGTAGCTAAGAAAATCTAGTGCTACAAAGGTTGTCAATTTGAAAACAATCACCTCCTAAAAAAACTCTTTGAACTATACAGTTTTTTTGGAAAACAAAATATCACATTTCTTTCACACATAATGATATACTAAAATAAAATATAGAATTTCTAAAGTATAATTTCAAATGAATTTGAGTAAATTTTCCATAGAAACAAAGGGATTTTTTAAGTGCATAATATGAATAATTTAAATTTGAATAATATGTTAGGGTGATGAAAATTATTTTAATAGTTATATTGTATGATCAGTTAAATTAAACTTTCATTAGTTAGCTTTAAATAGTGTTGATATTGATGATTATTAGATTTAATGAAATATAGAAATTTAATGAAATACAGAATTCAATATCATCAATGTTCTTCTACATTCAACTAAATCCTACCCTAGTAATCCCCTTATGTCCCAACATAGGAATAAGGTAGGATGACCTTTTGTTTCTAAATCTATTCATCACAATGAAAAAAGATAGATATAATGATAAATGCCTTCAAAGTACAAAATGAGATAAGGGTACCAAAAAACACACACATCAAAGTTAATGTAGCAAATACAACTTGTGGAAAAAATAGTGTTTATGGGAGAAACTATGATTTGGAAAAAATAGTGTTTATGGGAGAAACTATGATGTGGAAAAAATAGTGTTTATGGGAGAAATTTCAATCTTCCCATTAATTTCAAGCTTGGTCCACTTAGATGAAAAAAATATTATATGTACCTAATGTGAATTCACAGTATTGGATATTGCATGTGATTGACAAGTTTTTCATAATGGGTTGGGAAACTTAACTAGGGCCCAAGCCCACTAGAGGATCATATTAAGACCCACAGTTGATGCATTGAGAGCCATAAGACTCCGTACAATTGTAGAGCATCGTTTTTATCCATGGGAACCTTCAACACCCAAAAAGGTCCTACACTTTGCTCTATATCATTTATGATATTATGCACCTAGACAAAAATGACCCCACCAACTTAGAAGTACTACAAGGTTAGGAAGTTGGTATAGGGCCCAAATAAGGTTTGTCTTATACCTTGAGAAATGGGAGGGATACCACCATCTTCAATGCCCACAACATTGCAGAAAATCAAGCATTCACACCACCAACAGACCCATGCGACCCATTTTGTGCCCCTAAACCAAAATTTGGACCCACAAAATGATTATAACAAATATCTAAGGGTGAACCCTTGGTTAGTCATTTTAGAGGTATTTTACCCCTGTTTTGGCACCATTTCCCCTCAAATATAGCCCTACAAGGGCATATTATTTCATGACATCATCACTTTGCTCTATTTCAACTCACACATGTGGAGGATTTTTATGTTTTCCCATTACCTACTAAGTCAGCTTGTGACCTAGCTTGTAGAGGCAAATTATTTTATGATTTGTAGGGGATTTTAGGCTGAAATAGCTACTCAAGTTCCTCATATAAATATAAGATGTTTCATTGTGACTTATTATAATCACATCACACACTTGGATATTTTGGCCTCTCTCTCTCTCTCTCTCGATAAATTTCGACCCCTTTTTCTTATGGTAGAGATTGGATCTATAAATTCACTTTGATATTTGGAGTTGATTTTGGTTATATTTGGAGCCATTATTTGGACAAGTCTATGGAATCTTTGCATGTTATCTTGTAAGTGCACCTAATTATTGAACATTTATTTTCTTCATGTCAAATTTTGGTTCTAGATTATGATAATTGTGCCCTAATTTGTTGAAAATATACTTAATGCTATATAGATGATATATTGCATGCATTAGTCATTTAGCATGTGAGTAAATTATCCTATTGGTGAACTCCTGGTAGTTCTCCCATGAAAAAATACATTATCCATTGCCTAGGTGATTTTTGAAATTTTGGTTGCTAGGAATCAAAATCTCGGCCTCCTTGGAACCTTATTGCTTGACCTATCACTTGGATAACTTTTCTACATATATTTTCCCTTTTCCTTTTGCCCTAGTTTGACCCCTTTAAGGCTAACTCACCAAGTTGGGGCTTGGTACAAATTTCTAGGAATGAAGAGTTTTCGGAGTTGGAGAATCTAAATTTCAAGAGGATAATGGTTTCCAAAAAATCCCTCCTTTTAGTAGGCTTTCACTTCAATTTTGTCCGTAAATTTCTTTTCCCTAGTTACTAACCCTAGCTAACCCTAGTTTTGAGTTTAAATTCAAGTTTGGGTTTTGATCTGAAATTAAACACAAACACAAAAAGTAAAAGATATAACCATAAACACAAAGATGCAGTATAAATAACACTTCATTTCATTAATATCAAAATACTAAAATATGCTTACAAACAGAATGGAAATAAACTAGCTCGAGCAATGGTGGCTTATCTCTGAGAAGAGATGTGGTGGCTACATGCCTCTAAACTGTGTTACAATGAGGCTCAAGGGCCTATTTATTATTTAAAAACAAGGTAAAATCCTAAAAAATGAAAACCCTAACGCAAGGAGGAACACCAAGAGTTTGTGGGCCCCATTGGGGTTAGTTTGGCAGCCAACTTCCCAGGGTCGTTACTTGGTCATATTATCTTCAGTTGGTGTGTACGATACCTTGTTGGAGAGGACTCTTGGAGTGCTAAAGCATTTTTGATAGCCTATTGTGGACCTCAAAAGAACGTCGTTCATGGGGTCAAAATTGCTTCAGGAGTTCATGACCCGAAAAACTGCTAAAAATAGTAAATGATGAAATAAATAAAGAAACAAATGAAATCGTCTAGCGATCTAGGTGGAATAGGAGGGTGGCAACCAATATCCACCTAGATCAGTCCTCCCTCATTGGGAAGCAATGGCCCCATTTCTTACAGTGCTTCCATGAGGTGAGGAAATTTTTGTTTAACATGTTCCCTAGTGAACCACTTGCCCTGGTGAAGGAGTTGGCCTACTTTGCCTACTTGATATAGTTGGATCCTCTACTGGCGAGTGTTCTTGATATGTGTGTCCATGAGGTGATCAGTTGTGGCATAGTCCATGCAAACCGAATTTAGCTCTGTTGGTGTGAGTTGTTCTACAATATCAGATGTGTCCAACAATGGTGGAAAGTATGGCCAAAGGCGATCTAGATTGAACACTGGGTGCAACCAAGGAACAATGGGATGTTGAGCTCGAGGCATTGCCCCCTATAGCCTTAGTGATGATCCATGGCCCATATCATATTGGCCGAAGCTTGTAGTGGGGTCCAACGAGATGCTCCTTCTGCAAATGTAGCCAAAATTTATTTCCCACCTCAAACTTGTGTGGCACTCAATGTTGATCATGGCACTTCTTGTACTTAGCATTGACTCTATCCAATATATCATGGACTTGCAAGAGGATGTGTTGAATTTTCTCAATGAATTTGTTATCCCTATTGATGTCGGACTTGACGTGAACCAAATCTGCCTAAGTAGTTTCAAATTGTATGACCACATCAGTGGGACATAATGGCTGAAATCCCAACCCTATCTAAAAGGGGCTATGGTCTTTTGAGCTATGGAGAGATCTGTTGTAGTTGTGTTGGACATAGGGGAGGCTTTCATCCCATATGCATGGATGATTTGAGTTTTACATGCACATAATGTGTACGATCATCTTGTTGACGACCTCTATTTGGCCATTAGTTTGGGGGTGGAAAACCGTGGACTTAATAACGTTGGTATCCAACATTGACCAGAGACTTGACCAAAATGCACTTAGGAATATGTTGTCCTAGTGTGAGATAATGGACTGTGGGATCCCAAAGTGTACCCACACTTGCTCAAAGAAGATCGAAGCATTGGCGTCTACTATGATACTCTTCTTGTAGGAGGTGGTGACGGCCATCTTAGAGAATCTGTCAATGACCACAAAAATGCAGTCATTGTTGTGCTTAGTAGAGGGAAGGACTAGCATGTAATCCATGGAGATGGATTGCCAAGGTCGACTAGGAGTAGGTAGAGAAGTGTATTGGCCTTTCTTCTTAATGGTTGGTTTGGAAATGGTGCAGGCAGTGCAGGATCTAATGTACTTCCAAACATCCTGATGAAGTTTCGGCCAATAAAAATACTTTTGTAGTACTGCCACTATTTTCTCTATTCCAAAATGTCCAGTGATGCAACTGTAGTGCACCTCCGAAACCATCTTGCCATGCTCTCTTGAAGGAACACAAATATGTCTCAAGTGGAATAATAGTGCATCCTGGATGTGAAAATATGAACCTTGCTTCCCTTCCAGGAGTGTCTGGTATGTGCTTCTGAATTCTATATCACTCTCATGAAGATGCGGCCACCTCAAAGTCTCGTGCCCATAGGAGTCGAGTATAGTGATGAGTTCCATGATTGGTGGTCGACTGAGGTAGTCTACAACATTATTAGTGTTTCCCTTCTTGCACTTATGTAACTCTTGTAAGTATGTGGACCATTTCTGATGGAGATCATTTGACAACTTCCCTTGTGTCTATATGAACTACAAGGGCCAGTGGTTTATGTGGATGACCATTTCCTTACACAGAATGTAATGCTTCCATTGATGGTAGACCTGCACAATGGAATACATTTCGGACTATGTCTGAAAGTGTCTCACTATGGTAAGCCACAGGATGCCCCTACTAAGTAAGAATTGCACCAATAGAATAACTGAAGGCATCTATCTCAATATCAAATGGTTATTGCAAGTCTGATTATGTGATCACTGGTGCAGAGAAGAGGCAATGCTTTAACTCAGAAAACACCTTCTATTGGGTTTGAGACCAAAAAAACATTCTTTCACTCTACCCTTGGTGACTTGACTTAAAGGCCAAGTGATATGACAGAACCCCAACACGAACTTTCTGTAGAAATTGGAAAGACCCAGAAAGCTATGGAGTTTTGTTAGAGTGGTTGGGGCTGGCCAATCTCGAATGACTTGAATCTTTGCTAGGTCCACATGCACACCCTGTTCATTAATGATGTGCCCCATATATTGAACCTGGATCATGCCAAAAGTGCATTTATCCAATTTGGCACACATCTTGTGTTTTCACGGGGTTTGAAGGACATGTCGAATATGGTGGAGGTGCTATTTCCAACTTTGGCTGAAGATCAAGATGTCATCTAAATACACCATGAAAGAATTGGTGAAGGGTTGCAAGATTTCGTCCATCAATCTCATGAAGGTTGTGGGGGCATTCGTCAACCCAAAAGGAATGACCAACCATTCGAAAAGGCCCTCCTTGGACTTGAAGGTAGTCTTCCACACATCAGAGGGTTCGATAGGCACCTTGTGATAACCAGATTTCATGTTAATCTTATTGAAATATTCCCCCCCTTGAGATGGTCTAGAAGGTCATCAATCTGTGGGATTGGGTACCTATTCTGGATAGTTATCTTGGTCAGCACCCGATAGTCAATATAGAGTCTCCAAGTCCCTTCCTTCTTCTATACCAATACAATCGGGCTCCATTAGGTCCCTATAATACTAGTGATTCCCCCATTACTATTGTCGTTGTATCCCTTATTAATATTTTTCTGCCTCTATTATCCCCATATTGTTATTATTGTTCCCCATAGAATCCCTCTATTGTTATTTTTGTGCCTTTATATTATTATTGTTAGGTCAGCTTGGTTATATTGTGACCCCTTAGACTCCTATATATCGAAGGCAAGTTTTGTGATTTGAATCATCAAATAATTGTTCATTTATGTAATGTAAAGGAGGTTTCCCCCTCGAAGAGGCTAAATTCTAAGGTGTTTATCTATCTTTTCTATCTTTTTGTGAGCTGGTTTCATAACATTTGGTATCAGAGCTTTGGATTATAGGGCTTCGCTGCTCGAAACAAGTCATCGTGGAAATTGCACTATAACTTTTTTTTTCTGTGACATTTCAAACACTAAAAAAAAAATCCATTTGGGTTGAAATCTTTCTGAACCTTGGGTCCCAATTTCAGAGTTTTTCGCACTATATTTGCAGAGATATGATCTGAGGAAGTTGGCCTTTTTGCAAACCCCTGAATTACATTCCAAATAGGTGACCTGGGGAAAATTGTCATAACTTTGGTTTTGAGCATTAGATTGAAATTTCGTTAGAAGGTACAGAAAGTGAACGGACTGTAGTTTCTTGTGTATATTTTTTAGATCCTAAGGTCAAAACAGTGACACGTGGCACTTCATACAAGTTCGCTCTTCTGAAAAGGTATATAATCAGGTCATCTTGGGAGATTGTGCATAACTCTTTCTTGGAGAATCTAAATTCGATCAGACTAGTGGCATTGGAAAGAGGACGCAAAGGGCTACTGCAGGTCGCAATTTCAGAACTGGAAGATCCGAAATTACAGAGATACATCAGATGCAATATCAAGATCCTAAAAAAAGTGTGTAGAATTATATTTGCATAAGCTTGGTTTGAAAAATTAGTTTGAAGGAATTCAAAGGGCATAGTGAAGAATTATTATCGGTAATTGATGCCCTGAAGAAAGAAAATGGAAACACTTAGTATGAAAGCTGAAAGCTCTAGCATGACTCATGAAGAAGAGGAAGAAATGCAACATGATATATCAAAATTATGAGACCAAGTGAAACAAATGTCACTCGCACAAAAAGTAATAGAATCTAATATGAATGGTTTAAAGAAAGATGTAGAAGCTAAGATGAATGGTTTAAAGAAAGGTGTAGAATCTGAGATGAATGACATGGAAGCTAATATGGACGATTTGAAGATAGATTTGAAGACAGACTTGAAGACACGCATGGAAGATTTGAAGACAGATTTGACAAAATTTATACAAGAAATTCTTACTAATTACGAAAGGGTAGTAAAGGAAACTCATGATGAAAACAAAATAAACGTTAATCATGATTTCATAGACTCTAATGTTGGATCGAAGAACCACCATGTTCCAAAGATCGATATGAGGAATTTTGATGGCAAGGATCCCGCAACATGGATACTACAGATGGAGCAATTTTTTGATCTCCATAATGTGCAAAACACACAAAAGGTACGTATTGCAACTTTATATTTGGAACCAAATCAGTTTATATGGTATTGATGGATTTTCTATCGTAAATAAATTCTCACTTGGGAATTTTTACAGAAGAAATGACAGCCATTATGAGGATACAAAAAGCAACACGTTTTTTAGCCAATTGATAAATCTCAAACAAAAGGGTTCAATGATGGAGCACATTGAGGACTTCCAAAAATTGAACATAAGGGTAAAATATATTCCAGAGGAGCATAGGATTGATGTGTTCATAGGGACTTTAAAGGATAATATCCAACATGAGGTTCGCCTTTGGGAACCTGATTCATTGGAGAAGGCATTCAGGTTAGCAAGAAAAATGGAAAGCAAAATTATGGCAACCAGGAAGCCTACCACTCACAACTATAAAGATGGAAGTGTTATTGCCCTTAGCCTTCCACAACCTACAAGGTTGACACCACAACAATTGGAAGAAAAAAGAGCAAAAGGGCTTTGTTACGGTTGTGATAGAAAATAAACTAAAGGTCATAAGTTTGCTGAGAAGAAATTATTCTACATAGATTGTGAAGAGGAGGAAGAAAAGGAACAAGAAATTTCAAAAGAAGAGGATATACTCCAGTAACAAACCCTAGATAAAGAAGAAATGAAGCCGACCATATCTTGTAATGCATTGGCTGGAATTACCACTCCTCAAACCATCAAGATAAAAGGACATATCAAGAAGAAAAGGGTAATAGTGTTGATTGATTCAGGAAGTACCCACAATTTTATTCATTGTAGATAGCAAAAGAATTGAATTGCTTCTTATATCCAGCACCAGAGTGTCAAGTGATGGTTGCAAGTGGAGGAACCATAAATTGCTCTAGAAAGTACCATAATATCAAGCTATCCATGGGATAATATGTATTGAATAACCCAATTATTTCCATTCCAATGGGTGGTGCTGATGTTGTACTAGGAGTCTAATGGCTACAATCCTTGGATACAATATCTTTTAATTTTCAAGAACTTTTCATGAAATTTTCTGTGGAAGGAAAGGAAGTTGAATTAAGGGGTATTGCAGGGAAACCAAGAAAGATAATCAACTCTAACTGTATGACAAAGCTTCTAAAGAAGGAACAACAAGGTGTAATTGCACAATTATGTTCACTAGATGTTTCCACATCAAAATCATCTATTTCTCCAGATCTCCAAAAAGTCTTGGAAAATCATTCCAAGGTACTTGAGACTCCCAAAGGTCTCCCACCTATTCGTGATCATGATCACGCTATTAATTTGATTCCAGGAAGTGTTCCTCCAAACATCAGGCCATACAAATGTCCTTATGCCCAAAAGAGTGAAATTGAACGTATGGTTGCAGAAATGCTAGAGGCTGGTATAATTTAACCTAGTCAAAGTTCTTTCTCTGCTCCAGTAGTATTTGTGCACAAGAAGGATGGATCTTGGCGCATGTGTCCAGATTATAGGGAGCTCAACAAGCTCACTATTAAAGATAAATTTCCCATTCCTATCATTGATGAATTATTGGATGAATTGCATGGACCAATTTACTTCACCAACTTGGATCTTCGTTCAGGATATCATCAAATCAGAATGAAGACTGAAGACATTCCAAAAACAACATTTAGAACTCATGAGGGTCATTATGAATTTTTGGTCATGCCTTTTGGCCTTACCAATGCACCTTCTACATTTCAAGGTTTAATGAATTCCATTTTCAAACCCTTCCTTAGAAAATTTGTGTTATTATTTTTTGATGATATACTAATCTACAGTAAGTCTTGCAAGGATCATGTTGAACATGTTGATAGGGTGCTCAAACTATTGAAGGAGAAACAATTATATGCAAAAAGCTCCAAATGTTTCTTTGGAGTACAAGAGGTCGAATATCTGGGTCATATTGTATCTCATGAAGGTGTTAAGGTAGACCCTAGCAAAATTAAAGCCATTAAGGAATGGAAAATCCCCACATCCATAAAGCATCTGAGAGGATTTCTCGGGTTGACAGGGTATTATCACAAGTTTGTGAAGAATTATGGGAGAATAGCAGCACCTCTAACAACATTATTGAAGAAAGAAGCATTTTCATGGACTCCAGAAGCAACAAAGGCCTTTGAACATCTTAAAGAGGCAATGTGGCAAGCACCTTTCTTAGCTACACCAGACTTCACAAAAACCTCTATTGTGGAATGTGATTTTTTAGGAAATGGAATTGGTATTTACACAAAGCTATTTATGAGAAGGAAATGTTGGCAATACTACGTGCACTTAAGAAATGGCGACCCTACCTAATGGGAAGACACTTCAAGGTAAAAACGGATCATGATAGTCTTAAATACTTTTTAGAACAAATATTATCCTCTGAAGAGCAACAAAAATTGGTGACAAAGATGTTGGGTTATGACTTTGAAATCATCTACAAAAAAGGGAAGCAAAATTTTGTGGCAGATGCACTCTCAAGAAAGGATGAGGATGTGGAAGCATTATCGTGTGCCATTTCTATTATCCAACCAGATTGGATAAACGAAGCAAGGGAGGAATGGAAGCATGACGAAGAAGTGTGGGCACTTATTCGAAAATTACAACAAGATTCCAGTACATCTTGTACATTTCGCTAGAAAAATGATTCAATGGTACAAAGATCGCTTATACCTCTGTAAGAATTCCCAACTCAAACAAAAGATTCTTATGGAATTGCACACTTCTCCCCTAGGAGGGCGCTCAAGATTTTTAAAAACTTACCACAGGGTTAAGAAGGAATTTTTTTGGGATGGCCTTAAATCGGATATTCAAAAGTTTGTGGCAGAATTTTTGGTTTTCCAACAAAATAAAGTTGAAACAATTAAGACCCCAGGTCTATTACAACCTTTATCCATTCCAAGCCATCGTTGGGAGGAGGTTTCAATGGATTTTATCATAGGTTTACCCAAGTCTGAAGGAAGGAGTGTCATCATGGTGGTAGTTGACAGACTTACCAAGTATGCACACTTTTGTGCATTGTCACATCCATTTAAAGCTAGTATAGTTTCTACTGCATTTATGGAAACAATTCAAAAGCTACATGGAAACACAAAGATTATTGTAAGTGACAGAGATCCCATTTTCATTGGAAATTTTTGGACAGAATTATTTTCTTGTCTTGGTACTCAGTTAGCTCATAGCTCATCTTATCATCCTCAATCTAATGGGAAAACTGAGATAGTAAACAAATGTTTGGAAAGATATCTTCATTGCTTTGTATCTGATAAACAGACACAATGGGTAAAATGGTTGCCTTTGGCTGAATGGTGGTATAACACTTCATTCCATACTGTAGCAAAAATGACATCGTTTATGGCACTTTATGGATATCAACCACCATCCATCACATCATATTTAAGAGAAAATTCTAAGGTTCAAGCAGTGGAACATGACATCGAGCATCAACAACAAGTTCTCCAACTCGTAAATGATAACTTCACGTTGGCGCATAATAGAATGAAACAACAGACAAATCAACATCGTAGCGAAAGAAGTTTTGATGTAGGTGACTGGGTATTCCTACAATTACAACCATATAAAAAAATGTCCCTCAAACAAGCTAAGAAGGATAATAAATTATCACCAAAGTATTATGGTCCGTACAAGGTGTTTCAAAAGATTGGTACTATGGCATACAAATTGGAGCTTCCTACAGCTTCTTGAGTACACCTAGTTTTCCATGCCTCATGTTTAAAGAAGGTTATAGGCGACAAGCTCCCAATTCAAACAATATTGCCAGAACTTGACGAGGAAGGAAAAATTATATTCGAACCAGAAGTAGTTATAGAAACAAGAACTCAACAGCTGTGAAACCGATCAATTTCGAAGTATCTCATCAAGTGGAAGAACTTATCTGCTGAAGATTATACATGGGAGGATGAGAATTTTTATACAGAAGCATCCAGAACTACTCAAGCGTTGAGGAAAACACTTTTTTAAAGGAGAGGGGCATGTTAGGTCCCTATAATACTAGTGATTCCCCCATTACTATTTTTGTTGTATCCCTTATTAAATTTGTTGTGCCCCTATTGTCCCCATATTGTTATTATTGTGCCCCATAGAATCCCTCTATTGTTATTTTTGTGCCTTTGTATTATTATTGTTAGGTCGGCTTGGTTATATTGTGACCCCTTAAACTCCTATATATAGAAAGAAGGTTTGTCATTTGAATCATTAAAGAATTGTTCATTTGTGTAATGTAAAGGAGGTTGCCCCCTCGAAGAGGCTAAATTCTAAGGTGTTGATCTGTCTTTTATATATTTTTGTGAGCTGGTTTCATAACAGGCTCCCACAAGGTGATGAGCTTGACCTGATGTGCCCTTTCTGCAACAACTCTTGAATCTACCTCTTGATCTCATCATTCTCAAGAATAGAGCATGGATAGATCGATCCATTGGGTAGTGATGCATTCGGGGTCAGGTCGATGGAGTTATTGACCTAATATTGCAGAGTTACCCCTATAAGTGAGGTGAAAATGTCCATGTACTCCTCCACGACCTTATCCATTTGTTGTTGCTATGCAGAGGAGCCCTATCTGGAAGTTGTGGTCACAACCTTCCTCTTGCCTCGAGGGTGAATCATAAGGAAAAAAAACCTAGTATGGGAAATGATCTTACTATATGGCTTTGCAGTGATCAAAGAGATGCGGTAAGTGAGATACCTCCGATATCCTGTACAACTTATTGCCCAAAGTAATAATCACATAGCGAGGTCTAGACTCATATACAACATGCTTATTCCACAAGTATGGTTGTCCTAATAATACATCACAAACTTAAAGAGGAGAAAAATCACACAGTATCTCATCCGTGAAGGGCTTAATGCTGTAGGGAAGGAAACAGTGTTGGCTGACACAAAGATCTCTTCCTTGGTGAAGCCGCCCGATGGTTTATGGTTGCGGATTTGTTGTCATCATTAGGTCCAGTCACTTCACGATCTCTACTAAAATGAGTTTCTTTTGGCTCCCACTATCGATAATGAATTGTAGTAGAGAACCCTTCACCGACATCTGTGAGTGGAAGAGGTGTTCCCCCTCCTCTGGATCTTCAGGCTCATTCTTTGTGATCTTGGTGGTGGGCCTGGTGGCACTGGGCTCTGCGTCAATGGTCTACTTCCATTTATCATTCCCCTTATTGGTTTCTAACTCAGAGTCTAAACATGCGTCTGATTCGAAAGCCTTTAGCTTAACCACCAGCGACTGCTTGGCCCGACACTCACTTGTGTTGTGAGTGGATCTCTTATGGAACTCACACCATTTTCATGTGACCTTCTTTGTCTTCGTGGTGTTGTTCTTTGCTTGCGGCTTCGGCGCGTTGTCCTGGGTCTCCCCGCCTTGACTTTGTCTTTTTCTTTGTGGTTTGGAGGCACCTTTTCCTTACTTCAGATTCACATATCCAAAGTCTCTCTTCTTTTGTTTAAACTTCTAATAATTCTTGACAGTGTATCGGTATGCGGTACCGAGTGCGGAGATGTCAAGGAAATCCATCTTGTCTTGGATGTACTTGTGTAGACAATCGCGATACTTGAGTACCAAATACTGCTCATAATCCTTGATACCCAACTTTGTGTGGAGAGTATGGAAAACATTTATGAACTCTTGTACATCTTGGTCCCCTCCCTGTCGTAGCGTGGTCCACTTTATATATCTATCTTCATAACTCCCAACAAGGTAATATTTTTCCTTGAAGGTGTCTGAGAAAGAATCCCAAGTGGGTGCAGCTGAAAGGAGTAAGGATTCCCTCTCGTGCTTTTGTTCACACTAGTTTTCCCACAAGTCCTTGACATGTGGGGTGGCTTTGAGAAGTGCAAAAGTAATCTTTCCTTGATTGGAAAAGTCATGACCTCAAAAATATCCTTCCAACAGATGCAACCATTTATCTACGGCGTCTACATCTATCTGGCCCTCAAATATGGGAATATCAAATCTAACCTGTACCTTAAAAGGACTGGCACATCAACTATGGTTGTTGGATGAACATTCATCACTTATGGGTATTTGTTGAAGGATCTAGGCAAAGTTATCCATCATTGCATTCCTTTATCGCTCGAGGGCTTCCTCAAGCAATATTTTGAAAGGATCTCCTACCCCCTCGTCTTTCTTTTCTTCCTTCATGGGAGGTTGTTGGGGTTTGCGAGGCTCGTCTTGGAAAGGTCAACCAGTTCAAGCCGTGACTCTTTATACCCTAACCTCGTTGGGGACATGCAAAGAAAAATAGAGAAAAGTTAGACCACTCTTATACCACTGATTCGAACTTAAATAGGAATGAAAAAAATTACAGGTATAACCATAAATAAAAAGATGCAGCATAAATAATACTTCATTTCATTAATATCAAAATATTGAAATATGCTTACAAACAGCATGGAAATAAACTATCTTAGGTGATGGTATCTTATCTTTGAGAAGAGATGTGGTGGCTACATGCCTTGGAATTGTGTTACAATGAGGCTCAAGGGCCTATTTATTATTGAACAACAAGGTAAAACCCTAAACAACCAAAACCCTAACCCCAGGAGATGGAACGCCAAGAGTTTGTGGGCCCCGTTGGGGTTAGTTGGGCAGCCAACTTCCCGAGGTGGTAAATTGGTCATACTATCTCCATTTGGCACGTACGACACCTTGTTGGGAAGGTCTCTCCGAGTATTATAGCATTTGTAGCAAGACCTAGCCCATGGCTACGGTTCTGCTATGGACCTCAAAAATACACCGTTTTGGGGGTCAAAACTGTTCCGGAAGTTCAGGACCTGAAAAATTCTAAAAATAGTTAATGCTGAAATAAACAGGGAAACATATGAAACTAGCTGGAGGTCTAGGTGGAATAGGTGGGTCGCCACCAATATCCACCTGGATCAGGATTGTTTAGGTTTTTATTATCCTTGTTCTTGTTGAAATTCATTATATGAAAACCCTTCTCCTCACCTGGACCTTTGTCCACCCCAACTATCGACTCATTTATCAAGCCCTAGGTCTTAACTTTTCTTATATTTGGTCTCTCTAAGGAAAGTGCATTACCTCCTTTTGAAACATTCAGCCTAAACTGGTGTCTTTCCATTGTAGATCTATTTGTGTCATCTCACACCTTAAACCTATAATACCTATTAGGTGATCGTTCACATACCAAGACTCCTCCCATAATTGAAAATCTGTAAGAGAAGGGGGTTTTATCTTTGGTGACAATTGGCCATTACCCCATTGTTGTCTCTTGGTCTAGTTTAAGTGTAGTAGGTCATTCCTCTCCTAGGTTTGCTAGATTTTATTGAAACGTGTACAATTGTGAGATCTCATATATAAGAAGAGAAAATAGAATGATGTGGTCAATACTTTATCCATAAAAGTTGAGGATGGGTCACTCCTTCCTTTACCATTTCGAAGTATACGATGGCTCGAGGAAGCCCACAAGTAATGGCTAGCAAAAAATATTTTTAGGTGTCATATTCAATAACTTTAAATGGATCCCAACCCACCTAAAAGTTACACATGGAAAATAGATACATGAAAAAGAGCCAAGCATTCATCCTTCTAGGAAGGCATGAAAATAAATTTCCAAGATTTCATAGCAACTAAAGGTGCTTTCCAAATAAATACGGGAGAGACGGTCAAGATACCAGGGAATTACAAACATTACTAATCCTAACACAGATCTAGATAGACATTTTAGTGGATTTTATCATGAGACTCCAAAATGTAGGCGACAAACTAGTTGTGATGTTAGTGGTTGAAAATTTGTGCAAATATGCTCATTTTTGTCCCCTAGTTCATCCTTTTACTACTTCCTTAGTTTCTTGGGACTTCATGAATTAGATATTTGAGCTACATGGTATGCACACTTTGATTGTTTCAAATTGGAACCTTGCATTTACAAGAAAATTTTGGCAGGAGTTATTTGAACTTCAAGGTACACAACTGAATATGATTTGTACATATCATCCTCAAACTAATGGTCAAATGAAAGTGGTTAATGAGTGTTTAGAAATTTATTTGAGATTATTTGTTTCCAAAAAGCCACACCAATGGGAGCAATGGATTCCCCTTATCGAATGGTGGTACAATGTCACTTATCATGGGGCCACCAAAATGACACCATATGAAGCTATTTATGGCCAAAAGCCCCTATTCTTGGCATCCTATATACTAGGCACATCCAATATTCACATAGTATATAGGACACTTCACACCATAGATGAAATTATATGTATCCTTAAAGATGACATGGTTATATCAGAAAATTGAATGAACTAACAAGTTGATTGAGATAGATCCATATGTTCTTTTTCTAAAATGGATCAACTGTCCTTCACTTGCAACTCTATAAACAAACATCATTCAAAGATTAAATTTGTTAGAAGTTAGATCCAAAGTTGTATTGTCCCTATCAAATCATAAAACACATTGATCAAGTTTCCTACAAGTTACTTCTCCTAGCCTACTACAAGATTCATCCAATGTTTCATGTGTCTTGTTTGAACAAGGTTGTGGGATTAAATTGCAAAGTGTATGCCAATGTACCATAAATTTTGATGATGAAGGTTCCATTTTTCTCCAACAAAAAGAAGTATTGGATAAAATTGTGTGCAAGTTGTGCTAGAACATAATCAAGGAAGTATTGCTTCAGAGGAAAGATATGAAACCAAAAGGTTCCACGTGAGGACCGACAGTGATTCTACAACAATTTATTCACCTTCAATCTTGAGGACAATGTTGATTTCATGGTGGGGTCTATGTTAGGATCCTATCCTAACCAACTTAGTTAGATACTTTATTAATGTATGATGCCACCCTCTTTAAATACATTCCATTACATAGTTAGTTAATAGCCATTCATTCTAATATTTATTAATAAGGGCCAAATTAAGTTATTGGATTTCATTATAAGTGAGCCTATGGGTAGTTAAGATTCTCTTTGGATATCTATATGTTAAGTATAAGGTTATGCCATGTTTTGTTTGTATTCGAAACTTTGCTCTTGGAAGTTACCCCCTTGAAGAGGGAAGCGAACATAGTTCTCAATTTTATATTATCAAATAGATCTTTGTTAGGGCTTATCTCTATTTTCTTTTGTGTTCTTGGGTTTTTGCATAAGATTTATTTGAATGTTTTTAGGTTTTGGGGTTAATTACACTACACTAATATAATAATATGCATACGTTAAATCTATCTTATCTTATATTATTTATCATTTTTTCAATATGGACACACCTCTAGCCATTCATTCCAAACTTACAATAGAGATACCTATACGTATACTGTTTACACCAACATATTTTTTTTAATGTTTTGGAACTCTAAGCAATTTCCTCTTTAAAGTAGTTTTGAGTGTGATACTATCTCTTCCAATCTTGGAAGAAACATCACTAATTTAGCTAGTTCTATTCACCAAGTAGTTTCTTAAATTTGGAGGGATGCCTAGAAACTCTTATTTTTCTCAAAAAAAAAATTGTCTATATCTTAATAGTACCCAACCGTCTTGTAATTTTAAAAATAATTTGATGAGTTCAAATATCAATGTTGCCCATTATATCATTAACAAAATGTGCTAAACACATAAAATCTTCTCAATCTCCTAGACACATAAAATCCTTTACCAAAATAGTAAAAATATCCTTTTTCAAAAAACAACACTCATAAAATTCTCTCTCTTCTCCTTCACATATGTGAATCTCTTCTCGTTATAGTTTAAACTCACTCCCTCTGTAATATCAATTAAAATTTTCAAATAAGCAAATTACATTTTTTTTTTTTTAAATCATTTTACATGTATATACTTTCAAAATTTACATCCAAATCCACCGAACCAGTAAATGATTACCTCACCCTATAACAACTACACATTTTAAAACAATAGTTAATATATATAAAATCATATCAATTTAAAATTATCTTAATTCCAAATATTTTAATATATTTCACGGGAGTAAGCCTTCTCCCGTTTACATATATGCAAAGCTAGGATTACTCTAAGTACATAATAAATTGAAAATCAAAATATTTTAAACCCGAGCTGAAAAACTCTTTATTTTTCTAAATCGATATTAAATCCAAAATCAAAACCTCTTTATTATTCTAAATCCATATTAAATCCAAAATCAAAACATTTTAAACTAGATCCATATTAAATCCAAAATCAAAACATTTTAAACTCTAGTTTAAAAACTTTAGTACTTTTCTTCTGTGGTGAGACCTCCCCATCCGCTGGAATACACGTTCCCCATCTTCGCCCGCCCTGGTTAAACAGTCTCAGCATATCTGCATTTTTAAATTTTCATTTTATCTAATGAATCGCCATTGATTCATGGTTTTTAAATTAATTAAGAGAGTTCTAAATTAAGTGATTAATGAAGGTCGATAGAGTTGACAAGGGCTGAACCAGGATATTTACTCTCAGATCAATTCGAACCCCCATAAAACTATGATTCATGTTACTTATTATTTAATAAATGCACTGTAAAGCAAGATTGAAATAATTTCTAATTAAAGAAGAGATTATTATGGTACGAGTCGAGAAGAAACGACTTGTGAACCTAACGTCTACAAGATCTTACAATACTAGTATAGATTTATTTTAAATATGGATTTAATATAAGTCTAGGGAAATTTTATTGCAAATTTTTTTATGAGTTTATATTATTTAAATGTTTGTATAGCTATTTAATTTTTTGTTTTTTTTTTAGATTTTTTAAATTTTTTATTTTGATCAATAAAACGAAATTTCAATTTTAATAACAGATCCGTTACACATCATACTGAGCTGTAAAATAAACTTCTAAATTCAACCAGATCAGAATTAAAATGATTATATAAATCTATACCAATGATACAAGGAAAAAAAAATAAAAAAATGTACCTTAAGCTGTTGGAGTTTCTTTCTTTCTCAGGATCTGCAATATCATATACTTCGTCCACAACTGGCCTTGTTTTGTTCAAAACTGACAAAACGACAAACCATAGAGATCAGTATACACTAATAAAAAAACCTTAAACAAAATTATACATTAGCACAACCAAAAAATTGTAGAAAGAAAATACATGAAAAAATGTAAAGTAGCTTACCTTGAGCAGTTGCGAGTTTTTTTCTTTTGCAATGTCATGTATTTCCTCCACAAAACTGAAAAATTGATATTCTGACGTCACAAAACGCGAGTACTCACAGGCTGAATACCGGACGGGAATGTTACTGCCGGTGCACCACACAATATACCGAGAGAGATTATCAAAAAATTAGCCTTGAAGCTTAGACCCTTGGTTGGCCGCACAGAGTCTTTCGTCAAAGACTCTGCGTCGTTTGTTGATGATCTTAAGAGAATTAAGCTTGACCCCGAGGACATTCTGGTGAGTTTCGACGTGGTCTCCCTTTACACTTGTATTCCCATCAATGAGGCCATGGAGGTTATCAACAAGCTCACTGACCCGGATACCGCTCGGTTAGTTGAGTTGTGCCTTACTTCCACCTTTTTCAACTTCGAAGGAGAGTTCTATGAGCAAACCTGTGGGGTTGCCATGGGCTCCCCCCTATCCCCTGTTGTCGCTAATATTTTTATGGAGGATTTTGAGTCCAAAGCTTTGGCCTCCGCCCGTCTCTTACCGAAGCTATGGAAGAGATTCGTAGATGACACAGGTGTCGTTTGGTCTCATGGTCATGATGAGTTGGATCTTTTCTTTCATCATCTCAATAATCAATCCTCCGCCATTAAATTCACTATGGAAAAGGAAGTCAATGGTTGTCTTCCGTTCCTTGATGTTCTCATCTCTAAGAATAATGATGGTTCCTTTTCCCACCAGGTATTTTGGAAAAAGACTCATACTGATCAATATCTCCATGCTAGCTCCCATCATTTCCCTGCTCAGAAGTTGGGCGTTCTCAACACGCTTGCTACCTGTGCATTAAGAATCTCCGATGAAAAGAGCTTGGAAAAGGAGAAGGCTCATCTCCTAGATGTCTTTGTTAAAAATGGTTACAGTAGACACCTGGGTCAAAAAGCCTTCCTCAAGGCCCGGAAGGAGCCTTCAGTCCATAAAGATCCTAAAGACCGGGTCCTGGGGGTTCACCTCCCTTACATCCAAGGGACCACTGATAGGATTGCCAGGATTCTTAAGAAGCACAATGTTCCCTCGACCTTTAGACCTCTTAATACCATCCGTAGCTCCTTGTGATCTGTTAAAGATCTTGTTGACCCTAAAGACATGAAAGGTGTCTATGTCATTCCCTGTTCTTGTGGGACACCATACATTGGTGAGACTAGTCGTTACATTAATCAAAGGATTAGTGAGCACTCGGCAGACTTAAAGCATGGAAGGGCCAAGTCCTCTGCCCTTCTAGAGCATGCCGAGAAGACTAAACATCATGTTTGTATCAAAGAAGCTAGTGTTATTGCAAAAGTTGCGCAGTTTCACCATCGAAAATTTAGGGAAGCCCTTGAAATCGAGAAAAGACCTAATAATCTCAATAGGGATGATGGTTAGAAGATTAGTAGTTGTTGGATCCCAGCCTTTTCTTCCTAGCCTTTCATCCTGTTCGTCGTTTTTTCCTTTCCTTGGCCTTTTGGTTTCTTAAGCTTTCCTTTTTCCTTTGTTATCTTTTATCTTCCCTTGATCAGGTTTTAATTGTTTTTAATTAATCTTTAATAAAATATCATTAAAATCAGTAATAAATGAATTTTTCAACCTAGACCATTATATTAGTATTATCTTATTAATATAACATTAGATCACTTTTGTTTTTAGAAATGAATTTACCATTATAATAAGCGTTATATCTATATCACTAATAAATATATATATATATATATATATATAATAGTTAATATTAATAATATTAGTAGAATTATTCACAGTATAAGTTAGTAATATTGGATTATTTACCCTAGACTAGTAATATTAACTTGAAGTTAATAATAGCAATAATATTTATTAACATCTATATAGAACAATGGTCACTTAAAAAATATGAGATTTACCCTGATATTAGAATTTTAATATCAGTATATTATTCTTAATAGTATTATTCCATAATATTGATACTTTTTAATATTAATTCAAATTATTAATATTATTAATAATATAAATTTATTTTAATAATTTATTTAAAAGATTTTGTTAACAACCTTGACTCCTCCCCTGGGTCTTGGTCAAATCTAGCCGTTAGAAGTCTTTTTTATCTGTTTCCGATCAAATATAGCTGTTGGAATGCCCTGCGTTCCCTATTTAACATATCTCTCAGGTTTGATCTTCAACTTGTCCCTATTTAACATATCTCTCAAGTTTGATCTTCAACTTGTCCTTACGATGAACAACACTAGTTGATTTGAAACGGTCAACAATTAATTTTTTATATGATTTTACTGAAATTATTCTCAAAAAACCTCTATAATTTTTTTGTTCTGTTCTCCATTCAAAACCATACGAACCTTTAAAGGGCATTTAATACACAAGGCCGCAGGGTAAATTTCATCTTCATAACCACATGATATCGTGTGCGCGGGCAACGATTCTTCGCACACTTGAAATGGTTAAAGGTAAGGCCTAGCTTTGATTATTAAATAGTGGTTATGGCCTAATTGGCAGCTGGGACCAAACTAATTCACTTAGTCGTTGTGGAGATAGGCTGCGCTTTGGAGCCAATTTTTAATAATTGTTTTACGAAAATGGGTGGAATGTGAAAATTTTGAATTTTTTCTTTTCATTTAGTGGGGCCGGAGTTTAATAATTATCTTATGGAAACGAGTTTAATGTGGAAATTTTTGTGGAAATTTTGAAAGGCCTTTTTTCATTATTTTGCATTTATTCACACCATCAACTAAATTATTTAAATTGTCTGTTTTTTTTTCTTCTTAATTTTTTTATCCGAAATAAAATCGGATTTTACAAATATATACAACTGTGTTTTATTTAAAAAGTAGAAATACATATAATATGTTTATACAAAAAGTAATTGTGGTTTCAGTTTGACATATATATAACCACTTTACAAGTTCATAGCAAAAAGTTTAAACCTCTTGTTCTAGTGGGCTTTGCAAATGAAAAGTTTGTGATAATACTCATCGAATCTGTTGTCTTAGGACTCCCAAGTCATCCAGATCTCATAACCTCGCCTAAGACCTTTTTTAGAGAAGGATTAGGATTCCCAAGTCATCCAGATCCCATAACCTAGCCTAAGACCCTCCTTAGAGGAGGACTCTCAATGGGTGTTGACTTTATGGGGTCATGAGAAATCGATAACATGTGAGAAATCGGCAACATGTCAAATGAATTTTTTGAACGAATTATCTCAACCTAGCCTAAGATCCTCCTTAGAGCAGTCTCAGTGGGTGTTGACTTTATTGGTCATGAGAAATCAAGAACATGTGAGAAATCGACAACGTGTTAAATGAATTTTTTAAACAAATTATCTCATTGACCATAGACAAAATCCCATAATTGTGACATCTGAATCCTCCCATCACCTAATTAATAATCAATATTGAATCTCCAAAAACTTGCAATGAGTTTTTTAAACAAATTATTTCATTGACAAAAGGCAAAATCCCCCAATTGTGACATCTAATTCGTCCAGTCACCCAATTAATAACTAACATTAATTCTCCAAAACTTACAAAGAGTAATATTTTTTTAGAGAAAAAAAAATAGAAACTTCAAAATCATAAATTGTATGAACTTTCACCCAATCCTATTTTGAGATAGAAAAAATATATCTATTTCAAAAGCAAAAATGTGGCAAGCTATCATTAAAAGTAGTTCATAATTTTGTGAAGCCCAAACAAATAATCATGTGGTCTTCTCTGGTTGCCAAAAAAAAGTTATATAGTTGTATTAAAGATTTTTATTGAATTCCATATATATATATATATATTCCAAACAAATAATCATGTGGTCTTGTCTTATTTAAAAAAAAAAAGAGTTATAGTAGTATTAAAGTTTTTTGTTGAATTATATATATAGTTAGTTTTATAGTTGGTTGAGAGGAGTTGTTACTGAGTGATAATAAATATTTTGTATCATGAGAAAAATCAAATTTCTTAGAGTATAAGTTTTCGTAATTCTTAAATAAATAAATAATTATTTATGTATATTTAAATGTGATAAGATTTTTTAGAGTATAAGTTTCCGCAATTGTTAAATAAATAAATAGTTATTTATGTATATTTAAATATGATAATGTAAAAAGTAAATTAGCTTAAATCTATTTTAAATTTTGATTTATTAATAATCAAATATGGCATGTAAGTTATATTTTCTTTAATATTTTTAGAGGAATTTGATCTTTTTAAATGCTTAATATATTTGGATTTAAAAGAAATATGTATTATTATTATTATTATTATTATTATTATTATTATTATTACGACGTAAAAATATATTCCTCATACTTACTCTCCCAATACTTACTCTTAGTGTTCCACTCCCCAAACTCAACCGTCACTCTTTTTGGTGTTTAATAAGAGATTGTAAAATTTTATGTAAATATAGTTTAAAAAATAAAAAGTTTTGTTGTTTTGTTGTTGTTGTTGTTGTTTTTTAAATATATGTAACAATTTTTATGATAATAATGATGCACGTGTAACTATGACACTTAGCTCAATCGGTGGAGTCCCCGTCATTAAAACACGTTTCCTATTGAGAAGTACCAACACTTTGGAGGTTAAGCTCTGTGGTTGAGCCTAATCCTTTGGGTTAGCTCAAGTGATCTAGTCCCCATTATTAATGCTCATTCATATTGATAAGTTACAAGTAAACTAGAGACTCTCGAGGTCAGACTTTATGGTTGAACCTTTAGGAAGTGATCCTTTTGCTTATATTTATCTAGTACAATTATTTTGTAAAGGCATTGTTAAACTAGACACTCTAGAGGTTAGACTCTATGGCTGAACCTTCACGAAGTGATCTTTTTAAGTACAATTATTTTGTGAAGTCACCAGTAAACCAGACACTGTAGAGGTCAGCTCGATCCTTTTTGGTACAATTATTTTGTGAAGTCACGACTAAACCAAACACTCTCATGTCAACTCTTTGGAACTTTCAAGAAGTGATTCTCCTGTGTATATTTATCTGGTACTATTGTTTGGTGTACATAGCTCTTTCTGGTAGATCTGTCTAGTACAATTATTTTATGGACATAGTAGACAATTATTTTCTGGACATAGTGGTACCCATCTCTGAAGACCATGAACCACATAAAATAAATAATTAACACCAATGGTTATGCATTAAGACTCATTCTAATCACTAGTTGCCCCAGAGGTGCTCTCCAACCAGTATGGAAGAGACGTTGTAATATCTTGTCATGTCTTGTTCTAGGATTATTATTTATTTATTCGTGAGAATATCTTGCTCTTACTCTAGTTGCCCCATAGGTATTCATTTATTCGTGAGAATATCTTGTTCTTACTCTAGTTGCCCCACAGGTGCTCTCCAACCAGTATGGAAGAGACATTGTAATTTCTTGTCCTATCCTGACGGGTCCTGTTAAAAATTTTGTGCTATCTTGTCCTGTCTTGTTAAGATAAAATAGAAATACAAAATATAATAAAAAAATAAAATTCATAATAAAAGTACAATTGAGATAAATTAGTCAATTTATGTCTTTTAGCTCCATGTTTTCACAACCCATGGTTTTTCCCATGATATTCTTAACCCATGGTTTTTCTCATAGTATTATTTTGTAATGTAGCTTATTTAAAGGCATAAAATTCCATATAATTTAACTTTCTCTAAGTACGATGAAGCTTGAACTTTACTTGGGACATGTACTCATTTATCTGTCATATAATACTTATAAATATATTTCGAAAAAAATATTTGAAAAATAGTTATTTTTAAAATTTCATGGTAGGTCAATTTGTCTTTAGGAAATTGCACTGCAAACTTGGAGTATTGTTAAAAGTATCTAAGAGTTTTTTCAAAATGCTTCTTCCATTTGCATTCAGCAAAAATAAGAATGAATATGTATCTTGATTGATGTTTAATATTGTAGGGATACAAAAATTTCTATACACTTCGAAAGCTCATAAACTATAACTTTTTCCAAAATTTGACAAATTAAAAGTGTAAAGTTTTACTTTATTAAGTGTCTCTTTTTGTCATAAACAATTTTACTTCATTGAGTGTGTCTTTTATCATAAAATGCAACCTTTGACAAAATAGAGATTTAGAATTTTACTTCATTAAATGTGTTTAAGATTTTTAACAATTATATGATTAAAATCTTCAGAAATTAGAACTTAGAAATTATCATTTTTTCCAAAATGTATAAACAATCAATTAAATAATTTCACTTCATTAACCTTTCCCTGAATATGACACGATATAGGGGAATAAGAAATTTGTGTTATTTGTGATAGTTAAGTGTTCTGAAGCGGAGGGAGCAAAAGAGGCGAGGGAGCGGCGAGGGCTTGAGGGTTTCTGAGGAATTTTCCCTATGGATGCGCGCAGAGGAGGGATCTCCTCTCCCTCCTACAAGGAGGCGGTGGCCAACAAGTACAAGAAACCTCCAGAGAAGGGCAGAGGTAATGCTGAAGAAGGTAGGAGAAACAGGGAAGAGGAAACAGATGGTTCCATGTCAAAGAAGAATGATAGCACAAAAGACAAGGAGGAAAATGACAAAAAACAAGGAACAACAGAGAAAAAACAGAAGGGAGCGTGTAAACCCAAGGCAGAAATCACTCCTAGAGTAGTATTAAACAATCCAGAGCTGCAGGTGCACAGGGAGCACATGCAGACTTATGCAATCATATACAAATTCATGGGGTTATGGCCAACAGAAAAAGCGTTACAAACCTGGATCAAATACCACTAGAAACCTAAAGGAAGCATTGATCTTCATCTAGGGTCCAAGGGTTTCTTCACTGTAGTGTTTACCAACATTGAGGATAAAGACAGAGTGTTTGAAGGCGGGCCCTACTTCTATGCAGCAGCAGGACTCTATATGAGGCCATGGAGAATGAATTTTGTTCCGGAGAGGGAAACTTTTACTTCAGTCCCGGTTTGGGTAAGACTCTATTCTCTACCTCTTGATTATTGGCAAACAGAATCGCTAGCTGCCATAGGCAATAAATTAGGAAGATTTGTCAAAGTTGCTGAAGCCACAAGGAGGGGAAAGTATACCTCCTTTACAAGGATCTGTGTGGAGATGGATCTATCTGGAGCCCTTCCAGATGAAGTTATCTTGGAGGTTTTTGATGAGGAATGGGTACAAATAGTAGACTACGAGCATATTCCATTTAGATGTCGTAGATGACATGAACACGAGCACCTTCTAAGAGACTGCCCTCTCACTAAAGCATAAATAAAAGAAAATACTAACATAGTGAAAGACACAGACAGTTTTCACAAAGTAATTCATAAAGGAAAAAGTGGCAAAAAAGGGCCAAAGCAAAACCAAGCGGGAGGGCAAAAGGTTAGTCAAAATTAGTTCCAAGTTCTTGAAGAGAATGAAGAGATAACAACAGAAGATCAAGTAATGAAGGAAGGGTTTGAGCAGAGGGACAAGAAAGAAAATAATGACCATACACAGGAAAATGAAAAACAGAAGGGAAACATGATGAGTGATTCAGAGCTGGAAATGGATCAGGAAATGAACCAGAGTGAGATGGAAATAGAAGACAATGAGCTACAGGATATTCTGGATAGAGAAAACCTAGATCTAGAAGGTTCTTGAATCAGGGAACTATGGGCGGGGTAGAATCACTACCACAAGAAGAGATCAATAGAATACAGCAGTTGTTCCTATGGAAAACTCAGGCTAAGGGTTTGGAGGAATTAAACAACATTGAAAGACAGAGCAATGAAGGAGGGAAAGCAGTAAAAACGACTCCAGGGTTAGCACCGAGAAATCCTGGAAAAAAAAAAGAGGCAGGAAAAAGTAGAACGAGCTCTTGATGGAATGTGGCAAGCTCATGGTAGAATCAGGTAAGATGAAAGATATAATCAGTTACTCCTTCACCAATTTTTAATTATGAAGTTCACAACTTGGAATATTAGAGGTATCGGCAGCAAGAGAAAACAGAGAATGCTGAATAATAGAATGCAGCAAGCAGCCCTAGATATAATTTTTATCCAAGAAACGAAATGCTCTATTCAAAAGTTAAGACAAATCCATAGTAAATGGCTTAGCAGATTCGAGTTTCTAGAAGTTAAAGCTGAAAACACAGCAGGGGGTATCCTCACTCTCTGGAACCCCCAAAAGATTGGAATAATTGATGTGAAGGCATCAAGGAACTATTTATCAGTAGTCATACAGCCTGTAGGAGATAGGGATACTTATCTAGTCACGAATGTTTATGGCCCCCAAAGGCTAGATGACAAAATTCGGTTCATAGATTCCTTGGGGGATCTTTGGGCCAGGCATGTAGGGTTACCTTGGATCATAGGAGGAGACTTCAATATGATCAGATCACTCTCAGAGAAAAAAGGAGGTACAAGAGCTTTAAATAAAGATTCCTCAACCTTCCAAATCTTTTCAGAAAACATGAAGCTTGTTGACATTGAGACAAACAATGGCTTATGCACATGGAATAACAAAAGAGGAGAGGACTCCCAGGTAGCCTCCAAGTTAAATAGATTCATGATCTCTGAAGATCTCATGCTTTTAGACAAGGAAATAATGGCAGAAATTCTACCTTATGGTGGCTCAGATCACTGGCTGGTTCAAGTGGAGATCAAAGGCATAGGCACCCCAAGGAACCGACCTTTTAGATTTGAAAATATATGGCTTTCACACCCAGATTTTAGCAGCAACATAGAAAAATGGTGGGCGGAATATTTGAAGATTTAGGGATCAACAATGTTCCTGCTTCACAAAAGATTAAAGCACATTAAAATGAAACTAAAAGACTGGAATAGGAATGAATTTGGAAATATTTTTGCAGGTAAGAAATCGGTTGAAAACAAAATTCTGGAGCTCAACCAAGCTTTGATCAAGGATGGATTTGATAAAATAAAAAATGATCAGGTAGAGAAACATCAGCTAGAATGGGAAGAGTTGTGCAAACAAGAAGAAATTTTTGGAAACAAAAATCAAGAGTTCAATGGCTAAAGGAGGGAGAGCGCAACACTAAATTTTTCCACTGTTCCACCATTGCTAACAGGACTCACAACAGAATATCTTCGATCAAGGACGAGGACGGGCAGATTCACCAATCCCATGAGGATATAGAAGCTGTGTTGGTTAGACACTTCAGAGGTATTGCTCAGGAAAATGTCTTAGTAAGGGAACCTTTCATCAAGGACTTTACTAAACATATTCCTAAGTTGGTATCTAGAGAGGACAACTGTAATTTAAACAGACGCGTATCTGAACAGGAGGTCAGTGAGGTACTCAAGGAAATGCAAAATGGCAAAGCTCTAGGTCCGAATGGATTCAATTGGGATTTCTTCAAAGTGTGCTGGAACATTGTCAAAGAGGATATCGTAAGGGTTGTGGAAGATTCCAGGCTAAGTAGAACTATTTTGAAAGCTCTCAACACCTCCTTCATCGCCCTAATTCCAAAACAGGATAATGCACAAATGCCAGAGAGGTACAAACCCATAGCCTTATGCAATGTAGTCTACAAGATAATTTCCAAGGTGGTAGCCAACAGACTCAAACCTTTGCTGCCCACACTAGTCTCGGGGGAACAATCTGGGTACGTGGAAGGCAGACAAATCCTAGATAACATCATTCAAGCTCATGAAGTGGTGCACTCGCTAACTAGCAAAAGAAAAGCGGGAATGATAATGCAATTGGACATAGCCAAAGCTTATGATAAAGTAAACTGGACATATATCAAGAAGGTGCTCAGCACGTTTGGTTTTGATCATAATTGGATCAGATGGGTCATGGCCCTGGTGACTTCCTCCAGCTTCTCAATTTTAGTTAATGGCTCTCCCTCTGAAATTTTTCTTCCTTCTAGAGGGCTTAGACAGGGTGATCCACTCTCTCCTTTTCTGTTCATCCTCATGATGGAAGGGCTGGGGCGGTCCATTAAGCAAGCCAAGACAATGGGCAAAATTCAAGGACTCCAACTATTGGAGAATGGTCAAGTTCTGACCCATCAACAGTTTGTAGATGATACCATGTTACAGGGAATCCCCACAGTCAAGGAAGCACTTGCTTACAAACAAATTTTGAATGACTTTGCAATGGCATCAAGTATGGAGGTTAATCTTTCCAAATCAAAAATTCTTTTCTTTAACACCCACATTGCCATTCAGAGGAATATCTCCAAAATCCTTGGCTTTCAAAGAGAATCCCTCCCCTCTAAGTCTTTGGGAGTTCCTCTAACAGCCAAACCTCTACATAAGAGAATTTGGGAACCATTAATCATCAAGATGCAAGACAAGGTCAGAAAATGGACATCTAGGTCTTTAAATCTGGCTAGTAGACTGGTCCTAACTAAGGTCGTGCTCCAAGCAATCCCGATCTTTATGCTATTAGCTCTCCCAGTTCCAAAAGGAGTCTTACAGCAATTTAGAAATATTCAAAGGGATTTTCTTTGGGGCAAGGAGGAAACCAGGAAAAAATGGGCTTTAGTGTCATGGGAAAAAATTTGCAAACCTAAGAACCAAGGAGGCCTAGGATTGGATGATCCAAAGATTCTCAATAAGGTTCTAGGGGCCAAGCTTTGGTGGCGGTGGGTTAGGGATCCTAAGGCTCAATGGGCAAGCACCTGGAAGGAAAAATATGCCAGCTCCTAGCATTTTTCTGAGCTAATAAGAATGACTGGAAATATAAAGGGCTCTCCTATATGGAACAAGGCATGGGAGAACAGAGGGGTGGTTCAAAAAAACAGTTTCTGGGAAATCAGGGATGGAGACCTTGTGCTATTCTAGGAGGATAAATGGCAACAAGAACCAACACTCTTGAAAGAGGAATTTATTGGCCTTAAGCAAGAGATAGACAACCAAGATTTAGTAAAAGTTAAGGACTTTTGGGATCATGCACGCAACACAAGAAAATGGAGAATATGGAAGAAAATAGGTGGCAGAGAGGACAACACCCTAAATAGGAGAGAAAAGAACCTAAAGTGGATGTTGGATAAGAGGATGATTCTTGTCACTGAAGGACATGATCAACTCAGATGGGGTAACAACAACGAGGGCAACTTCAATATTAAGGAAGCAAAAGGTATTCTCCTGGGGCTGGAATCCCAAGCTCCAATCAGAACTTGGCAGAAGCTATGGAGGAGAAAAAGTTGGATGAAGATCAAACACTTTATGTCGATGCTTCACCACAAGAAAATCCTAACCTGGGACAATATTAGAAAGAAGGGCATGTTGGGTCCCTCCAGATGCTAGCTCTGTGAAGCACATGAGGAGACAATGGAACATCTTCTCAACAGTTGCAGTCTCACCTCAGGGTTATGGGATTTTTTTGCCACCCTATTCAAGCAGTCTGATAGAGACAAAGATAGTATAATCAACACCCTAAACAATTGGAGGAATAAGGTTTCAGACAATGAAGTTCTTAACTTGGCCTGGGCTCTCTTGCCAAGTTTCATAATATGGAACGTGTGGAAAGAAAGAAACAAAAGAATTTTCAAAGAAGAAAAGAATTCCTCTCTTCGCCTGCTGGAGTAGATCTTGAAACAGTTAAAAGAGACAGTAAGCACAACAGTTAGGGATCTCCCCAAAACTCCTCCCTCAAAAACAGAGTTGGAAATACTCAAGCAGTTAGATATGCAGGGGCTCATTCCACAAGGTATGGAAAGGAAAATAAGCATGAAGGGAAAGGTTAAAGAGGCTTTTTGAAATATAACATCGATGGGGCTTCAAAAGGTAACCCCGGAATAGCGGGCTTTGGAGGAGTTCTTTGAGATGAAAATGGAAACATCGTCTCCCTTTTCCATTGTCATTTAGGAAAAGCCACCAACAACATGGCAGAACTTATGGCATTGGAGCAATGCTTAGAACTTTTGAAACAGGAAAACTACCAAAATGTGATAATAGAAGCGGACTCAGAGTTAATCATCAATGCAGCCAAGAAAATTAGCCATGGAACAGGGCTGGAAAAAGTTACAAAACACTGGAGGTTAACAAGGGTACTCCATAAAATCCAGGATCATCTGCAGGGACTACGCACTCGTAGATTCACCCATGTCCGTAGAAAGGCCAACAAATTGGCGAACATTCTAGCCAACCAAGGTGTCACCTGCAAGGATAGTAAAATTTTGTTGGGTTGGCTTGCAACACAGAGTGGCCTAGAAGAACTTTGCCATAACCAGGCGAAAGAGGACAAGAGAGTGTATCAGAACAATACGAAGGAAAACAGCATGCGCAGATTGATGTAGGACTCACATTTTTGGTTAGACAGGTCAACAGTAGTTAGCTCACCAGGAACAGCCTCAGCAACTACGGGTACCACTTCAGCGAAAATTCCTGGAGGCGGGAGTTTGGTTCTCACAGTTAGGGGAAAGGATGAGAAGAATATCTGATGGCCCTGCACAGGTGACATCATTTCTCAGTTTTTCTAGCGTTGGGAGTTAAAACCGCTTCTAGGGTAGTTTTGGTGCGATCGCACCGTGTTCAAGCGGAAGGCAGTTTCGATTTCGGGGTAGCGATACCATATAACGATTGACACGTGGATAAGGGAGAGGTATGAAAACCACCCTCATCGCACATTAAGCATCGGTCATTTCAGGCGAGCGATCATCAGCGCTATCGTCCGATCAGTGCAAGCCTGATCAACGACCAGGATGGGGTGTGCAGTTTGGTGGGACCGGGGGACTAAACATCTAGTTACTTTTTGGAGCGATAAGCATTTCCATCATCGGATTTAAGTTGGATCTTGGATGGTAGTGTTTTTTGAGGAAGGATAAAGGTTTGCTGGCACGGGTTTCGGTGGGGAGAGTTCTTGTGCCCTGTGACTCCCGTCACTTGGTTTTGACAGTACTCAAATGTGAGTGGCTAGCACGTCTTGAGGTCAGAGGGCATAGATTCTATAGGACTTTTTCTTTGGTGGCTTACACCACTCTGTGGGAAGGAAACGTGTATATATTGTAAACTATGTTGGATTTAATGAAATAGAAGGTACGACTCTTGCTTAAGCAAAAAAAGAGAATATGACACGATAGAGGTTTGAATTTCACTTCATTGAATGCCGATGATGTCATATACCATAATCTTTTATAGAATTTCACAAATCAAAGTTCATTGAATTGGTCTAATCTGTTTTACAATTGGATCAATGAGAAATATTTAGACATTAAAGGTTCATAAATTATGATTTTTTGAAACTTTTATTAAACTTTTCTAGAGTCGACAAAACAAAGTTTTCAAATTTTATTTATTAAAAAATCTCTAGAGCTTAGAAATTATGATTTTTTACTTCATTAACCTTTTGCATTATTTAACAAAACTGAGGTTTGAAATTTACTTCATTAAATAAAGTTGGTTGATGTATTGTTCTATTTTTTAATCACTAACTATATGAATTTTGTTATAAGCTGTAGGTCAGGTTTCAACTAACCACAGGAAGTAAGTAAAGGAATCACATGTAGATGTTGACAAGTTTTTGCAAAAAGATATAGAGGGTATTCAAGTTTATTAAGTTTTTGTAAGTTTGGCAGGACTACATCTTTATTATGTCTAAAATATCACTTTGAACCACTGACTTCACAAGTGCCTTTTACTAATGACTTCACATCAAGAAGGGCCTTTTTTTGTAAGCTTGGCAGGACTACATCTTTATCATGTCCAATATATCACTCCGAAAAGACGAAATTGAACTAGTGACTTCACATCAAGAAGTGCCTTAATAGAGTAAGAAATCATCGTCTATCGAAGAACTCGTGGACATATTGTCAAGTAAAATTTAAATATTAAATTATCTTTTCATATAAAAGAGAAAATTTTTCATTTTACAAAATCATCAAATTTCTAAATTATCAAAAAATGTATTCATCAAAGCTTTAGGTTTTCACAACCTTAATTTCTTTTTTTAAATAATTAGTTTTCCTATTTTATTATTTCTAAAACTTAAAGTTTTAGGGTTTTCATACATGATAAATTTTGCTAAATTTAATATATTTAACTTCATATGAACTTATACAAATTGGTTTTACATGTCATAGTTAATCTGTTATAAATTTTGAATGTTTTTCTGATATATTTTTTGGTTTAATCTTCGAGGATATGGTAGGGATTTATTGGAATCCCATGTTTGAGTTGTGACCTCTCCACAACTTAGATCTAGTAAAAAATTATATTTTAAAAAATAAAGAACAAGATTTGACCAAAAAAATTTGCCCAATTCAAACCAAAAACTCCAAAAATTACAATAATTAAAAAGAGCATTAGTTTTCTCATTTTATTATTTTTAAATTAAATATTTTTTAAAAGTGTTTTGAGTCCGTCAAATATAAAAAAGAAAAAGAATCATATATTAAAATAAAAATAACTTTAAACTAAAATAATATAAATAATATTGAACTAAAATAATAAAAATAAAAATTCTACGTTATTATTATTATTTTATTAATTTATTTTATTTGGTCAATATTTTTATTAATTTACTTTATTTGGTCAAACTTCTTTTATTGTGAAAAAGATTTGATCCCTCTCCATACTTGGTAGATCCAAAATTAAAATAAATATAAATTAGTATAAAACATCTAATTATTCTTAGTATTATATTTTAAAAAATTTAATTATATTTTAATAAATTCGATGCTCTTTAGATCTAATATGAATTGAATTTATTTTAATTATTTAAACGATAATTTAAAAAGATTAAACAATTTATTTATTTGAATAAATTGTCATCGGTGTATTATAAAAGTACTTTTTAATTTTAAAATCATTAGTTCAAAAGTTGGATATAGTCCCACTTACCTAATCCATTAAAAAAGCAATTATAATAAAATAATTAGAATAAACTTTTTCAAATTTCCATTAATTCTTAATATATATTGTTTTTTTACGGTAAGAATGGAAAAATCTTAATCAAATCTCCATGAATCCTAGTATTTATGATGGTTGTTGACCAGATATTTTACATAAGAGTGGTTTTAATCGACTATTTTCTTAATATGGCAAAGAGGGCAATTTATTTTATCTCATTGGATTGGTTCGAGCTCTAAGTTCATCATTAAAATTTTGAAAGTTAGTTATTATTTTAATAATATTAGTTATTTTTTTAAATATATGAGAGGGTTTGTTAGGGTTTTCATAATATTTTCTGAATACTCCACAATTTGATTAAGGTTATAATCTTTCAACCACGTGATGTTATTTTTTCGGTGACTATTTTTGAACTGTTTTTTATTTGCCGTTGGCTGCATGAGTGGTGTAATAGGGAGAGGCGAGAAGCCTTCTTATAAACAATGTTGGTGGATCCAAAACTGTTACAAGGAATGGTAATAATCTTGAAAACCTAATTCTTAGAGTAGAATGGAAATCGTGCCTCAACGGATGGTGCTTACCTAAAGCAACAGTAAACTTTATGTTTTTAGTTCCTCATAATACAGTGGAAGGTTACCGTTAACATATGAAAGACCATGTTCTTATTTGTAAATTCAATGGAATTTGGTCAAACGACAGGGATTTGTTGAACTTGTTGAATTGGATCCACATCAAATAGAAACCCAAAGGCCAAATTAGTATGATATTTGGATCCAAGGGTTTTTCTTACATTGATCTCATCAAATTTAGAGGACAAGACTAGGGTCTTTGAAAACTACCCTTATTTTCTCAACAATGTCTCCTTATTCATGAGGTACTCGATAGAGTGCTACAATCTAAACAAAGGTGAATTTAAGTAAGCCCAAGTTTTGTTGAGGCTTTTCTCATTGTTGGAGGATTTCTAGGAGCCTAATATCCTCGAGAGTATTGGATTTTTTTGGCACATTTGTGACAATTTTTTAAGTTACAAAGAAGTGTCATTATACCTCTTATGCGAGAATCTATGTGTACATGAATATCTCGTAACCTATCCCAGAATAAGTTATATTTTAATATCATGATGGAGTTTGGACTAATTCCTTAGACTACGGGCATGTCCCCTTTAGGTTTCGGAGATTCCATGAGTATAGCCACCTAGTTCGAGATTGCCTAACTATGAAAGAAGAGCAGTAGGTGAATATTTCTCGCAAAGACATGGAAGGGTTTTATAAATTCATAACCATAAAGAGAAACATTGAGAATCAGCCAACCCAAAAAAAGGCTAAGACTATTTCAGTTAAGAAGCACTTCTCATCGATCATAAACTAGGAAGAGAACATCAAATGACCATAGGATCGAATGAACATAGAGTAGAATGTGGTAGACCCCTAGGGTAAACCTAATCCTGAATGAAAGACCCCTCAAGCCCCAACTAAGTTTCCATAACTAAATGATATGACTGCAAATACAAAGGTTGTGATAGACATAGAAGAAAACTAGGAACCCTAAGCATGGATGAACAATCGATGATGAATTTTATCAAATAATGGGTACACTTGGAGTTGAATGTGATTCTAGATAAATAGAAAAATCATTATTATTAGCTTTATTTATAATGGCGGCAACAAAAACAGGGAGGAGACGACAAGAGTAGACAAGAAAACCAAGAAACATAGGTTCAAACATAGAGAGACAAAGATAAAGATCATATAATCATCACAAACAAGAAAAAGGGAACAAGAACTACTAGAGAAGAAATCTAGAATGTGGGTGAGTATCTTATAAATTAAAGGCAGGTGGTTTCAATTCTAGGGATGCTCTTTGCTTCTTAACACCATACCTAATGAATATTATAACTTGGAATATATGTGGCCTAAATAGAAAAGGAAAACATACGCATCCAAAGGAGCCTGAATAATTATGGAGAAACTTGCAACAATTTTTCTTCAAGAGGCGAAAGTCTCCAGTGAAAAGGCCAAATATATTATGGAATGGTGTTGGGAGGGATGTGAATCTATGTTGTTGGATTCCAATGGAAGTGTTTTGGGCCTATTGTTATCTGGAATCCAATATAGGTCTCCTTCCAAGACTATATTGTGCATTCTCACATTCTTTCTAAAAGATTTTGTTATGGGGTAACTACGAAGTTGGTATGCCTAACATTGGTATATAAGCTACACATCCTAGGGGAAAAGTGACCTTTTTATCAAACCTTCATTCTATTAGATCTATCCATCACAACAAATTTTGGATTGCCTGAGGAGACTTCAATCTCATTAAAACTATGGAGATAAAGAAAGGTGGAATTAGAATATTGAATCCTGAGGCACATCAATTTAGGGATCTTCTCTATGACCTGAGGGTGATGGGTCTCAACACCATAAACGGGGTATTTACTTGGAACAATCACAGAGGTAGGAGGCATCAAGTTGCTAGTCACATAGATCATTTTCTAATATCATAATCATTACTACATTAGGACATATTTTTTGGAGAGACTGTACTACCTTTCCTAGGGTCCGAGCACTGGGCTATTCGATTGGAGATAGATTTAAAAATGACCCTAAGGAATCACCCTTTTATATTCAAAAGTTTTTGGCTTCAGGATCTGAATTTCTTGACTAATGCCAACACTTTTTGGGAAGAGATCAATGTACAAGGGAAGAAAAATATGCACAAACTCTAGTTAAAGGCATTCAAAACATAAGTAAAATATTTGAATAAAAGTGATTTCGATCGCATATTTAAGGATTTTAAAGTAGCTCAGGTGCAGGAGATTCAACAGGAAATTATCTTGGCGGGGAAGACTAAGGAATTGGTTATGGAATAAGGATAGTTGATTAATAGGTTGGAGCAGAGACGAAAACAAGAGGAAACTATATGGAGGAAATAATCCCAGATATTGAAAGAGGGGGGAGGAGAACAAAATTCTTCCAAAAGACAATGATCAAATACTACCACCATAAAAATATTCTTTCACTCTCATCAAGGGAGGAATCAATAATTTTGTATCTCTAAGATTTAGAGTAGGAACACATCTCCTACTATCATGACATTCTTACATAATCGATGCCCAACAAATGAGAATCTATTAGATGCATTAAAACCCATATTCCCTTATTATACACATAGAAGAAAATGAATCCCTAATGTGAGAAATCTCATTTGCAAAATTCGAAGAACTAGTCATGGCAATTCCTAACAATAAATCTGCTAGTCTAGATGAAGTCGTGGTAGGTTTCTTTAAATCTTGTTGTCCCTTCATTGGATCAGAAGTCCATGCCTTGGTGGAGGATTCTTCTGTTCACAATATTTATGGATAGGCTTAAATCCTACATTTATTATGTCAATCCCTAAGCCAAGTAAATCTAATGATCCTAATGGTTTTCATCCCAAGATCTTTGTAATGTGATCTATAAAATCATATCCATTGTCATTGTGAACTACCTTAAACCCCTTTTCAAAAATATTATCTCTCCAAAGAAGAAAAGATTTATATAAGGTCGTCGAATCCTAGATGGGATAATGGTTGCACATAAAGTTATCCATTCTCTAAATAAAGTCAAAAAAGTTAGTATGATCATTAATTTGGATATTTTTGAGGCTTATGATAGATTGAATTGGGATTATCTCCTTTAAGTTCTCCATGCTTTTGTCTTTTCCCCTCTTTGGATTTCTTGGGTTAGATATCTTATTTCAATCCCCTTTTTCTCTATACTATTGAATGGTTTCCCCTTCATAACCTTTAATCCCTCTCAAATTTTAACACAAAATTATCCCCTCTCCCCATTTATTTTCATTTTGGATGCTAAAGGTTTTGATGGATATATTAAAGTGGAAATGGATCAAGGCTTCATCAAAGGTATTCACCTTTATGGGAATGATCTGTCAATTACTCATCAACAATTTTTGGATGACATAATAATTTTATCTTAGCCTTCTCTTCGAGAAACAAGGAACTTAAAATACATTCTCTTAGAATTTATGGATGCTTCAGAACTCTAATAAATAGTGAAAAATATAGTATATATTTCTTCAACACTAGTGTTTCGTTGCAACAACGTCTAGCTAATCTTTTGGAATTTCAGATAAGCAGTATTCTGGCTGAATATCTGGGAATTCCATTGATGGAAAACTCATTGAGAGCCTTGTGTTGGAAAGAAATTATTTCAAATAATTACTAAAAAATTGGAAAACTAGGCTTTCAGATCCTTAAATCTCATAGTCATATTGGTCCTCCTAAAATCAGTCCTCCAAGAATTACCCATATATCAATTAGAATTCTTAGTAGCCCCTAAACTAATCTATATATCCATCACTTCCAATTTTATAGATTTTATATGGTGAGGGGAAAAACATACCGAGAAATGGGAGTTCGTAGCATGGGAGAATCTTTTCCTCCACAAGTTGGCCAGGGCATTAGGCCTAAGAGACCTAAAAATTTTAAACAAAGCGTTGAGGGAAAATTTATGGTGGAGATTCATATAAGGAGGGGAGGAGATCTATACAAAATTATGGAGTAAGAAGTATAGCAGAACATCTTCTCGGTAAGGAAAATTATGGGCCAAAACCTTAAGAGCATGCCTTTTGGAAAATTAGGAACTGCCAAACATTTCTCTTTTGGGATGAAACCTGGCTACAACTCCCTCTTCTAGGAGATTAGGTCAATCTTAGGGAGTTGAGATAATTTACTAAGGACTATGAGGGGGTAACACTGGATAATTTTTGGAAAATAAATAAAAACAATAAGCTATGGTTGGGGTGAAGATTAAAGGATGACTAGATAGGGCATCAAACATTATTATCATGAGTAGCTCTAGCCCATGAACTATAAAAGGACAAAATCGATGTAAATCAAGACCAAGATAAAATTTGTCGAGGGTATCAAATGAATGGTGTGTTTACACTTAAGTACGTTTACTCTTTTCTTTATGGACACCAAGATTTACCTAGAGAATCATTGTGGAGAAAGATTTAGACTAACAATATCTAGCCCAAAGTTTCACATTTTCTATGGCTTGTAGGGAGGAGGAAAATTCTCACCTGGAATCATATCAGAAAGAAATGATTCTTCTATTTCTATGAAGAAAAGGAAGAAACAATGGAAATCCTTTTGAAATCATGTTGATCCATATTGGATCATGATATTTTTTGTCATCCATCTCGATGCTTTCAAAGTAGAAAAAGTGGAGGAATCAACTCACAGGACCATTTTTACCGCCGAGAACTAATTTGGAAAAATGGGGTTTGAAACCTTCCAGGAGCATTTTGAGGCATCAAACAATGTTTTTTGGGGGTAAAAATTTTCTGCTTTAGTGCGACACCTTTTCATGCTATTCTACACATAGCGACCTTTCCAATGGCATGAGAAGCACGTCAATCAGAGTCTATATGCAAAAGTTATGCCACTCAAAATTTGACCTTCCTATTTTCAACACCATGATTCAAAAGGATGTTGCATTAGCCCCCATTATTCATGGAAAAGGTGTGAGCGACATGGTTATGATATAAAAGAATCTATAAGATATTGTAACTTTGGTTAAGGGTTGAGGTAGTCAAACCCAACCACTAGTGGGCTATCAAGATGTGTTATAATCAGACCACTAGGATGAAAAGGGATTCCATTATTTTGAGTGAATTTGTTCCATAGCTAATCAAAAATAGCTAACAGGGATAGGAGATAGAGCACACAGAGAGTATTTGTGAATTATAGCATCCCATGGGCCACAGGCCATACTTCGTTGCACTTGCAGCCATATTACCATTCAGAGAAAGAGAGAGGAGCGACCTCACCTTCTAGTTGGGTTTTTCTCTTGAAAGGGTTTTCGAGAGAAAATATTGTGTCTAATGTGTGTGTGAGATTTTATTTTTCCATCCTCTATTTTTTGCATAATTTTCATTTGCATGCATGCACTATTCACACTAAATTTATAGATCTATAAATCTAATAAAATTGTAATAGTGTAGAATTTCAAATTTTAAATAAGATATTATCATATCTATTATGAAAAACAATTTATTGGAGTATCCACATCAGTTTACATATTACATGTCCTTTTGTAAACTCTATCTAACATGTCCTTTTTCTCTTTGGCCATGTGGATCGCACCCTCAATAGCTTGGTCGAATTATTGGAACACTGTTGAGGTAAATTATTCAATAACCTAGTGGTTAACAGAGCCTGGATCCTAGTTGGGGGATTTATTTTTGGGCACTCAACAAGGAATGTAACAAAAGTATATTCCAGAATAAGAAAGAATCTATGGATATGATATGGAAGATCATCAAATAGAATATCAAGGAGAAAATCCTTTCAAAATGATGGTCTCCCCAAGACTAGAATGTAAATAACCACAAGGTTGAAATCTTAAATAATTTAGAACTCTTTTAGGCAATGATTCCTCCATTCGTATCAAAAACCCTCACTCCTAGAAAATCATCTACTTCATTCTTCACTCCTCCCCCTTTAGGTTTCGTCAAATTGAACTTTGATGGTGTGTCTAAAGGAAATATTGGCCCAACAAGATATGGAGGAATCTTTAGAGTTTGGTTTTCAAAGAGGACTATAATTAGCAATAGTGGTTGGGTATTCTAAACTACATTCGAATGGATACTCCTAGCTAGTTATCTTAATTGCTCAATAACTAATTTATAGTGCTCATCTATCCAAAAAGTCAAGAGTTGGTAGCTCAAGCATCTTATTTCTCACATTCAAATATTGCTATTGTCTATTCAATATGTTGTCACCTCTCATTCGAGAAGAATCAATAATAAAGTTTTAGATTTTATTGCCAATCTAGACTACCAAGATAAAGAACTAAATCTCCACTCAACTTGGCGAATGGAAAATCAATTAAATTCGTTGAAACCCATCAAAAACATTTTAAACAAGGACAAAAATTCCCCAATGGGGGTGGAAAACGAGGTGGGATAGGGTGTTAGGGGGCAAGCCCGCCACCCGACCTCTTTAGATTTCATTTAAGAGAGGGGTGTCATGGCCAACCCCCTACTTACATAAGCATGTGACATCACGAGTGAACCATAAATATGAAGCACAACCTTCTCATTCTCATCCCTGCTCATTAGAGGGGTCGATGCCTAAAGATAAGGTCTTACCCTATATATCTCCTACTATAGGTGTGATTTTTTGTACCTAGTGGAGTGGGGGGACTTGCAAATGATAAGGATTCCATTTCCATGGAAATTCTTCAGTTGAGCTACACGCTTTAGAATTTTGTTTTTTCCATTTTTGGGCTTGTGGTTTGGAAATAATACTGAGAGGGGGCATGAAAAAGTATTAGAAAGTTAATAATTTTTCATTTCCATAATCAGATCCATATACGCTACTTCAGTTAATGGAACTCGCCTGTATACACAACTATGTTTAAGGAAACTAGCGTATATCCTGCAGACTTATGATTCAGATAATTCATCATATGTTGATCTTTAATCAATTCATCAGAACCATATAGACAGTAACTAGGTGCAATAAAAACAGAATAGACAGTCACACACAAGAACACAAGATATAAGGTGGAAACCCAATGTGGGTGAAAACCACCTACTGCAATCGTATCTATCTTCCTTTTAAAATTAGAAACTTCTTTTTCCAATTTTTGTACCAGTGTAGTCTTATACCAGTACGAGGGCTTCTATCTGCAGAAGGCTACAACCTTCTCTCGTTCTCCAGCTTCTCCTGGAAGGGAGCTACAACCCCCTAGCTCTTGTACTAGCATATATGTGTACTAGTACGTAGGTGCCGGCCTACAGAAGGCTCCAACCTTCTCTTTTCTTCCAGGGAACACGTTTCATAAATTTTCAGGCTGGATCCATCAATAGCTTCATTCAATCATCTACATCAATCAATCTCCTTTTGCACCAACCAAAACTAAAGCAACCAATCACTTTGACAAATCTTTAGAATGCTGTAACCAAAATACAGTAACCAAAACCCAAGCCAGAACCCAGAGCACTACAATAGCAAATAGAAGTAGCTAAAATATATTTTGAGAGATATACGCTACTTCCTTTTGTCGAACCTGCGTGTATACGCACTTTTCTCAAGGCGAACCTATGTACAGATCTGCAAATCAAAATTAAGATGTATACGTTGTTTTGATATGCCAAACCAACATGTATATGCGCCTTTTCTAAAGTGAACCTGCAATATATCTGTAAATGATGATTTAAACTTTACAACAATTTTAGACTTCAGTTATACCCAGATCATCATATTTACAGACTACAACATGTGCCAGTTATACAGATAAATGATCAAAACCACATAAAGATACTTCACTTCAAGCCTTAAGATCTTGACCCATCATTATATATTATCCTTCTTCAAGTGCTAAGGTTCATCCTTGGTTCAGATCCAACTATGCACCATAACCCAATAGCCTATATGTTAGATCTTACTCTTCATCAGATATTCAATTCATGAGTGCCTTTGCCTAATGATCTTCTCCTCCTTTTATAGTCTTAGGCCTTACTCAATACCATGGACCAAAACCACTTAGAACCAATACCTTGGACCAAATACCTGGGGTCAACACAATACCTTGGACCAATACCATGGATCAAAATACCATGGACCAAATACCACAGACCAAAACTAAGTTTTCCAACATATACATGCCTTTCCTTCTGTGAAAGCGCGTGTGTACGCTATACGTGCCTTTTGGTCAGCGAACCCACGTGTACACGAAGCTTGGTCAATGGGGAACCTGCATATACCTCTTTTTCTTCATTCTGTGAGTCTGAACTATGATCTGTCATCTGAGTGAGTTGCCATCAAGTACAACACCTGTATCACCTATATCATAATGCCAACAATCTCCCCCTTTGGACTTGATGGCAACAACAACACCAATCACTCTCCCCCTTTGTCATCAAGGGAAAAGGGTCATGCTCCCCCTGAGTACTAGCTGAAATCTCTGATATGCTAAAGTGTTGATTAAGCTCCTATGATCAAGTCCATGCTCCCCCTAAGCATAAGCAAGGTCTGCAAAAAGATAACATGACTCTACACATACATCACCAAGGACCTTCCTATCACCAAAGACTCATACATACATCCATCTCCCAACCAAGTGGGGATATACCAATTTTGACTCATCCACCCAACCAACTGGGATATACCAATTGTTTATACATGTCAAAACATGAACATTACATCATCCATCCCATGCATAGTGGGGTAACAAAATATGACCTTTACATTGAAAGATATACATGACATATAAAATAGAGACCAAACATCTGAAACAAGACCATGATAGTCATTAGCAACTATCATCAGTAACATCTATCAATCAGCATCGAAACCAGCAACTATGTTCTCTCCTGAGCTTGTTCTACCTGAATAAAAAACAACAGTGAATTTGTACCAAGATCATATAAGATAATGCCAAAAATGCATTATTAGATGTATATGCTCCCCCTGAACCTGTGCCAAATGATTAATATTAGACCCATATCAGACTCCTTTCATCATGAGTCTGTCCCATTTCTTCAAACCAACAGATACACGGTTATCTCCACCAAAACCGACCTATGTACGCAACTACGCTTCAGCAAAATCGCGTATAACCACATTTCTCTGAAAAAGATAAGTTTTAACAGCAGGATGATGCATCAACTACTCCTAGCTTCTGTCTGAGATATTCAAATGTCTCTTTGGGCAGTGTTTTGGTGAATATATCAGCAACCTGTTCTTTGGAGGGAACATACTCCAATTTGACTTTTTGTTCAAGCACTTGTTCATGTAGAAAATGATATTTGATGGGTATGTGCTTGGTCTTGGAATGCATGACTGGATTCTTTGAAATACTAATGGCACTTGTATTATCACATAAAATGGGAATGGGTGGAGTACATGTGAGTTGTATGTCTTGCAATGTTTGCATCATCCAAATGAGTTGTGTGCAGCAAGATGCAATGGCCACATATTCTGCTTCAGCTGTAGATAATGCAATTGATATTTGTTTCTTGCTGAACCAAGACACTAATCTAGAACCCATATAGAATGCACCACCACTAGTGCTTTTTCTGTCATCAACGCTTCCTGCCCAATCTGCATCTGTATATGCATGAAGTGTAAGATCTATATCTCTAGGATACCATAAACGAAAATTTTGTGTTCCTTGAAGATATTTGAATATCCTTTTGACTACCTGAAGATGTGATTCCTTTGGATTTGCTTGGAATCTTCCAACTATTCCTACTGCATGCATGATGTCCGGTCCGGTACCTGTTAGATAGAGCAAGCTGCCAATCATGGATTTGTAAATTGGTTGATGCACCACTACTGATTCATCATTTGAACTGAGACTGCATCCTATTACCATTGGAGTACATAGTGGTTTAGAATCTTCCATGCTGCACTTTTTCAGGATCTGTTTGAGATATTTGGTTTGTGACAGAAAAATACCATCTTTGTTTTGTTGAACTTGTAGACCAAGAAAGTATGTAAGCTCACCAAGTAGGGACATTTCAAATTCTTGCTGCATTATTGAAGCAAAATTTCAACTCATGGCTTCTTCATTACTACCAAAAATGATATCATCAACATACACAACAAGTATTAGCAATTTATTGTTGTCAATCTTTGTGTATAAATTGCTATCAGCTGATCTCTTTGAAAAACCTTGTTGATGGAGATATTTGTCAAGATGGGAATATTGGGCCCTTGGATCTTGTTTTAGACGATAGAGAACCTTTCTGAGTTTGCATACAAGTTTTGTATCATTTCCAAGAATGAATCCGTTTGGTTGCTCAATATAGACTTCTTCTTCTAAGTCTCCATTAAGAAAGGCAGATTTTACATCCATTTGATATACTTTGAATTTCTGAAAACTAGAAAGAGCAAGGAACATTCGTATGGCTTTAAGTCTAGCAACAAGTGAAAAAGTTTCTTCAAAATCTATACCTTCTTGTTGAGCATATCCTTTACAAACAAGCCTGGCCTTGTTTCTAATAAATTCTCCATTTTCATTTAGCTTGTTTTTGAATATCCATTTAGTTCTTATGATATTCTTATCATGAGGTCTAGGAACTAATTCCCAATTATGATTCTTTTCAATTTGCTCAAGTTCTTCATTCATGGCTTTGACCCAACATTCATCTTTACAAGCTTCACTTACATTTTGAGGTTTGGTGGAGGATAGTAATGCTAGATAGCTTGAAGCTTCTGAAATAGTTCTTCTTGTCTGTACACCTGCCTCTTTCTGTCCCAAAATTTGAGTCTCTGGATGATTCTTCTGAACATACCTGGACGGAGTCTTTTCTTCTACCGTTATCTCTTCTTTTGGTGCTTCATTGGTTTCTTCTTCAGAATTAGTCTGATAATCCTCATCTTCTTCATGCTCTTCGGTTTTTATTTGCCTTGGATTTTTGCATGTTTCATCAACCACAACATCGATACTTTCAATAATTTTCCCAAGTCTTTTATTATAACATTTATATCCTTTACTTCAGGAAGAGTAACCAAGGAGAATACCTTCATCTGCTCTGGGTTCAAACTTGCCAAGTTTTTCATCAGTCCTTTTGATGTAACATTTGCTTCCAAAAAATTTGATGTATTTTACAGTAGGAGTCTTACCATACCAAAGTTCATGAGGAGTTTGAGTGTTGTTTAGCTGAACATTTGTTGTGTTGAGAATAGTGACGGCAACGAATGCAGCTTCACCCCAGAAGGTTGTAGGAGTTCCAAACTCATCTAGCATAGCACAAGCCATTTGTTGAACAATTATGTTCATTCTTTCTACCAATCCACTTTCCTGAGGTGTTCTTGCGGTGGAGAATTCCCTTTTTATTCCGTGTTCTTCACAAAAGTCGAAGAATTCATGCGAGGTGAATTCCCCTCCTTGATCAGATCTGAGGCATTTGATTTTGCGATTTGATTCATTTTCAACTAAAGCTTTGAAGGCTTTGAACTTTTCAAATGCTTCATATTTATGTTTTAGAAGTCCTATCCAACACATTCTGGAAAAATCATCAATGAACAATATAAAATATTCTTCTCCATGCGGTGACTTTTTCCTTGATGGTCCACATAAATCAGTATGAACAAGTTCAAGAGGCTTACTAGTTGATCCTTCCTTTTCAGGGAAATGTGCTCTGTTTTGCTTACCAAATTGGCATGATTTTCCTATTGTATTTTATGGAATGCTAATATATGGAAGATCATGAAAAACCTCGTATTTTCATTCTTTTCTTATTTGAGGGAAACTTAGATGCCCGAGTCTTCTATGCCATAGCCAGTGTTCATGATTTTTGCTTAGATAGCACTGTTGTTGTCCTCCTTGAGTATGTATAAGTTGTTTGGAGTTCTTACACCTTTGATCACTATTTCTCATGTATCAAGCTCATGAACAACACATCCATTTGATCAAAATACTACTTCATTTCCTTAATCACACATTTGACTGACACTTAACAGGTTATGCTTAAGACCATCAACATACATAACATTCCTAGCTTTAACCTTTTCTTTTAAGAGAACAAAGCCTTTACCTTTTATGACAGTAGGAGTGTCATTTCCAAATGAGACCTTCTTTTCCTTTTCTAAGGCATTATATGACTGAAGTTTTTCTTTATCACCTGTCATGTATTTTGAGCATCCACTGTTGATATACCACTGATTTTCTTGTCCTTTTGCATACAAGGCTATACCACATCTTTTTGGTTGCAGCTCTTTCTTTTTCCATATTTTGGGACTTAATGAAGTTTGCTCCTTCTGAGATGTTTACCGAAATTTACTCCTAAATTCAAATTCTTCATGACCGAAGTTGTTGCAGATAGAGCATTCTATTTCATTGTCAAGAAGAGAAAAGTTATTGTAGTTCCGTTTCATGATCCCTGTCACATTCCTTTGATTTCGTGCTTCTCTAGTCATGATTTTCTTGTAAGAAACACATTGAGCAGCTTTGTTTCCAAAGTTATGACATGAGAAACAATGGCCATTAAAGAAGTTCTTGTGATTATCAAATCTACTTACCTGGTGATTGTAGTTTCTATTGATATTCATTCTTGAAGTAGATTGAGTATGATTTACCTGAGGTTTGTAGCTTCTGTTCATCCTTGAAGTAAATTGAGCCTGATTTACCTGGTGGTCTTCTTATTGCCTTTGCTGACGACTTTCAAACTGTTCACTACTCTTTGCTGCATCAAGATAGCTTTTAGTGGAGGTTGACGGCTTCAGTGATTGAGATGCTTCTTCAATATATCCAAGACCTATCTTTTTCTGAGGAGAATGTTGCACTTTGATAATTTCATTTAATTTTTCTGATCCTTTGGCAAATCTAAGATTGAGAGCTTTTGTTTTCTCAATATCCTTTTTTAGACCCACAATTTCACATTTTAGTTTTTCATTGTGTTTTTCTCTTTCAGCAAGTTGGAATGTCAGAGTATCTATAATCATATTCTTTTCTTCTAAACAAATTTTGAGTTTAGAGATTTCTTCATACATATCATCTTCATCTAAAGCATCCAAGAAATTATCATCTTCAAAAGCCATCAAAAGTCTATATTATTTACTATTTTCATCTTCATCACTATTAGATAGACCATCACTATCTTCATGCGTATAGTAGCTATTCTTACTTACACTTTGTTTTCTATTCCATTTTGTTGATTCCTTACCTTTATCAAGCTTATCTTTATGAGGGCATTTGGCAGCATAATGACCGACTCTTCCACAAGCAAAACATTTGAAGGGCAGTTTACCTCTGAATCTTTCGGAACCCTGTTGAAGGTTCTTGACAAAGTTTGCTTCTTCCTCTCCTTCTGAAATATGTCCTGATTCATTGAGTTATTCTCTTCTTGAGGCTTTGAATGTGACTTCTCTCATATCTGATGGACCTCCTTTTCTCATTTTGAAAGCAGTTAAGATTTTGTGCAGCTGTGTCATAGTAATAGTCTGAAGATCCTGCTTTTCTTCTATGGCAGATACTTTTGATTCAAACTTAGTAGACAAGGATCTTAAAAACTTTTCAACTAAAGTAACTTCTTTTATTTCTTCACCCAAGTTCTTCATGCAATTAACAATCTCATCTATACATAAGAAGTAACGAGCTATAATTTCATCATTGTCCATTTTGAGAGATTCATATTGAATTCTGAGAGTTTGCAGTTTTGCACGTTTTACCTGATTGTCTCCTTCATAGCCTAGAACGATCTTGTCCCATATTTATTTGGTGGTTTTAAGCTACATAAATTTGACACAAATTCTGATTGTGACAGACTCCCCAATAATGTATCGATAGCCTTGGCATTGGTTTCATATTGCTTTTTACTTATCGTATCTATAGGAATTGTTGATGGAAATGTATATCCTCCTTCCACGATTTCCTAGACATCTGTTCCAAGAGATTGAAGATAGGCTATGGTTCTTACCTTCCAATAAACTAAGTTGCTCCCATCAAACATTGGTGGTCTAATAGATCCCTCTCTTTCGTAGTTACTCATGATGATGGATCTTCCTTCAAGCGATCAAGCTTATTCTAAAGGACCTGCTCTGATACCAATTGTTGGAAATAATACTAAGAGGGTGGGGGGGGGTGGGTGAATTAGTATTAGAAAGTTAGTAATTTTTCATTTCCATAATCAGATTCATATACGCTACTTCAGTTAATGGAACTCACATGTATACGCAATTGTGTTTAAGGCAACTAGCATATATCCTGCAGACTTATGATTCAGTTAATTCATCATATGTTGATATTTAATCAGTGCATCAGAACCATATAAACAATAACTAGGTGCAGTAAAAACAGAACAGACATTCACACACAAGAACACAAGATATAAGGTGGAAACCCAATGTGGGTGAAAACCACCTGCTGCAATCATATCTATCTTCCTTTTAAAATTAGAAACTTCTTTTTACAATTTTTGTACTAGTGCAGTCTTATACCTATACCCAGGCTTCTACCTGCAGAAGGCTACAACCTTCTCTCGTTCTCTAGCTTCTCCTGGAATGGAGCTACAACCCCCTAGCTCTTGTACTAGCATATATGTGTACTAGTACGTAGGTGCCGGGCTACAGAAGGCTCCAACCTTCTCTTTTCTTCCAGGGACCACGTTTCATAAATTTTCAAACTGGATCCATCAATAACTTCATTCAATCATCTGCATCAATCAATCTCCTTTTGCACCAACCAAAACTCAATCAACCAATCACTTTAACAAATCTTCAGAATGTTGTAACTAGAATATAGTAACCAAAATACAGTAACGAGAACCCAAGCCAGAACCCAGAACACTGCAATAGAAAATAGAAGTAGATCAACACAAAGACTATGCATTAGTGTGTTTCTGGTTCAACCGTACTCAACAAGGCCATGCGTATGCTAGCAGACGAGTTGGATGAAGGGGCCGAACTAATGCATTGGTTGCAACAGAGGCAAGAGTTCATTTCAGCAAGATGTCACCATGAGGTGCATGCACACCATCACGGACGACCAAGATTGGCATCAGCTCACCAACTTCACCACCATAGGTATGTCAAAGAGTTGGTCTCACCATAGCGGACCGAGTGTCAATGATGTCTTGCAAGGCTTGGTCAAGCCATGTTGTCTCACATGAGTACATGTGCATTGTAATATTGATTCATGTCAAGTGTAAGTCGAGTGTCAATAGTTGGATATAATAGTCATAGAGTAGGTGAAGAGTCATGAGGGTAGTTGAACTGTCACAAAGGGGAATGTCAAGGGTCACCCCACCCTTTGCTATAAATAGTCCCTCATAACTCATTGTATAAGCATTTGGTCATCCAAGCTTCTACTAAGACTATCTTGAAGAAGGCTTGGACGATATTGTAACATGCCTTGGCTTCTCCACTGCAGAGGGCTAGTATATCTCTTTAGAGGAGTAGGCGGATGTGGCTATAACGTTCCACTGATTGGGCTAGTAGGTTTACATGGTTTATTGTATGACTGTGACTTACACTTCTTTATATAATAAAAGCCAGCACATTTTCATGCATATGTTGTTATTGTAGTTGGACTGCTTCCGTTGCCTTAATGATATATGTTGTTTAACTTATGTACTTGTATATGAACTAATTTGTATGCAATTATATGAATCTTGTTGTTAATGTGTTGCGTATATTGTTAATGCTATCACCATAAGTATCGACTACTCTGCCAAACATTAGACAAACATTTCTCTAAACCTTGTTATGTCAACCATCACACTCGTCTCAGATTGATCTATGAGTGTTGTTCATGTTATCTTACCTTGTATGTTGTGACTGTCGCATCAGTGTCGACTAGTTTGCCAGAAGTTGTGCATGTCCTTTGTCTTATGTGTTCCTAGCTAAGTTGGGACTGGTCCCTTTAAACCTGGAACTCACCTTCACCTTACTCTCCCTTTGAAGTGTTGGAATCTCTCATACTCATTCATTGAGCCACTGCATCAGTCACAACCTTGCTACTGACAAAGTTATCTTACCTTCCTCTGTGCGACATCGTGGTCTAGGCATTACCTTACAACCCACTACTAGGACTCCTACACCAAATGGTCTGAGGTCTAATTGGGACTTCTTACTGGGGATATCCCCTTAAAAAGTTGGCGGGTCTAGCACCTTCAACATTTTTGGTGCTAGAAGGAGGGCCTAATGACAAGCAATGTCCTCTCATCCAGTTTTGAACCTTTGCATATCTTTCATGGAGTCCTGAATTCTTCTTTCCCCAAGGTGTTTTTCAAACCCTGAAGATGTCTCCATATCGGGGAAGCTTTTCAATCTCTTGTCCACTCACACGTATGATGGTGAAGGCGAAGTGGCCTAGCTTGAGCACTTATATAACTTCCTTTCCATGATTTATGAGGAATATGAGTTTACTGATGAACATGTTGGTCTGCTTCTTGCATTCGCACTTCACGAATCCCCATTTCATTGGGTGCTCAGCCTACCTGCTGACACCATGCACTCATGTGATCAATTCTATGATCTTATTGAAGACATGTTCTATCATTTTGATCCAGACCATCTTGACCGGAAACTCTTACAGCGACAGAGGGCTCCATATGAATCTGTTATTTATTTTTGGCAACGCTTCTGTGACTTGCAATTTCAAGATCCGAAGAGCCAGATGAAGCTTGCTTATCTTTGGGACTGGTTCGAGTATAGCCTCAAGAAATCAGCCCGTCCCAAGAGGAAGCTTGATATCAAGCCTACCTTAACATTCTTCATTAATGGAACTACACAATCTCATGTGGGAGCAGGCACTGTCTCAATGGACTGTCCGCCTCCCTCTCATTCAACAGTTCCACCATCTCCCTGTGATGTTGAGGATCATGTTCACACACCTATTCAACCTTCACACCCTCCCAACATCACTCCACACAATTTTCATGATTATTTTTTTGAGTCCTTCGAGTTCTCATATTCATTCTTTTTTTCGACCTCCATCTTCGCACCCAGGTGTTCCTTCGGATGACGTTGTGTTGTGTTCATCCATTCCAGACTCTTCGCTTGTTGTGAATGAGGAACAAACTACTCACAAAGTTGGTGTTGCATAACCAACATGCACTGTCATTCATGAAGAGTATAAGTGGGAGCTTGAGCATCAAGACTCGACGAAGGATGAATCCCTTCCATCCGAGCCCCCTTCGTTCTTTCCTAACATTGTTGGTGAACCTGCCATCCATGATTTTGCATGTGTGTCTTCATCTACGGATGCACCCATTGTTGATCTTTCATAGGACACACCATATGTTAGTCCGTCATCCAACAACGGAGAGGACCAATCATTCATTGAAAATCCACTTGATCTTTCATCTACTCTTTTCGGAAACACAGAGGGTGAACGTCCTTTCTTCTCATCTACCCCTTTGTATGATTCATCAAATCATGAGGATGCCGACCAACATCCTGAATTTTCTGATCTTGGTTGTCAGGATCTCTTCACCTCATCATCTGATCACGATGTTGATTCACTCATTGTCAATCCGTCGAAGCCACTGGTCTACGAAGATTCATCTGTCAATGAAGTCGAAACCCCACAAACCATCGAGGCACTTCAATCCAAGTTGATGGTTATGTCAGGCCCTCATTTTTCTGAGGTTGGTTTTGCTTCCTATCAAGAAATTGTTCAAACACTCAAAGCTCCTCATCGCACATATGTATGCACTCAAGATCAATCTAACACTCAGATCACAATTCCTCCACTCGAACTTCACGATCCCATTGCTCATGCATTTGAGGAGTCTTATATTGCAATAAATCGTGCACAACGCAAGTTATCTTTGTTTTTATCATTTTCTTGCATGTCACAGTCAAGTGTGTGCTTGTGCTTAAAAGTTGAAGGTAGTGTCACACAACACCATGATAAGTCCAAGGACTGTCCGTCATGCACATTCACTCACTTATGTCCCATGGGAAATTTGAAACAAAAGGTGTGGTTGTCTTCATTGTTATATCTTTCTTATATGCTCGTCCGCACAACTGGGTTACTCACGGACGAAGCCTTCACCCACATGGGTCTACCAATGCTCTGGTGGCTGCATTGGAAGTATCACCTCACGTGATCATGCCCATGTACCATTAGTGTAGGGGTATAAGTAGTGTTTTCTTTCAGTTGTTTGCTTGCATTCTTGTTTGCTTACATGCGTTGTTTGCTTGTTTGTTTATTTGCTTATTTTTTTACTTGTTTCTCTTTCATTTTCACTTCTGCTCTTGCTTTTCTTTGTTGATTATTAGTTCGTTCACTTGTTTCGTTCATAGGTTAGTTTTCATGAAACCATGTGTGACTCATGAAATGAGCTGGGTAAAGTACAAGACGGTTTGTACAGCTATCACTACTTAGTTATCTATCATCTTTCCTTTGTATGATGAACTTGTTACTCTTAGTTCATGATACGTCGAAGGAAAATACGTACTCTTCGAAGTGAAAATTCGTGTAAACACAATGCTTGCGCACTAACTAGTGTCACCTTCTCTAGTCGATTGTTTTTGGGTTAACCTTTGTCAGCTCAATCAAGTAGAGTAAGGTGAGGGGGAAAACCTCAACAGGCACGTCAAAGATACATTAAACTACTTCTTTGCTGGAACAATGTTGTCTTCCCTCAATAAGTCGGGATCCCTCTTCTGCCTTTGAAATGAATAAGTGCTATGCATAGTGAAAATGAAAAATGAAAAAAATGAAAAGTCAAAAAATTCAAAAATGAAAATGAATAAGTCAAAAGAAGAGAAAGGCTTCCTGCGCAGGGAGGTTATGCAAGCAACTCCATCGGGGTACTAATTAGGCTCGCTGGTAGAGGAGCCATGCTTGTGTTCCTATGTGACTCCACCAGGTTACTGTCCAGGCCTGCTGGTAGTGGAGCAACACCAGAGATGAAACTTAAACTATGATGACTATACTACTTATGCACTTATATACCCCTCAACCCCAATTGAAACAACTGTGTTGCCTTGGCTTAGAATGTGTGTCAATCGACTAAGAGTCTGGCAAATACTACATCTTACAATCAAGCTAGTGTGAAGCCAAGACGAGCTAAGAGTTGAACAATACTTCTGGAGGTGTTAGACTTGCTTTTCATGAACAAGGTCCATTCAAAGAGATGGAATTCTACCATTGTGTCGCCAAGTGTTGTAGTGGCTACAACCACCCTCCAAACATTTTCTTTAGCCTGTTTTGGAGCCTCCCTGCCAACCTTCACAACAGCTTCCCTTTCTTTTTCAAGTCCTCAAGCTTCATTATCTTTCTTGCTCAAAGGCAGCTTGTCGATCACAATTTGATATTTTCCCTTGACATGCTGCTCATCCACACTTGGTCTAGCTGTAGGCTGAGCAGCTTCCCAATGAAATTTTCACATTTCTAGAGGGCAACCAACCCTTCCCTCTAGGAATTATGCAATTCCCTCTGACAGCTTGCTAGGCTCCATGATTGCGCAATCCTGCCATCCAACCCTATGAGCAAGATTTGCACAATGTTTCCTATCAACAGGAAGTTTAGTGCAGGATTTGTGAAAATATAAGCAACAGTTAGTTGCTAGACCAAGAAATTGTGCAATCCCCTTGGGAAATCAAGTAGTCTCTTACATGTGCAGCTGAGTTGACTGGTTCCCTCCAGGACTGAGCAAAACATACTTGCATGCATGTGTTGTTTCTCCCAAGGAAGCATGCAAAGGAATCCCTTGTTTTATGGATCTATGTTTAGAAGTTGGAGGTTACATGAAAGGAACAATTCAAAAACCTCCCTCCAAGTGTTGCTTCCCCTATATTTGTTGCATGCGCATTACAACCTCGATATTATCAAAACTCATCAACCGGACACTGCAGAGCTCATTCCTCATATCAACCTTGTATCTCTGATATCCCACATCACATCTAGGAGTAGTCGGCATGTTCAGTTCAGCTGTTTTGGGGTAAGCTCGCTTCCCATACCTTGTGATGCATTTCTGTCGCTTTCAGGGTTTTCACTTGTATGATTATTGTTTGCTTGATTTCTTTGAATGATTTCTGTCGTTTACATATATTCTAGCTTGTCCTAGATTTGTTTCAATTTTCATTGCTATATCACTACTATTGCATGCATGAAACTGCTTTGCACAGACGTTCGCCCAACCGGCGAACAGCCTCACCTACATGCAAGTTGATCTGTTTGCTCAATCTTCCATTCACGTTTTCCATTCACTATTTATCACTTCTACTATCACTTAGTGTCACCATGCATTTCGTCGGCTTACTTGCTTTCATTTGCCTGTTAGCGAGTCGGGCCAACCTTGGCTAGGTCTCTGCCTTCACCAAGGCTGCATTACGCAATCTAGATAAGGAAGGCTCACCTTCCTCTCCAAATTTTCACATTCTGGCCCATCACTATCCTCATGGACTGAATTGCGCATTTCTGGAGGTCAGTGGCTACTTGGCCCAAAAATTTGCACAAATCTGCCCCTGGGCCAGTAGTCCTTCCCAACTGGGAATTCTCATTGCACAATCCCAACAGGAAACTGCCCAACTGGACTGTGCATTCCACATTTCCAACAGTTAGTAAGTCTCCGAGCAGCCTATACTGTGCCTTGTGCAGTCTTGATAGTCGGCCCCCTGACCTCTCGGCCAAAATTGCACAACCTTCATAATCATTCACCTAGGTATGTTGCAAGTCAGTTCTCATGTTCATTTTGGTTTTCAATTGATAGATTTATTGCTATGAGTGTTTCCATGTCTCTAGGTATCACATGTGTTCATCTTACTCTCAGCAGTACAAGTACAATGGCTTCCAGGAGAGAAGAGACGAGGACACTATTCAGAGCATGCTTGGGGATGTAGTCGATCAAGTGCCTATGAGCTTGCCTACTCACGAAGACATCAAGTTGTTCATGGAAAAGGAATTCAAGCAACAACAACACAAAAAGCAGTATCATGAACAACAACTAAAGGCATCATACTGAATGCAACGAACGCAACAAATGAAGTGAATGCAACAAATGCAACAACAAGGTTATTGACAACATAGAGGTGGAGAAAGGTTGGAGATCGTGTGAAGGCAGAAGATGGAACAAAGAATGAGTTGCATGTGTTGAAGCAACAATCCAGGAAGAAGATGAAGTTGCATAGACAGTCCAATGAGTCGCAATAGGAACAGGAACAACAATAGGCATAACATGCACTCACAGATGAAACTATGCTAGTACAAGTTAAGCATCCATCCAGCAACTGACAAAGAGAAAACATGGTGAGCAGTGTTTTTGATCACATGTAAAGGATCTAGTAGCATGCATGGTGTTGAGCGCATGCATGCAATCCAACCCATTCAACACACTCACCAAGGAGAAGAAAAGAAGCAAGTCCAATTGCGGCTGAACATGCACTTCGGTAAGTTGATACGCATGACCACCAACAGACACTTGAAGATCAGCACATACACTATCCATCAGTGTGTTTCCAGCTCAACCGTACCCAGGAATACCATGCACGTGTTAGCAGATGAGTTGGATGAAGGGGCCGAACTAATGCACTGGTTGCAACAGAGGTAAGAGTTCACTTCAGCAAGATGTCACCATGAGGTGCATGCACATCATCATGGATGACCAAGCTTGGCATTATCTCACCAACTTTACCATCACAAGCATGTCAAAGAGTTGGTCTCACCACATCGGACCAAGTGTCAATGATGTCTTGCAAGGCTTGCTCAAGCCATGTTGTCTCACATGAGTACATGTGGATTGTAATCTTGAGTCATGTCAAGTGTAATTCAAGTGTTGACAGTTGGATACAACAGTCATAGAGTAGGTGAAGAGTCATGAGGGTAGTTGAATTGTCACAAAGGGGGATGTCAAGGGTCACCACACCCTTTTCTATAAATAGTCCCTCATAACTCATTGTATAGGCTTTTGGTCAGCCAAGCTTCTACTAAGACTATCTTAAAGAAGGCTTGGACAGTATTGTAACGCACCTTGGCTTCTCCACTGCACGGAGCTAGTACATCTCTTTGGAGGACAAGGCAGATGTGTCTATAACGTTCCACTGATGGGGCTAGCAGGTTTACATGGTGTATTGTATGACTGTGACTTACACTTCTTTATATAATAAAAGCCAGCACATTTTCATGCATATGTTGTTATTGTAGTTGGACTGCTCTAGTTGCCTTAATGATATATGTTGTTTAACTTACATACTTGTATATTAACTAACTTGTATGCAATTATATGAATCTTATTGTTAATGTGTTACATATGTTGTTAATGTTGTCACCGTCCGTGTCGACTGCTCTGTCGGACATTAGACAGACCTTTCTCTGAACCTTGTTATATCAACTGTCACACTCATCTCAGATTAATCCATGAGTGTTATTCATGTTATCTTACCTTGTATGTTGTGATTGTCGCATTCGTGTCGACTGCTTTGCTAGAAGCTATGCATGTCCTTTGTGTTGTGTGTTCCTAGCTGAGTTGGGACTAATCCCTTTCAACCTAGAACTCACCTTCACCTTCCTCTCCCTTTGAAGTGTTGGAACCTCTCATAATCATTCCTTGACTCACTGATTCAGTCACACCCTTGCTACTGACAGAGTTATCTCACTTGCCTCTGTATGACATCGCGATCAAAGCATTACCTTAACTGCTGGGACTCCTACACCAAACAGTCTGAGGTCTAATAGGACTTTTCACTGGGGAGATCCCCTTGACATGTTGGTGGGTCCAGCACCATCAACACGACCTCAACACTAGTAAATTCTATGGTTTTAAATATACATTATCATCTTATTGGAGGTTCCTACATGGTGTTTAATTTTTACTTGGAATCCTTTGGCACTGGTGGTTTTTGGTTCCGTATTTTTCTAGTGCCTGATAAATTTAATTAATAAATGATATTTTTATGTAAAGAGATGCTAAATATATATAATATAAATAGTAGCTATAAATTAATAGTCCTCTTACCTTTTAAATTAAAGCAATATTTATATTCATAATCATTATATTTCAAAACGTCATGTTTAAATTATAAACATATAAAAACTTAATGCTTACAACAAATTCTAGTTCTAAATTATATACATAATCAATGTTATGTATATCACATTAAAAATTTAAATTATGAAATGGGTCAAAAAATAATCCAAATATATTATGTAACTATGTGAAAATATATAAAATTATATTTATTATTGGGATTTTAATAAAATTAAAAGTAAGAAAATTTATATATAGAGAGATGTGAATTTTATATAATATAAATAACATTATTAATAATTTGCATAAATCTATTTCAATTTGAGATCTACTGAGCTCCGAGGCACACTAAACCTCTTAGATTATGCTAACTTTTCCTCAAGTTTTGCGTTAAAAAAACATATATATATATATATATATATATATATATATATATATATATATATATCTATTTGCATTTTGAGATATTTTATCCCTCTGAACTCTTGGTAGATCCATTGTTAAGATGAATCTATCCTGGTTGTGACAATAGGTTGACAAGTATACAAACCATAGGGTTGGAAGTGAGCTATATGACTTACAAACTTTTTAATAATATAAATAATCACAAATCTCTATTTATAAAATGCAAATAACTCAATAAATTTAATCACAACCTTTCATTAAAAAAATTGTAAAATTTAAGACCCTTTCTCTAATAAACATAATCCCCTACAAAAAATAGTATATATATTTTCATTTGTATCTATAAAATATAATGTTATTAATATTATTTGTTTTATTTCTAACAACCCACACTCACCTCTTAATCACTTCCCTTAGATGGTCTTCACACTTGGAGTTTCACTCACGTCTTAGTACATGCATTTCCTTATGTTGATCTCTCCAAGCTCAATCTAGTTTTTGTTTGAGATTTAGTTATTTCCTTCCATCTCTAAAGCATAATTACACTTCTACTTATTCAGATAGCCCCACTACAAACATTGATGCGAGCTTTGAGTTTGTTGGCATTAAAAATTGCAACTTTCTAGTATGTTTCTCCATTTGTAGTTGGAATTGGGTTTTCTCTCTCTTATTTTTTACAACTCTTTTTTGTTATTTTCTCTCTTTTTGAAGGGGTTTCTTGAGAGAAAAGGTTGGATAAAACCCCTTCTTTATATACTTTCTTGGATTCTCTTTGATTTATGGTTTCGTCTTTGTTTTTCTAAAAGATCTCCTAGTCCCCTCTCCTTTATGGACTTGTCTCTTCTTTTGGAGTAGTTGAGCTTCTCCCCTTGCCCTCTTGGCTTATGTTTTTGTTCTGTTCTCCCACCTTTCTCTTGATCTCTCCTTCTCTTCCATTGTTGGTGAGATCAAGCTCCTCCTTTATTCATCATTTCTACTAGGGTTGGAGGTAGCAACCTTGTTCAAGGGCTCAATTAGGTGCAAAGATGTTTGTGACAACTTATTCAGAGAACACTCCTCTATAAACACCTAGGAAATTAACAATGCAAAGAAATATGCTCACATGGAACACCAATTCATTTTTTATGCAAAAGTGAAGGAAAAATGGGATATTCAACCCCCAACACAAGATCACTCATATTACTAAGACCAAATATTTCTATACCATTGATTTGTATGACAATTTAAGACAATCATGGACAAGGTGTTAAAGCACTAAATCCTAGCATGGAATTCTTCTTGGCATCAATTCACTGTAGATCCAACTAGAGAATTTTGACAATAAAGTATCTATCATGGCTAAGGTAGAGAGTTTTGAAAATAAAGTATCTATCATGGCCAAGGATATTTCTTCTCCACCTAATACATGTAGACTCGACAAGAGTATGAATGTTTAAGATGTCACTATTATATTGTATGACCATTATTAATTTGGACTAGTCATGTAGTCTAAAGAAACATATATATGCTATTGATTTAGTTTTGGAGGACTAAGACAATAACTCTCTTCCCTTTTTTTTGTTAAACTAAATCTGGATCCATCTTAAGCATGGATATAACATGAGCCGAAAGGGATCAAGTTTCTTCAATCTTCTTTTAGAGTGCTCTCTCTCTCTCTCTCTCTCTCTCTCTCTCTCTCTCTCTCTCTCTCTCTCTCTATATATATATATATATATATATGACCAAACTATATAAAAACTTACCTTTTTTTTCAATTGGTTTATATGATGTGTACATAATATTTTTAAAACAATATATAAGATATACATAGTTGACATTAAAATATTTTAAATAACAAGTGCATCTAGACATTTTGTTTGCACACATTGAAATGGCATTTTGTTATTGATATATTTTTAAGTATACATCAACTCCTATGAATATTCTTTATTGATAACCCATATTGATTTTTTTATTATTATGAATATTTTTTATTTTATATTAAGAATTGAAGGGAATATACATATCTCTCTCATCATTCTTATTAGGAAGTACTTGTTATTTTTTTTATTTTATTTTTTAACTTTCAATTACGTTTTTTCTAGACATTGAACATTTTATTATATTATCTTTTAACATTATATGTGTGTGTGTGTGTGTGTATTAGTTAAAATATATCTTCTAATAGTCTATTTAAATCTTGGGTTGAAATATTTTTGAAAAGTATTATAAGATTTAAAAATCTTACTTGCACATTTTTTTTTACTTCTAATTACTTTACACGAAATATGGAAAACTAAATATTTGGTGTAAAGTAATTAGAAGTTAAAAAATGTGCGAGTAAGATGTTTAAATCTTATAATAATTTTCAAAAATATTTCAACAAAAGATTTAAATAAACTATTAGAAGATATATTTTAACACACACACACACACACACACATATATATATATTTCCGACCTTGCTTTTTATTAGAGTATTTTATTTTTATTTTAAAAGGGACAAATGTCAACTTCACGTTGATAACAGACAAAATTATACATTGCCTTCATATTAGGTTGTAACATGAGGCTCTCAAGAGGATCAAATCTCTTTAGGTGCAAACCTCTTTTAAATTGAAAATAGATTTGATTCCTCTCCACACTTGGTAGATCTAGACTAGTTCAATTATCATTTTTTATTAAAACTATTATGATATATGTGCATAAATTGCTCTCCCTTTTATTTAAAAAAAAAAATTATATTTAAAATATATATTTATATATTCAAAATTGTTTTAAATCATTTTTTTCATTTAAAATGTGGAACATATTCTCATATGTATTTCAATAGTAATTGAATTTAAAGTGGTAATTGAACTCTTCTACATATTAAAACATTTTTGACTATATTCTTTAAATCATTTTATTTATTGTTAAAATTACAAGTTTAATCATATAATTTCCATAATTTAAATGCTCAAGAGGTTTTTTAAGGCATTGAATCCATTTATATAATTAAAAATGCATTTTAAACAACCAAAAATAACAATATCACTAACAATTATATATTTAGACTACACCAAAAAAAAACTCCAAAACATATAATTATTATAGAGCACCCATTTAAATTTAAATTCAAATATAAACCCAAATAATAAGAATAATTATAACTAAAATTGCTATAAATATAATCCCTTTTTCCTAGTTTTTATTCTCTATCACTTTTTCCTTCCATCACTTTGTTTTTTTGTTGGTATTTGAGTCTGTTGACATTTAAATATGAAAGAAATGCACAAGAAATAGAAATTGAATGACACAACAAAAAACACGAAATTTTACATGGTAAAACCCTAACAGTGCATTAAGGAAACCTCCACGGGGAAAGGGATTGGAATTCTTATTGCTCAAAAGTCAAGAATGACTCTCCAATGTTACATCGAGCCTCTCAAGAGATCATCATTTTAATACAAAGATTCAGTTACATAACTCCCTATGATTACACAACTTCCTCAACGCAAAACCATATTTACCAAGATAATTACATTTAAGAATGATTTTAATTGTTTTCATTCTTAACAATATACACCTTCACAACAATTTCCTAATCCCTTGCCCATGCCCATTCATCATCTCTTTTGGAAGACAAGAGAATCCAAACACCATTGCAGCTTCTCTACCAATACTGGCTTTGTGAACATGTCTACATAATTCTCATGTGCATGGACCTTCTTAAGAGCTACGTTTCCGCTATCGATCACATGTCTTACAAAATGGTACCTTACATCAATGTGCTTATTCTTGTCATGGTAAGTTGGATTTGTAGCCAAATGAATAACACTCTAACTGTCAAAGAATACATTCATTTTATCATGCATCCTTCCAAGCTCATCAAGTAGACCTTTCAACTAGATTTCCTCTTTACATGCATCTAAAGCAGCTATATACTCTGCTTCAGTAATGGAAAAAAAAAATGTTTCTTGAAGCTTTGACATCCAACTAATTACTCCACCTGTAAGAGTAAATACATATCCTGTAGTAGATCTCCTTTTTTCCAAGTCACCTACATAATCTTCATCTACATATCTGCAAATTGAATCTCCACTACCATTAAAGATCATATAATGGTCACTTGTTCCTCTCAAATACTGAAGCACCCATTTCACTACTCACCAATGGTCTTCTCCTGGATTTTCCATGAACCTGCTGACAACTCCAACTGCATGTGAAATGTCAGGTTTTGTAGATACCATCGCATACATTGAGTTTCCTACCGCATTTGAAAATGGTACACAATACATATACTTATTTCCTTCATTATTTATAGGACTCAAATGCGAAGAAATATTAAAATGGGGAGCTAAAGAAACAATAACAGGCTTCACATTATCTATACCAAACTTTGCAAGTATTTTCTCCACATACATTTGTTGTGATAACCAAATATTTCCATTTTTTTTGTCTCTGTGTATCTCCATGCCCAAGATATGTGTTGAAGCTACAAGATCCTTCATATCAAATGTCCTAGAAAGTTGAACCTTTAACCTGTTGATCTCTTCCATGTTTTTGCTTGCCATAAGCATATCATCAACATACAAAACCAAGATAATGAATATGTCATTAAAACTCTTAAAGTACATGTAGTGATCATACTCGCTTCTAGTGAAGTTCTATCTCACCATGGAGGAGTCAAACTTCTTGTACCAGTACCTCGGAGATTGTCTCAAGCCATACAATGCTTTCCTAATCTTGCAAACTAATCTTCTGTTGTGACCTTGTACAAAACCTTATGGTTGTTCCATATATATCTCTCCATCCAAATCTCCATGAAGAAAAGTTTTTTTAACATCTAGCGATTCTAACTCAAGATCAAATAATGTAGTTAGTGCTAACACAGTATGAATAGAAACAAGCTTTATGACTGGTGAAAAAATATCATGAAAATCAATACCTTCTGCCTGAGAATACCCTTTTGCTACCACCATTTCCTTATATCTTTCAATACTTCCATCAACATTTCACATCAATTTGAAGACCCATTTTCATCTAACAATACTTCTCCTTTAGGAAGTTCTACAAGTTCACGGGTTTTTTTCTCGGCTAAAGTATCCATTTCTTCATTCATAGCCTTCTTCCATTTCTCATTATCTGCATCGTCCATTTCTTCAGTAATCAATGATATAGATAAAGCATAATCTTCATATCTTTTGGGTATTCTTCTTTCCCTTACAGACCTCCTTAGATTGACTGGTTGTCGAACTGGTTCCTGAACTTCTACAGTTTCCTTTTCATCTTATTCATCTTTTTCTTCAGAAGTCTATCCTTATTTCTAAATTTCCAAAAAAGGTTTAGTCTCCAACTAAATTCCCTGATTCGGCAATACTTATTCCTCTTCAAATTTTCCAACATCTGATTTTAGAAGAGAAGATTCATCAAAGATTACATCTCTACTAATGACTATATTACATGAAGAAGGATCCCACAACCTGTATCCTTTCATGACATCATCATATCCAACAAATACATAACATTTTTATTTGGGTCTAACTTAGAACGTTGATTCTTTGGAATAAGAGCACCGACATCACAACCAAAAATTCTTAAATATGAATAATCACAAGGCTAACCCAACCAAACTTCTTCATAAATTTTATAATTAATGGCAACTAAAGGTGTTTTGTTTACCAAATAAAAAGCAGTGGATACTGCTTCTTCCCACAACTCCTTTTGTAGGTTACAATTGATGATCGTGCTTATGGATCTCTTTATAACAGTATGGTTCATACGTTCAAAAATGTCATTTTGCTGAGGAGTATAGACAAGAGTTTTATGTCTAACAATCTTTCATCCTTACAATATTTTCCAAATTCCAAGGAAGTAAATTCACCGCCGTTGTCAATTCTTAAAAAAAAATTTCGTATTTTCTTTTCCACCATAGCTTTAAATTGTTTAAAAACATTAACTAAATTTGACTTTATTTTCAACATTTTTTTTGGTAGGTAAGAACCCACGGGGGATTTCAACCAGTGACCTATCGTAAGGAGTGCCTTAACAGTGCACCCATTCACCGTCAATCCAATGCCCCGTGGGCTACTTTATTTTCAACATATAGACACATACTTTCTTGGATTAATTATCAATCAATGTTACGAAGTAATATGCACCTCCATAAGATACTATAGGAGATGGTCCCCAAAGATCATAATGAATATAGTCTAAAATCCTTTACTATTATGATTATCGGCTTTAAATTTATATCTACATTGTTTTCCATGTAGACAATGTTTGAAAATTTCAAACTCAATGATTTCAAATTAGGAAGTAATTTTTGATTCATCAATACCTTAAGACCCTTCTCGCTTATGTGACCCAATCGTTGATGTCATAGGTGAGTATCTTCTTCTTCCTTCTCGAATAAAATCATTGCCTCATTGACCTGACTACTTCCTTTGAGTATGTAAAGGTTTTTGATCTTCTCTTCCTTCATAACAACCAAAGCTCCCTTTGAAACTTTCAGCACTCCACCTTCACCTGTAAACTTGTAACCTTCCGATTCCAATACTCCCAAAGAAATAAAATTATTTCTCAACTCAAGTACATGTCTAACATCAATCAATGTTCTAACTGTATCATGATAAATATTAGTTCTGGCATTTCCCATCCCAATAGACTAAAAAGATACATTATTACCCATAAACATAGAACTACCATTCACAACTTAATATGAAGTGAACCAATTTATGTGCGGACTTGTGTAATGAGAAACACCAAAATCTAACGACCATTTTTCATAATGTTGAGAAACATTACAAACATGCATACCTTAATCTACCTATTGTAGCGGCTACAACCACCCTTCAAAATGTTTCCTTAGCTGTTTTGGAGCCTCCCTACCAATCTCACACAACACTTTGTATTACTTCTTCAAGTACTCAAGCTTCAGTACAAAGGTAGCCTGTCAATCGCAGTTGATCCATTCCCTCACAGGCTGCTTACCTAGACTTCGTATAGTTGTAGGTTGAGCAACTTCCCCTTGAAAATTGTGCATTTCTGGAGGGTAGCCAACCTTCCCTCTAGAAATTGTGCAATCTTCTCTGACAGCCTGTTGGGCTCCAGGATTGTGCAATCTTGTAAGCCAACCATCCCAGCAGGATTTACTCAAATTTTCCCAATAGCAGGCTATTCAGCCCAAGGTTTGTGCAAATCTGGGTAGCAATCAGCTGCTCTGCCCAGAAATTGCGCAAACCTCCTGGGCAGTTAGCCTAGTTCCCAGCCACAAATGCACATTTCTCCCAAGCAGTTGATCACTTACATGCATGGACAGTCCAGTTGACCAGTTCCACCCGGTACTGAGGAAACTTGACTTGCATACATGCATGACTTGATCTTCTTGGAATAGCAAGAGACAACATGGAAAAGACATCCCATGATTCAGGGATCTATTTTTAGCAACCGGGGGTTACATGCAAAGTTGTTTTTGAAGTTTCCCTCCAAGTGTCACTTTTTCCTAGATTTGTGGCTTGCACATCATGAGACCAAAATTATTTATTCGATGCATCAAATCTCATTCATTCACATCAATCTTGGAGATCTGAAATCCCACAGCACATCTAGGACTCTTTGACAAATCTGGCTCATCTATTCACGGGTAAGTGGCCTTAACTTGTGTTTTTCAACATTTCTATCGCTTTTTAAGTATTCGCTTGTGTGAGTGTTGTTTTCTTGATTTATTTGAATGTTTGTTGTCATTTACATGTATTCTAGCTTCTTCAAGCCCTGTTTTAGTTTCCGTTTCTATCTCACTACTCTTGCATGCATGAAATTATTTTGCACGGACATTTGCCCAACCGGTGAACTACCTCACCCACATGCATGTTGATCTGTTAGCTGAATCTTTCATTCATGTTTTACATACACTGTTAATCACTTTTGCTATCACTTAGTGTCACCGTGCATTTTATTGTCTTAGTTACTTTTTGTTGCCCCTCGACAAGTCGGGCCAACCTTGGCCCGGGCTCTGCCTTCACCAAGGCTGCATTATGCAATCTAGGGAAGGAAGGCTCACCTTCCTCTCCAGATTTGCGCATTCTTGACCAACACTAGCCTCCAGGACTGTTTTTCACATTTCTGGAGGACAATGGCTGCTTGGCCCAAAAATTTGTGCAAATCTATCCCTAGGCTAGCAGTCCTTTCCAGTTGGAATTGCGCATTGCACAATCCCAATAACCAACTACCTAATTAGATTGCACATTCCATAGATCCAATAGCTAGTCTAGCCTCCCAGATAACCCGAACTACCTTTTTCACATTTATGGCAAGCAGTCACCCAGCCTCCTAGTGAAATTTGCGCAATCTCGCTCATCAGTTCCCAAGGTATGTGTTGTGTCCTTCCCTAGATTTTCTTTGTTTTCGCTGACATATTTCTTGCCATGCATGCTTATTGTTTCTAGATATTTTAGGTTTTCATCTGTCTCAATGGCTTCCAAGAGAACAGGATCTCAGGACACTGATGGTATTGCAGCTGGAGCAACTGTTGAGCAAGTGTCCTCTAGTCTGCCAATATGTGAAGATACGAAGTTGTATCTAGACAAGGACATAAAACTGAAATGGAAAGAGGTTAATGAAGCATTCACATGCACTTTTGGGGAATGCCTCAAAGACCATCAGGTGTACGTGAACATCCACAAGTCCGACTTGTACTGAATTGCATGGAGATACCCTGCATTCCCATGCGTGGACATGATTCACTGGATTGTCTCTCACACTAACCCCGAGATGATGACCTTTACCATTATCAATGGGATGAAGTTCGCAACCTTCTGGGCACGAGATTACGATGAGATGTATCAGATGACCAAGCCCATGACTGTCATGAATCCTCCATTCAGCTTACCCAACAGTAGAGCTCACTCCAGAGACATTATGAAGGATTGGGTAAAGGAGCCATCTCATTTCAGGATGACACCCAACTAGATCTATAAGACAAATATATTGAGGAAGGCATACCAATAATTGGTCATATTTGCATGCCAACTGAGTGGCCAAGAAAGCACTGAGACCTTCCCTCGGAGTTGGGTGATCGCGCTGGACAAACTGGCGAGAGAAGGAAGACCATGGAACTGGTCTGGCATACTGACTCACCAACTGAAGGAACAAGTCATGAAGGCTTGATAGTCACCCGATGATATGCATGTAGAGATTTATATGTCCACTTACATTCTAGATGCAGTTTATGCCCGACATGAATTCTTGGGCTTGGAGTGGGCATGGTCATCGGTGGAGAGTGTTGTGAACACATATTTCAAGCTATTGTCCGAATGCAGCTTTAGAGGAGTGATCATATAGCTGTCCGACCATTTTTTTCACCCCATTGTATAGGTTGATATTTGAACAGGATCCACCTTGCATGTCAGAGGAAGCGATGAAGGCATTGCTAGGCACTGGAGATTGGTATTCCTCACCGTCTGGCAAGTTCATCTGAGTGTTCAGTGTGGAAAAGTCTCCGCATGTTCTACCCAAGTTTGCCTTGGACATGCTTGTCATGCAGGAAGTAATGTACCACATCTCGACAGGATTGACAACTACATTGTAGCAGTAGAAGAAGGCACCTTGGCCCGCTCTTCCCTTGTAGATTGGGTTATATGAGATCTAGAGTATCAAGAAAGTGGATGTCAAAGAAGAAAAGATGAGGAATTATCCTTTCGACCTCCAAAGCTTCAACCCGTATGACCCACATTGCATTGTGAAGGATCACTACATGAGAGTTCAGTTCAACTAGATCCATGGGGCATGTCATTGGGCCGAGGAGGACTAATGGAGATACTGTTACAATTCCTCTAGACCCAATGAACAGGTCATCTTTGCCGTAGACTAGCTAACAAAGTAGCATGAAGCAGCATCATGGAGAGCACCAACAGTAGCAGCAGCAGAGGTAGCAGAGACAAGCATACCTTTGTGCGAGAAAGGGAATAGGAAGATTGTAGACCTCATGGAGGAGGAGCAAAGATGCAAGTTTCGAGCAGATCCACTTGTAGAACAAGAAGCTATGGTTATTTAGGAAAAGAGGTAGAAGCGCAACAAGGGGATCGCTTGAAGGTAGAGGGATAAGAAGAGAACAAGAGATGTGCCAATAGGAGCAGGAAGTGCAGCAACAGTAGATTCAACAGGGGGCACATCACGTGCAGCAAATGAAGCAGCGCTCGTACAAGTAGTTGATTCATTTGTACAACTGGCATGAGGCAAACAGGGTGAACCATCGCAAGTGCAAGAATTTTCTCATGAAATAGAATAGACTCTTGAACAGTTGGATGCAGACATGGAGTAGCAGGAGTTGGAACAGGATACCGACCTCATGCCTCATCACAAAGAGGTCGACTCACCCGCTTCATTGCATCCTGATGATGAGCAAGTCTCGAATGACCAAGGAGGCACTAAGATCCTTGGTGGTTAGCCGGAAGTAGAAATGCACAACATCTCCTTTGATTAATCTCATCACACAGCTGTGCAGTCTCAGAGATTACCGACTTTGGAGGACCAAAAATCCCCTATGCAATTTGAAGAGAAAGTGATCATGGCTAATGTGCACAAGCATCCAACTGCTTTTGCCAATGTAACTAGAGTGTATGCCGAAGCCACTAGCTCAACTGTTCTTTTTCTCATAGTTGAGAATGAACGAATGGCGAAGGAACTACAGGTGGCCAAGAAGGGAAGAGATTTGGTGACAACGTCCACCTGAGCTGAACTAAAGAAGGCAATACTAGATGAAATATTTTCCTTGGAAATAGTTATGTGAGCATTGTACTCCAAGTTTGGTATCGTGCATCGAGAAGTCGTTCATCTCCACAGATGGTAGCAATGTTGTGCATGAAGAGAATGTGTTAAATTATGGTATGTTCTATGCTTATAACAGTTTACTTCTTTTTCTTATTATATTCCACCGATTAGCAATCACATGTACATAAAGTAAAGTGCAGATAGAACATTAAACGATCGACAGAAAACAAGCCAAGACAAGAGACACAAGATGTGGCGGCTAGCCAGGGACAAACCCCACAATGTGTGGGGAAACCCTTTGATCAAATCTTCTTTTATCTTCAATAATTCAGCAGAGAGAAATAGTACAATAAATCTGATTCATATCAGCAGTAGCAAACCCTAGATCAGTAGCATCAGCATTAGCGGCTTAATTGTCAAACTAGGGCAGACCATATCTCACAAACCGACCGTCGGATTGACTTCATTCCACCACCAAAAGTTTCGGCTTCCAGAGCAGGTTCAGATGAACCTATAGCGCAGTTCAGATGAGGAGATCTTCTAGGCCACGTAAGTCAATCTTTACTTCTGTAGTTGCAGCTTCAGTTTCAGCAGTTTCCGGCTTCAAACTAGGGCAGTCGATATCTTGCAAATCGTTCGTCAGATTGACTTCATTCCACCACCAAAAGTTGTGGCTTTCAGAGGAGGTTCAGATGAACCTACAACACAGTTCCAAAGAGGAGATCTTCTAGGCCACGCAAGTCAATCTTTACTTCTGCAGTTGCAGCTTCAGTTTCAGTAGTTTCCGGCTTCACATGTGTGAGAGAGAGAGACCCATTTCAGCGCAGTAGAGAAGAGACTCATATCTGTGCAGTAGAGAGAGAGAGATGTGATGAGATGAGTGAGTCCAAGTGAGGAAAAGTCCTCTTATATTTATACACAACGTTGGTGGGTGAATAGATGCGACTGTTGGGCTTCTGAGCCTACATGAGTTGTAGGTCGGCTTGATAATAATTCCATAATCAAAATAAATTCATATCTCCATGAATACTTATCGGAATCGGATGATCTTTATACCAATCCTACACCTCTCGACGAGAGGAATCTAATAAAAATATTATCAGCCATGAATAAGATGACCCACATGAAGTTTTTCCTTGGTTGCCAATTTTAACACTCCCTCTCAACCATGGAGAACTTCATCTGCAATCCGTCTATCGGTCGTTACTATTCATCCATAAAATGCACTGCCCTGTACAGCCTGACCCTTGCCCTGCTCTGCTCTATTCTGCTTTGTCTTGTTCTGCCCTACACTGATCTGTACTGTTTTGCTCTGTTCTGCTTTGCTCTTGCATTGTTCTGTTCTACTCTACTTTTGTCCGAATTATGAAGAAGAAGAAATGATCGAGGATGTATCATACTGACTCAAAGTCAGTCTCAGAGTATGTACCACTGGTCCCAGACCAGTCTCAACCAACCCAAAGTCAGCGTCATAGTGAGTACAACTCCAATGGTCCCAAACCAATATCATCCTCCACTGACTCAAAGTCAGTCTCAGAGTATGTACCACTGATCCCAGACCAGTCTCAACCGACCCGAAGTCAGCGTCATAGTATGGTACAACTCCTACCACTGGTCCTAGACCAGTATCATTAATCCCAGATCAATGGAGGTCATCCTAGCATAGGGAGTACGGTAGTTACAACGATGCATCCATCGGTACTACTATGGTCCCTAACTTCATTTCCCTGCTCATTGATCAGATGAGAGGTACTTCCCATGAGTCCCAGACTGCATGGGTAGGATGCCTCGACAAGAGAACTAATCAATCCTGTCCTCATAGGAGAACACATCAATCCTGCTACAATTGCCATGGAGAACACATCAATCCAGGCCTCACAGGAGAACACATCAATCCTGCTACAATTGCCATGGAGAACACATCAATCCAGGCCTCACAGGAGAACACATCAATCCTACTACAATTTCCATGGAGAACACATCAATCCAGGCTTCCATGGAGAACACATCAATCCAGGCCTCACAGGAGAACACATCAATCCTGCTACACAGGAGAGCGAATCATCCTGTTCCACAAGAGAGCAAATCATCTTGTCCCACAAGAGAGCGAATCATCTTGTTCCAGTGTGCACCACCAGGGGAGGGTGAGTCACCCTGTGGTCATATGTTGCTCCAGTAGGAACCGCAAGCCCTTAGAGCTCCCAGAGCTCAATATATGAAACATGCAGGACCCTTGTACAAAGGTTTCTTGCTGACTCAAAGTCATTTGGGAAAATCACAGATTAGATCTTTCCTCAGGGCTTTGACAAGGTGTATCAACTTGTACATCATCGTAATGTGATGGAGATTCCTTGCTCATCGACTTACCATATCCCAGATGATGTCTATCTGCTGGAGCAATTGACGAATACGAGATTCCTCAATAATCGAATCCCACCTCTAGTTGTTACAGAGAATCACAGTGGTATTGAATGTAAATCCAAACAACTCACTGAAGAGCTTTCGCAACCAGACTGCCTCACACGAGGTTATGCTAGCAACAATATATCCTGCTTCGATGGTGCTCAAAGCCACCGACTTCTTGTTCCTGCTCATCCAGGATATCTAAGCAGATCCCAAGGTGAAACAGTACCCAGAAGTGCTCTTACGGTCCACCACACTGCCTGCCTAATCAACATCAGTATATCCAAGTAGTCTCACATCTCCGGCAGTGTATCTTAATCCATGAGAGATTGTGTCCTGGAGACATCTCAGAAGATTCCTGGCATCAATCCAGTGAGGCTCAACCAAATATGAGCTCACAATGCTAACTGTAAAACATATGTTCGGACGAAGGTTCACTAAGAACATCAATGCAAATGAGTTTTTTTTTTTTGAAACTCAGAGGCATTTCCCAAGTCTGGTCCGACATCATTACCATATAACTTTTAAAAGTTAAGATCCTCGAGGTAGTCACAGGCTTGCAGTCCATCATACCGAATCTTTCCAATATCTTCACCACATATTTTCCTTGAGATAGGAAAGTTTCTCCTGGATTCTGCCACACTTCAAGTCCTAGGAAGTAGTGCATCAGTCCTAGGTCCTTCATTTCAAATTCAGAAGCCAGCTCCCTCTTACATTTTTGAATGAGAGGGTCTGCACCTGTTAGAAAGAGATCATCCACATACAACACCAGTATGAGAGGCTTGTCATTTTCAACCTTAAAGTAAAGGTTAGAATCGACTTCACTCCTAATGAATCCCAGCTTCATCAAGTAGCTATCGATCCTCTCATACCATGCTCAGGGTGCTTGCTTCAGCCCATAGAGAGCCTTCTTCAACCTGCATACATGATATTTTTGATCATAAATCTCAAATCCTTCGGGTTCCTCCATGTAGACCTCTTCTTTGATCGAGCCGTGCAAGAACGCAGTCTTGACATCCATCTTATGTAGGTTCCATCCTTGTGAAGCCACAAGGGCTATGATCAAGCAAATGGTCGTATATCTGGCAACAGGTGCAAATATCATAGTCTATACCTTCCTTCTGGGATAAACCACGAGCAACAAAATGAAGCTTATACTTTTCCATACTTCCATTTGCTGCATGCTTTATCTTGTAAAGCCATTTTGAAGTAACAATTGTCTTGTCCACGGTCTGGGAACTACTTCCCAGACATCATTCTTTATGATAGACTCATATTCTTCGGTTATAACATCCTTCCATACTTGATGCTTGACGACATCTGAGAATGACGAAGGCTCATTTTGTATGATCATGCTCATGATGGTCAGGTATCCCTGATACCTGTTAAGTTTTTTACATTGATGGAAGGTTCCTCAGGGTGCAGCATGTCCTTCAGCATCATCAAGTATCCCCCTAAGCCATGAAGGCCTCTTCTTAGAAGAGGAAGGCTCATGTGGATGAGGATCAATCGGATCCATGGGTTCTTCTACATCAGGCATTGATTCATCATCCTTTTCTTTCGGTTCCCTGGTGTTGGCTTCTTGAGAGCTCCTCAAAGTTGGAAGATTGATCACCTTGCTGAGAGCCATATCTTCGTCAAAGGTGACATCATGACTAATCACGACTTCCCTTTGACCGGTGGTGAACATTTCTTCAGGAGTTTAGGAACCCAATGCTTGATAAGGGCATCGATTTTGTACATATAGGGCGGTGATTGTAGTTTCAGCCCATAGAAACTTTGGAAGTCTTTGATCATGTAGCATGGCTCAGACAGCTTCCATAATCGTATGGTTCTTCCTTCCTGCCACCCCATTTTGCTCAGGAGTATGTGGTGTAGTAGTCTCCCTCTTAATGCTAGCCTCAAATATGCCTGAGTGAACCAACTATAATATATCGGAGGTCTTGTTTTGGCTTGAGGGGAATGGTCCCCTTTTGAGCTTTCATTCAGCACATCCCGGACATACACCTTCTTTCTCTACTTGGAATTCGGGCATCCCTGTCACCATTTGTTTTACACCAAGTAGAGCTTTGTAATGAAAGTTCGAAAACCTCTGATGTCAAAGTTCAGACTGAAGAGTTGTGTCACAAGACATGACACCTAGTGGACTTCCATCGACCTGATATAATGAATCAACACTAAACCCAAGAGTAAAGGCATATTTAACATTATTTTTCCATATACATACCTTGCCATTGCTGAAGGTTACCTTGTAGCCTTTGTCTTCCATTGCCAAGATGGACACTAGGTTCCTTTTGAGGTCAGGTGCATTTAATACATCCTAGAATTTCTAGCCTTCTTGAATGCTTGTCCTCTTCCTTGATTCCCAGCTCTCCTCTTACCTTTGCTATTGAATTTGTCATTCCTTTGATTGCCAACAAAGGGATTTCGAGTTGCACCACTGCATACTGTACCATGCTTCTCTAATCATGATTATCATCATGCTACCCATGTCCATGATTTTATCCATCATAATGCCGCTCAAACTAGTGTGCATCATCATCATGCTATCCTATATGTCCATGATCTCATGTTGCCCTTTATGTCCATGATCTCATTCATCATGATGCTCATGATCTCATACATAGTGACTTGCTTTATCGCAAATGTAACATCATCGTTTTCTTCTAGCCTTAGGTCCAGCCTTTCCTTTTGATTTAGTCCTGGAATTATTTCTTTTCTTTGCATGAGAAGAAAAGACAGTAGGAGGACCTTTAGGCATGGGCATTTCTTGCACTTCTTCCCTTTTTTCTTCTTGAATGCATCTAGCCATTAATTCCTCAAAACCAGGAATTACATTATAGTTCAGAAGAGTAGTCCTGAACACATACCATTCAGATGGTAATCCTCCAAGAGTTGTGAGTGCCATTTCTCTGTCAGTAATAGTTTCCCCAATAGATAGGAGATCGTTCTTAATCTCGGTGATTCTTAAGAAGTATGCTTGCATACTTTCATCTTTAACCTTAATGATTACCCTCAACTTATTTCTAAGAAACAAAACTTGATTTGCATTATGAACTTTAAATAAACTCACCAGTCTATCGTAGATTTCCTTGGAGGTGTCCAGTTCCGAGATGTAGGCCACCAAGTGCTTGTCGATAGAGTCCCGGATGATCTTCTATTGTTTTGACTTCTCCATTTTTCCATGTTTTCCAGGCAGCAGCAGATGCATTTGATGAAGGCTCAACAATATTGCCTCTTACATGGTCCAGCACTCCTTGATCTTCAAGGGTTAGATAGATAGACATCTTCCATCCGTGATAGTCATCTTTCTCACGGAGCTTGTCTTCGGCAGGAAAGAGTGTTGAGGACCCCATAGTTCTTTCAGGATAGCCTTGCCAATCTTCTCTTCAATGATTGCTCTTGCTCTTGCTCGGGCTTTGTCTTCACCTCAGCTCTGATACCATGTTAAATTATGGTATGTTCTATGCTTATAAAAGTTTACTTCCTTTTCTTATTATATTCCACCGATTAGCAATCACATGTACATAAAGTAAAGTGCAGATAGAACATTAAATGATCGACAGAAAACAAGCCAAGACAAGAGACACAAGATGTGGTGGCTAGCCAGGGACAAACCCCACAATGTCTGGGGAAACCCTTTGATAAAATCTTCTTTTATCTTCAATAATTCAGCAGAGAGAAATAGTACAATAAATCATATTCATATCAGCAGTAGCAAACCCTAGATCAGTAGCATCAGCATTAGCGGCTTAATTATCAAACTAGGGCAGACCATATCTCACAAATCGACCGTCTGATTGACTTCATTCCACCACCAAAAGTTTCGGCTTCCAGAGGAGGTTCAGATGAACCTATAGTGCAGTTCAGATGAGGAGATCTTCTAGGCCACGCAAGTCAATCTTTACTTTTGTAATTGCAGCTTCAGTTTCAGCAGTTTCCGGCTTCAAACTAGGGCAGTCGATATCTTGCAAACCGTTCGTCGGATTGACTTCATTCCACCACCAAAAGTTGCGGCTTTCAGAGGAGGTTCAGATGAACCTACAACGTAGTTCCAAAGAGGAGATCTTCTAGGCCACGCAAGTCAATCTTTACTTCTGCAGTTGCAGCTTCAGTTTCAGCAGTTTCCGGCTTCACATGTGTGAGAGAGAGAGACCCATTTCAGCGCAGTAGAGAAGAGAATCATATCTGCGCAGTAGAGAGAGAGAGATGTGATGAGATGAGTGAGTCCAAATGTGCAAAAGTCCTCTTATATTTATACACAACGTTGGTGGGTGAATAGATGCGACTGTTGGGCTTCTGAGCCTACATGAGTTGTAGGTCGGCTTGATAATAATTCCATAATCAAAATAAATTCATATCTCCATGAATACTTATCAGAATCGGATGATCTTTATATCAATCCTACACCTCTCGACGAGAGGAATCTAATAAAAATATTATCAGCCATGAATAAGATGACCCACATGAAGTTTTGCCTTGGTTGCCAATTTTAACAGCATGCATCCTCAACAACATACAAACTTCGTTGATAACATGCAAGCATGGATGATGAAGTACAAGGAGCCCCGCTTCACTTGCCAAATGTTATGAAGGCCAATGCGGTCGAGCTGCAAGCACATATCTAGAGTTAGATCTGTAACTATGAAGACCTACCGCAACTCATCACTAGCATACAGGCTTCCTATGCATGAGTATTCAAAAGCATGGATGTTATAGTGCACACTCATGCAATCCCATTACTTAGGACTCTCACCCAGGTGAAGACAAAGAAGCAGGTCCAACAGGAGCTTGACTTGTACTTTTATGAGTTGATGCACACCACCACCAACACAAACTTGCCTATCAGTGTAGACATCATGCGCAAGTACGTAGCTAGTCCCACTAAGGCTGGTAGCTACCTTAGAAACAAACAAACTAAAACCACTTTCGTTTTCCTTTATGAGAAGTAGATAAGAGGGGAACAAAGGAGACCAACCTCTGTCTTGTGCTTAGTTCCTTGCTTGATTCCTCTCCCTTCTGATAGATCTTTGCCACTCGCTTCCTCGTCTACCCAGCTTCAAAGAGCACCTGTGGAATCAAAGCAGCATAACACTATCCAAGAATAGAGATCTACTATCATAAACAATATAGGACCAGATATATATTGACCACACAAATGCATATATCATCAATCATACAAGAATGTGGAGGAAAAATTGAATAGCTTTATTAATAATCAAGAATAGCAAAGAGGATTACAACCAATTGTTCTGACCCAGCGTCATCCTCTCAGCAAGAAAGCCCTTCTTCACCTCATGAAAAGCTTAGATCACCCAACACTATGATGTTACGCTAAGAAACCAGCAGCACTTCCTTACAACATACAAAATTCCAGCCTCTGGATCTCTGGGATGAGAGATCCATATATAGATGTTTGTAAGGGGGGTGAGTTAGCTTTTGAGATTTGATTAGTGTCCTCTCTCTAATAGTTCTTGATTCCACTTGAAGATTGATGATCTATTACTCATCCCTGGGCGAATGCAGAGAGGCAAGTGTCACAGGACAAGTTTCTGGAAGATTCCATGGTCCTCCACCTCGCAGATTGACGCTGCCATTTGTCCATTCTCGCCCATCGCACCCCATATAAGGGATTTTTAGTATGCATCACACCTCTCGTGTGAATTTAGGTGGGATGCAGCGCAATTTAACCATGGAGCAGGTGAGATGGTCCAATTTTGACCAGTTCTGAGTAGTTTTTCATGGAGAACTTCTAGGAGATGATGTAATCAGTTGACCTTGTTCTCTTAGGGGTTGGAACAACACTTTTAGGGACTTAAGAGCCCTTGGTTTATGGACATTTATGATTGGGGTTGTAGTGCCCAAAAATGTGTATAACAATTGCCCCCTAAAGCATGAGGTCGTTAATCTTTTGATGTCCGGTGAAATGCTTTATCATGAGGATCCAAAGTTTTTTCGAGCTGGAAGGCGACCTGTAATAAGATACAATACAACACATTATCTTCATAATATTTTCATGATCTAGCTGAGGCAGGCATTCCCATGCTCAGCTTTATAAATTCATTTTCATGTACATAAGACAGACAATCGTCTGAGTGCAGACTGATGATTCTGGTAGAGCCATCATCCCTTGGATTGGATGATTATCTGTGCAACAATGATGTACATTTGATGTCTTTATTTTCCTGAATATATATCGCAGCCCGAATGGATGAAACTAGATCCAGGGTCTTCAATCTCGTTCAATCTTCACTCAAAGTACAAGTCGATCCATGTGATAGATGTTTTGGAGTCGAACATGGAAAGACATTGCCTGATTACCAGCCAATGATGTAAGCTGTTAACACGCACAAGAGGAATCACCGATAATGATGGTGACCCTCAAGGTACTACAGTACAATTCACGTGGTGTGAATAAGGGACTTGGCATCGAACACCTTTCAAAATCTTTCGGTCGAAGGCCATTGATGTAAACCTGTCGCTGAAAGTGAGAAACTTGCCATTGAGGCATGCAAGCTTCAAAGTACTGAAAGGGTTGTTCCTAGATCGACTTCCTGGATAATGAGCTGATGTCGACAAGAAGCGATCCATCATAGGAGGGCCTTAATGAATCCCACATCAATGACACGGAACGGAGCAAATGATTTTAATGGAGGTGAAAACGATCTGATGACATAAGGTTCAGGGTGGCGGTCATGAAAGAATGGAGCGTAAATGTATTGTAGTGGGTGAGACATAAGTGAATTCTCTGAGCGACTTCTCTTGAACATATCGATGACACTAACATGACGGAAAATATGGATGGTGTGATGGACCAATGGTGATATGACTAGTGAATGGAACAACCCAACCCAACTCGGATGCGGAGTGAAAGTGTCATGTTCAAGAGCGACTTGCTACCAACAAAGTTTCTTCAAGTTTTCTTCCCAATTTTTCCCCAGTCATTGCTGACCAGTACCTCTTTATTTTTTTCAAGCTTGAGGAGGATAGCATATGCTTGTTCTATAATTTTCCCTTCGGGCAAACCCATCGCTATGTTTTAACGAGCCTAGCGATAGTGAAACTCGTTCTTGTCTGTATGGACAAGTTTGTCGCTATTTGGTTTTAACGAGTTTAACGACAAAGATAACTCGGTCCTTTTCAATTTTAGAGAGTCTGAAAAGGGACGTAAATAAAACTCCAATAATCATTTTTCATCATATAATCCCTTGAGTCCGAAAAAGTATAAAATAATACAAAAGGGATGAATTTTCGGTAATTTTAACGAGCCGAACAAAGCAAGTGCTCGATCTTTTTGTGTAATAATCCCTCATGTCCAAAAAGATTTAAATCTAAAGGAGGGATAGCACTTCCGGTCACTTTAATGAGCTGGAGAGGCCAATTGCTCGGCAATCTTTTCATATTTTACGAGTCAGATGAAAAGAGCTTAAAGGAGACTCATTTTTCGAGGAACGAGTGATAAGTTCGGGTAGCAACTAATTCCAGGTAAGGTTTGGAATTTTCCAATCACGGAAGTGTCACAAGGATGGCTAACAGGATCACTCTTCCCAGCTATTCCTCAAAAGGGTAAACAATCAAATGGAGGTGAATGATCGGCCAATACAGAGTGGAGGTGATGATGAGAACACGACCAAGGCTTCAAAGGCTGATGATAATGCATTCACAATGGTTATTTACCGGAAATTGGTTCATTTTTTAATGAGCTTAAACTCTGGGGAACGTTTGCTCATTGCTTATGTTTATTTTTTAACGAGCTTGAATTCTGCGTTAAAACTGCTCGATATAATGGTCATTGACAACTTTGTTCCTTGAAAGGTTGTACTGCCTCTTCAATTGCTTCATCAAACTAGTTAGAAACAAATAATATATGCTTGAAAAATGAGTCAAACACTAATATTTTACTTGAATTGTGTGAAAATTAATTTAAAAGTGGTTTTTACCTCTCATTTTACCATTTCATTTGAACTTTGGTTTGTTGGAGCTTTGGAGGTGTTTTCCCCCTTGATTTTCACCAAGATCCCGGAATTGCCTTTCCAAAATTTTGACCCTTAGGAACATGCGATACATAGCTGGATTTTCAGCTACCCATAAGGTACAAAAAGGGAACAGAACTTCTTACCAATTTTAAACAAACAACAGCCACTCACATATCGGATCATATTCATGAGTGGCGACGTCGTCGTAGAATGGTAAAAACGTATGTTCCTGGTCAGCTTTTAGCTGAATGGTTTATTAAGTCATTGTTACCTTCCATTACAGAAGATGTGGCAAAAGGGGGAGTCGTCACCGAAGAGCAAGTTATTGCTCATGCGAAATATTTAGACTTGATTTATACTCAATCTGGCACGCTTTATGATAAAATACCTGACGCTCCCAGACCGGAATTCTCCATTCCTCCTCCTCCTAAATCAAACAATGACTCTCATGCCGGCAATGGCGTGATTGGTACGACAGACAAGAAATCAACAAAAGGCTACATCTAAAATGGCTCGTAAGATTTCTACTCAAAATGCAAAAGAAGAACTTATCGCCTCAGAAGTAAATGTCTTCTCAACAGACAAAGGCAAAGAAACCAAGCAACCAGGAGGCAAGAAGAAAAACAAAGGGAAGAAGAAGAAACATGAGGAATCATCACCTGAAAAATCTTCTGCAAACCCTTCTGGAGATAAGAAACCAAATCTTCCATGTCTTATATGTGATGAGGATCATTGGACAAGAGAGTGTCCATATAAAGTGGAGCTTAGAAAATTCTTCAAGAATTCGAAAACCTCGGCGGTATTAACTGATCCATTTCCAAATCCAGGAACAAATCTGGTTGCCAGTGATAATGCTTCCCCATCCCAAGTACTGATGTTGTCGGTTTCGAAACAACAAAATGATGCTTTGATAATGACAAGGAATAAAGATTACAGGAATCCACAGTTGTCAAACAACAAGGATAAAGATCAACCTAGTAGTTCGACAACAACTTCGACAGAAGTTGCGCTGCCCATCATTCCAGAGCTAACAATAAAACCGCCAAAGGGATTAGTACACAAGTCGACATTTAATCCTTGTGCCAGAGCAGCACAACATTATAATATAGTGGAAGATCTGGTCCAATCTCCATCTGCTATGTCGACACTTGAGGTACTGCAAAATTGCCCCTCCCAAAAGCAGGCTTTATTATCAGCAATAGGTGCGATTGACCCAAAGGATTCTAATCTTGTGTCCTTTAATCACAAAGGATACGATCCTCAGTTACCAACTCAACTAGCTTTTCTCATTCAAGTGAAAGCCCTCAACAAAATTGTTCATCGAACAATTATTGATGAGGGGGCATCTACATGTATTATGTCGATGAGTTGCTGGAAAACTTTAGGATCTCCAACCTTGTCGCGATCTTCGACAACACTTAAATCATTTGATGGACGGACATATACCCCGTATGGGATTTTAAGTAACTTGCAAGTTGAACCGGGGGGGGGAAACAGTAGAAATAGATGTTGAAGTAATCGACAAAAACCTCGATTACAACATCTTGTTGGGAAGGCCCTGGATATATGCTATGGCTGCCATTGTGTCGACCTACTTTAGAAAGATTGCATTGCCCTTCCAAGGAGGAATTACAATCATCGACCAACAAACTTTTCTCCCCAATAGTTCCCAAGTTACGGGAAGCATTCCGATGATCCATGGAAGCCCCCATTCGCTTCAAAATATCAGAGTAGGCCTACTAAAAAACCCTATATTAATGGGGAATTTTTCCCTCCCGCCTCCAATCAATCTGGCGGAAGTGGTGACGGTAGGAACCTGCAATATGATATCTTCTATTCAAAGATCTCAGAAATCGATATTAACATGGATCATCTGCAAGTATTGCCTCTAAGCCCAATAGAAATATTGTAGTAATCAATGTTTTTGGCATGGGAGGCAGCCCCAAATCAATGCTCATCAAGAGTTTGGATAGATAGGTCTAAGGAATATGGCACCCCTTCAGATCCTTGGTCGCAAGTGCATTACACCGACGAAGGAATTGTTCAGTCAATGATAATTGACGGGGCGCCATGGGAAAATTACCACCATCGTTCCCATCTTCTGGATTGTCAAGAAGATACTCCTGATGACCTTCATCATCCTTCAGTTTTTTATTTTCTATCAAATACTGTAAACACGGTGGATTCCGAGCGAAACTTGTCCAATATTGAATAGACTATCACCATAAATATCTAAACCAAAACAGATGTCGTAGAGAATATTTATGTCGGCAAATGTTGTTCTCCTTCAGAATTGGAAATACATAATGTTTTTTTTTCGCGAATTCAGAGATGTCTTTGCTTCGTCATATGATGAAATGTCAGGCATTGACTTGAGTATAGTTGAACACGAAATAAAGATGTATCCAGATGTCAAACCAGTACGACAATGACTACGATAGGTGCACCCCAAGAAAGCCGTTGCCATCAAGGCAGAAGTTGAGAAACTTCTCCACGCTGGTTTTGTTTACCCAGTTCCTCTAACCGATTGGGTATCGAACATTGTTCCTGTAATGAAAAAACAAGGAACGAATAGAGTGTGTGTCGATTATAGGGATGTAAATCAAGCTTGTCCAAAAGACAACTACCCTACACCCTTTATTGACCAGATAATTGATGAATGCGCCGGATGTGAAATCTTTTCATTTATGGATGGATTCTCCGGATATAATCAAATAAATATCCGCCCATAGGACCAGTCAAAGACTGCATTTATTTGTCCGTGGGGTACATTTACATATCATAAGTTACCCTTTGGTTTAAAGAACGTAGGGGAAACATTTCAGAGGGAAATGAATTATGCCTTCCATGACATCAAAAACATCGTTCAGCCATATCTCGACGATCTTCCAGCTCATTCGTGAAAGCGGACCGATCATCCGCAGCATTTAAGAGCAATATTTCTACGTTGTCGACACTACAAGATACGACTCAATCCACACAAATGTGTGTCTTGTGTCAGTTCTGGTCATTTACTTGGCTTTGTAGTCTCAAAGGACGACATTCGTCTCGACCCATGTAAGGTTCAGGCAATCATAAATTTGCCTCCACCTTCAAATTTGCTTCAGATTCAGAAACTCCAAAGGGAAAGCAAACTTTCTGAGGAGGTTCATTCCAAATTACGCCGAACTTGCTAAAGGTTATATGTGTCTATTGAAAAAAGAAGTACCCTTCATCTGGGATCAGGTCGCACAAGCTTCCTTTGATGCTTTAAATGAATCCCTAAAGAAAGCATCATTAGTGTATGCTTCTGATTATCAAAAAGACTTCTGTATCTCACTGCAGCAGATACAACCATCGCAATGGTTTTAGTACAAGAAGACGATGGAATTGAACATCCTATATATTATTTGACTAGAAACTTAAATGATATAGAAAGCAAATATTCCTATGTTGAAAAGCTGGCTCTCGCAGCTGTTCAGGCGATACAGAGATTTCGACACTATGTCCTCTTTCGAAAAACTACCATTTTGTCAGATTGCAACCCCATGACTTATATATTGTCGCGACAATTGCTGGGGGGAAAATATTCAAAATGGATAGCAATTATTCAAGAGTTTGATCTGGAATTTGTAAAATCCAAATCAAAGAAATCCCTGGTTTTCGCAGAATTACTATGCGATCTCCCATCGTCGTCCAACGATGAAACATCCGAAGAAACCATTGTGGGTGAGTCTTTGTTTCTGATATCTCCAAGCAATCCGTGGTATGGAGATATAATCATCTATCTCCAAAACCAAAAATATAGTTCTAATACCTCTCGCTCGGAACAAAAATGTATTCGATACCAATCAAAAGACTACATGATTGTCGGTGATACACTTTACCGTCGTGGTTTCGATATAGTTCTGAGGAGGTGCCTCACCCATGAGTAGGCCAAAAAAGTCCTGAATGATTGCCATTCAGGCGCGTGTGGGGGGCATCAATCTGGCATGGGAGGCAGCCCCAAATCAATGCTCATCAAGAGTTTGGATAGATAGGTCTAAGGAATATTAGGTCTAAGGAATATGGCACCCCTTCAGATCCTTGGTCGCAAGTGCATTACACCGACGAAGGAATTGTTCAGTCAATGATAATTGACGGGGCGCCATGGGAAAATTACCACCATCGTTCCCATCTTCCGGATTGTCAAGAAGATACTCCTGATGACCTTCATCATCCTTCAGTTTTTTATTTTCTATCAAATACTGTAAACACGGTGGATTCCGAGCGAAACTTGTCCAATATTGAATAGACTATCGCCATAAATATCTAAACCAAAACAGATGTCGTAGAGAATATTTATGTCGGCAAATGTTGTTCTCCTTCAGAACTGGAAATATATAATGTTTTTTTTCGCGAATTCAGAGATGTCTTTGCTTTGTCATATGATGAAATGTCAGGCATTGACTTGAGTATAGTTGAACACGAAATAAAGATGTATCCAGATGTCAAACCAGTACGACAACGACTACGACAGGTGCACCCCAAGAAAGCCGTTGCCATCAAGGCAGAAGTTGAGAAACTTCTCCACGCTGGTTTTGTTTACCCAGTTCCTCTAACCGATTGGGTATCGAACATTGTTCCTGTAATGAAAAAACAAGGAACGATTAGAGTGTGCGTCGATTATAGGGATGTAAATCAAGCTTGTCCAAAAGACAACTACCCTACACCCTTTATTGACCAGATAATTGATGAATGCGCCGGATGTGAAATCTTTCCATTTATGGATGGATTCTCCGGGTATAATCAAATAAATATCCGCCCACAGGACCAGTCAAAGACTGCATTTATTTGTCCGTGGGGTACATTTACATATCATAAGTTACCCTTTGGTTTAAAGAACGTAGGGGAAAAATTTCAGAGGGCAATGAATTATGCCTTCCATGATATCAAAAACATCGTTCAACCATATCTCGACGATCTTCCAGCTCATTCGCGAAAGCGGACCGATCATCCGCAGCATTTAAGAGCAATATTTCTACGTTGTCGACACTACAAGATACGACTCAATCCACACAAATGTGTGTCTTGTGTCAGTTCTGGTCATTTACTTGGCTTTGTAGTCTCAAAGGACGACATTCATCTCGACCCATGTAAGGTTCAGGCAATCATAAATTTGCCTCCACCTTCAAATTTGCTTCAGATTCAGAAACTCCAAAGGGAAAGCAAACTTTCTGAGGAGGTTCATTCCAAATTACGCCGAACTTGCTAAAGGTTATATGTGTCTATTGAAAAAAGAAGTACCCTTCATCTGGGATCAGGTCGCACAAGCTTCCTTTGATGCTTTAAAGGAATCCCTAAAGAAAGCATCATTAATGTATGCTTCTGATTATCAAAAAGACTTTTGTATCTCACTGCAGCAGATACAACCATCGCAATGGTTTTAGTACAAGAAGACAATGGAATTGAACATCCTATATATTATTTGACTAGAAACTTAAATGATATAGAAAGCAAATATTCCTATGTTGAAAAGCTGGCTCTCACAGCTGTTCAAGCGATACAGAGATTTCGACACTATGTCCTCTTTCGAAAAACTACCATTTTGTCAGATTGCAACCCCATGACTTATATATTGTCGCGACAGTTGCTGGGGGGCAAATATTCAAAATGGATAGCAATTATTCAAGAGTTTGATCTGGAATTTGTAAAATCCAAATCAAAGAAATCCCTGGTTTTCGCAGAATTACTATGCGATCTCCCATCGTCGTCCAACGATGAAACATCCGAAGAAACCATCGTGGATGAGTCTTTGTTTCTGATATCTTCAAGCAATCCGTGGTGTGGAGATATAATCATCTATCTCCAAAACCAAAAATATAGTTCTAATACCTCTCGCTCAGAACAAAAATGTATTCGATACCAATCAAAAGACTACATGATCGTCGGTGATACACTTTACCGTCGTGGTGTTGATACAGTTCTGAGGAGGTGCCTCACCCATGAGTAGGCTGAAAAAGTCCTGAATGATTGCCATTCAGGCGTGTGTGGGGGGCATCAATCTGGTTACGCTACGATGCAAAAAAATTTACAAGCAGGATACTTTTGGCCAACAATGTTCAAAGATTACATAACCGCAGTCAGAAGTTGCCATGCATGTCAAATTTTCGATAGCAAAACCAGAAGACCACCCGCACCCCTGCAACCAATAGTTGTTGTTGGGCCATTTGCCAAATGGGGCATAGATTTCATGACATGTAACCCCACCTCGACTGGGGGGGGGTCGGTATATCTTAGTCGCTGTAGACTATTTTACTAAATGGGCTAAGGCGATGCCTACATTAAACAACACCGGTGAAACAGCTGCCCTTTTCTTTTTCAATCATGTAGTCGCCAGATTTGGTGTTCCACAGGCCATAGTCACAGATCATGGATCGCATTTTCGCAATCACATGATGGTTGAACTGGCTGCCAAATTGGGGTTGTCCCACGACAGCTCTACTCCATATTACCCGCAAGCCAATGGACAATTTGAAGCAATCAACAAAGTCCTGAAGCGGATGCTACAAAGGATGATTGGAGTCCATAAAAGGAGTTGGCACCTGATCCTGTACTCAGCCTTGTGGGCATACTGAACATCGGTAACGAATGCAACCAGGTTTACACCCTTTCAACTGGTGTATGGCCTAGAAGCAGTCTTACCAGTTCAGTGTGAGATCTCGTCCCTCAAACTCGTAGTCGACCTTCTCCCCGAAACTTCAGAAGATGAGGCTTGTTTCTTGCAACTAATCCAATTGGATGAAACCCATCGTGATGCCGCTATCCAGCTCTGGAATGATGGGCGGCGCAACTTCTATCGAAGTTGTTATCGAACTACTAGGTTGATCTTTATCCTTGTTGTTTGACAGCTCTGGATTCCCATAATCTTTATTCCTTGTCATTATCAAAGCATCATTTTGCTGTTTCGAAACCGACAACATCAGTACTTGGGATGGGGAAGCATTATCACTGACAACCAAATTTGTTCCTGGATTTGGAAATGGATCAGTTAATACCGCCGAGGTTTTCGAATTCTTGAAGAATTTTCTAAGCTCAGCTTTATATGGACACTCTCTTATCCAATGATCCTCATCACATATAAGACATGGATGATTTGGTTTCTTATCTCCAGAAGGGTTTGCAGAAGAGTTTTCAAGTGATGATTCCTCCTATTTCTTCTTCTTCCCTTTGTTTTTCTTCTTGCCTCCTGGTTGCTTGGTTTCTTTGCCTTTGTCTGTTGAGACGGCATTTACTTCCGAGGCTAGAAGTTCTTCTTTTGCATTTTTACTAGAAATCTTACAGGCCTTTTTAGATGTAGCCTTTGTTGATTTTGTGTCTGTTGTATCAATCACGCCATCACCGGCATGAGAGTCATTGTTCGATTTAGGAGGAGGAGGAACGGAGAATTCTGGTCTGGGAGTGTTAGGTATTTTATCATAGAGTGTGCCAGACTGAGTATAAATCAAGTCTAAATATTGCACATGAGCAATAATGTGCTCTTCAGTGACGACTCCCCCTTTTGCCACATCTTCTGTAATGGAAGGTAACAATGACTTAATAAACCATTCAGCTAAAAGCTTATCAGGAACATACGTTTTTACCATTCTACGACGACGTCACCACTCATGAATATGATCCGATATGTGAGTGGTCGTCGTTTGTTTGAAATTGGTAAGAAGTTTTGTTCCCATTTCATACCTTATGGGTAACTGAAAATGGGTTAAAATGGTTGTGGCTAGGGTACTGAAGTTATCAAACGAAGCTCTAGGTAATACGATATACCATTTTGCTGCCAGACTAGTTAACGTTCTCTGAAAAAGGTGAAGCCTAGTCGAATCATCGTTAGGGTGTTTGATGAACACCACAGATGAAAGGTCATCACATGATTCGACGGGTCTTCACCCGGATTTCCATTAAATTTAGGAATATCTTACAGAAGTTTATGTGGAATCGCTGGCCACCAAGGGGCGTAAGAAATTGGATCGTTCGTTAGCCAATTTAGATCCGGTAACTCTAAAGTCGCCACGAAGGGTAACTGTTGATTCAGGTTTGGCGAAGAATACCCAGGATAAGATGGAATTGCCTGGGCAGTTGGTCTTTTCATACCAGCATAATGCATTTGATGTTGGTAACTTTGGTAAGGTTGATGGGCATAACCATTGTAGAATGGTTGATTTTGACCGTTTTGAATATACGGCTGCCCATTATTTGCAAAGATTTGTTGCTCAGACCCTTGGTAAACTTGTTGGAATTGCGGATGTTGATATTGCACCAGCCATGGTTGTGAAGCCATGTGCTGTTGTCCAATACTGGCTGTTTGACCAAGATTAGGGGTAATTGTACCTGTTTGGGCCTGTGTCATTCCACTAGTTGGCGATTGTGGTTGAGTCGCAGGGACAAGCGACTGTTGCATTACAACCTGAGAAAACTGAGGTTGGCATACAACAGGCAACGCTTGTACTTGCGACATCGTCACAATAACCGACGTAGTTGGTATATTTGACATAGGTAAACATTGTTGCATCGAATATACAACTCTTGGTTGTTGAGGCAGTATTGGCACCCAACTGCTAGATGTAATTTGAGTATAACCTGAATTTTATTGTGAAGTCTCGTATGGTTGTCCTCCCGGAGGAGACAATGAAAGGGTATATTGCCCCACATATGGCGATAATCCGGTACTCAAAGGAATGGTTTGTCCTTGAGGACCGGACTACCCAAATTGACACCGTGAAGGATCAATTTGCTAAGACTCAACATAAGAGTTCCCGGATATTATTCCGGATGAACAAACGGGAATGGACCATACTATCAAAATAGCCCCTGAGTGGGCTCCATCTAGCGATTGAGAGCTAGTTGCGACAGATGGTATGCCGGCGAACATTGTTGGAGTGACAGCAGGAAGTTCTGCCGTCGCTGTGTCTGATGGCACAGTCCTAGATGTCGACGGTTGTTCAGACATTTCTAGTCTATCCAAAAGATTTCCTAGAGATTCTATAGGAGCTTCCGATAACGGTAGACTAATTTCTGATGAAGAAGGATATAGGGTGATCCCGACTCCAAATTGCGATGGAGTACTAGATGGAGGATCCTCCACAATCTCTGCTATAGCAATGAGACCAGGTGGAAGAGGTAGACCGTCAGGTCCGTAAAATATTTCTGGTGTCGAAGAAGGTATAGAATCTGTAGCGACAGATGTTCGGGGAATAACACCTTCCGAATTAGTTGTAGATGGAGCTGGTTTAGTAATACAAGTGTTTACCTCCACACTAGGATAAGCTCTACTGTCCTTTGGTTGCTGCGGAACTTCTTCTGTAAAGGCAGGGATACCAGAAATGTTTGGAGTAAGCAGAGTCTCCGATGGTTTTGGAACACTTGTTCTAACTTTACCAGGGGATTTGGAGCAGGTTAAACGAGTTCGCTTCGTCCGTAACAATTTTGATTCTGGAGACAAAGACGGTTGACTCGTAAGCCTCCGCGAACGACGGGGTTTCAATTGACTTTCTTCCACGATTGCGGATTACTCGATCAAATATAAATCAAGGGGAAATATGTTTCCGAATTAAATGAATTTTAGACACTTTGACACAACTTGTTTTTTCAATTTTTAAGAGTCGAGAAAAAACAAAATATGACTCTAGTCGCCTTCGATTTTTAATGAGCTTGAAGTGACAAGTGCTCAGATGGACCTTTTCCTTTAAGGAGTCTGAAAAGGAATGAAAGAGACTACTCTCGAAATCTAGACAGAGGGATTACCAAACCAATCGCAAAACTGCAGAATACTTTTTACGGTATGGCAGTCAATCTTCCCAAATGTTGTGTTCAGTGCATTGCGATCGATAGGGCGGAAGACACGGCTTCCTATGGATAAAGTATAAAGCCTATTGTGGTCTCCCAATATATAATCGACGATACGTGGGAGCACAAGTCCGTACTGGCACTTATCGTCTCAAAGTGGAGGAATCACCCAACCAACAATGAAAACAACAGTTACCAGGCTTTACGACGCCAGAATACGTCCCTAGCCTAGACTTCTAAATGTTGTGCGTTAGGTTCCAAAGCATTTTTAGATTCATTAAATTTATTTTACAGTTGATCTTGCTTAAGAAATTTTCCTTTCAGGTTCACCACGTGATGTAGATATACAATTCCTAAAATACAATCTAAGATGATAAACAATCGTTTAGTATTCTTTTTGCAATGAAAATCCTAGCTACTAAGGAAAGAGAGACTATATTCTTTCAACATAGAGCAGAGAGCAAACACTATATGCACTGTCCTAAATCAAACCAACAAACAGTCTAAATGCAAATGGACATGCATGTATTTGTTTTCGGCCTTCTTAATGTGTGAATGATAAAAAGAAAGCTAAGCGCAAATCTAAATTATTTTTCAAAGCGACATTACTAACAAGTTTCTTTTCAAGACAAAATGAAGACAATGATGACGCTTTGTTATTTGGAATTGAAAACTTGCTTTCGACACTTGAAAAACTACTAATTCAAATCAAATACAAGAGTAACAGTGTAATCGACTATCAAGAACAATTGGATTCTCTTCTATGACTGAAAACGACACTTGCAACACTTCCAGATCAAGAAACGACAGTTCAATTACGCTACTTCTTTGTAAAAGAGAACTGAAAATGGCTCACAATACATAAAAACATTTATAGCTCTTTGCACAATGGAGGCAGAATAATGGCAAGGAATGGGGTTTCCAACAGAGGTATACTGACTACAGACATCAAAACTCCTGAATAGAGTTGAAAAGAGTGAAAAAAACAAAATCTCGAGGCAAAATTAGCCCTTTCTGATCAGTGCACCTGTTACACAGGGATTCCAGTATGCATCCCACCTATAGCACACGGGAAGTGCGATGCATACTGATATCCTTGAAGAGAGGGTGCGATGGTACAATGCGAGACTTTTGATCTAGTTCTTGATCACAGTTTGCAGCACAGTTCAGGGATTTTGGCCGAGCAAGTGGTAATCAGTAAATAAATCATAGGGGTAGATCTAAGGAGGTTACTAGAGCCACCACAAGGGCAATTGGAGAGCTTGTAAATCGATTGTTTAGTTTATAAACAAAACCCAGAGATAAACTGAAGCAACATTGATCTACTTTTCACTTTCATAGCAAATGCAGTTCGAAGGCTAGCTGGCTTGACTTAAGGCTCCATCTATAAGTTTATAAAGCAAACAAATATAGACAAACAAACAATATATTCTCTCCCCAGTGGAGTCGCCATTTTGTTATCCGGAAATATAGTGTCTATGCAAATCTGCTAGTCCCACTAAGGCTCGTAGCTACCTTAGAAACAAACAAACTAAAACCACTTTTGATTTCCTTTATGAGGAGTAGATAAGAGGGGAACAAAGGAGACCAACCTCTGTCTTGCGCTTGGTTCCTTACTTGATTCCTCTCCCTTCTGATAGATCTTTGCCACTCACTTCCTCATCTACCCAACTTCAAAGAGCACCTGTGGAATCAAAGCAGCATAACACTATCCAAGAACAAAGATCTACTATCATAAACAATATAGGACCAGATATATATTGACCACACAAATGCATATGTCATCAATCATACAAGAATGTAGAGGAAAACTTGAATAGCTTTATTAATAATCAAGAATAGCAAAGAGGATTACAACCAATTGTTCTGAACCAGCATCATCCTCTCAGCAAGAAAGCCCTTCTTCACCTCATGAAAAGCTTATATCACCCAACACTATGATGTTACACCAAGAAACCAGCAGCACTTCCTTACAAGATAAAAAATTCCAGCCTCTGGATCTTTGGGATGAGAGATCCATATATAGATGTTTGTAAGGGGGGTGAGTCAGCTTTTGAGATTTGATTAGTGTCCTCTCTTTGATAGTTCTTGATTCCACTTGGAGATTGATGATCTCTTACTCATCCCTGGGCAAATTCAGAGAGGCAAGTGTCACAGGAGAAGTTTCTGGAAGATTCCATGGTCCTCCACCTTGCAGATTGACCCTGCCATTTATCCATTCTCACCCATTCAACCCCATAGAAGGGCTTTTCAGTATGCATCGCACCTCCCATGTGCATTTAGGTGGGATGCAGCGCACTTTGACCATGGAGCAGGTGAGATGGTCCAGTTTTGACCGGTTATGAGTAGTTTTTCATGGAGAACTTCTGGGAGATGATGTAATCAACTGACCTTGTTCTTTTAGGGGTTGGAACAACACTTTTAGGAACTTAAGAGCCCTTGGTTTATGGAAATTTATGATTGGGGTTTCAGTGCCCAAAAATGTCTATAACAAAGCCCGAGCAGTGTACCCAGATGCTATGGAGGCAAGGTTCAGGGTTCAGATGGATTTCATATCAGAACACACGGACACTGTCAAGGACTACCAATCTTGGCATCAATATGTCACTATTGGTCAGCATGAGTATGTCGAGTAGTTGGACTTCTATGGTTATCTAAGTCAGAACGATGTCTAGTTTGGCTTGTCCAAGCCATTATTCACATGGGTACATGTGCATTGTAATGCTGAGTCATGTCAAGTGTAAGTCAAGTGTCAAGAGTGGATGTAACAGTCATAGAGTAGGTGACGAGTCAAGAGGGTAGTCGAATGGTCACAAAGGGGAATGTCAAGGGTCACCCCACCCTTTGCTATAAATAGTCCCTCATAACTCATTATATAGGCTTTTGTTCAGCCAAGCTTCTATTAAGACTATCTTGAAGAAGGCTTGGACAATATTATAACACACCTTGGCTTCTCCACTACACAGAGCTAGTACATCTCTTTGGAGGCGCAGGGCGATGTGGTTGTAACGTTCCACTGTTGGGGCTAGCAGGTTTACATGGATGTATTGTACGATTGTGACTTACACTTCTTTATGTAATAAGAGCCAATACATTTTCATGCATATGTTGTTATTGTAGTCAGACTGCTCTGATTTCTTTAATGATATATGTTGTTTAACTTACGTACTTGTGTATGAACTGATTCACATGCAATTATATGAATCTTGTTGTTAAAGTTTTGCATATGTTGTTCATGTTGTCACCCTTCGTGTCAACTTCTCCGTCGAACATTAGACAAGCCTTTCACTTGAACCTTGCTATAACAACCATCGCACTCATCGAGGACTAATGCATGAGTGTTTTATGTGTTATCTTACCTTGTATGATGTGACTTCCACATCTGAGTGGACTGCTCCACTAGAAGCTGTGCATGTCCTTTGTGTTGTGTGTTCCTAGTCGAGTTGGGACTAATCCCTTCCAACCTGGAACTCATCTTCACCGCCTTCCCCCTTCAAAGTGCTGGAACCTCTCATACACCTTCCTTGACTCACTGCATCAATCATACCCTTGCTGCTGACAGAGTTATCCTACTTGCCTCTATGCAACACCACGATAAATGCATTACCTTACTACCCACTGTTGGGACTCCTACACCAAATAGTCTAGGTCTAATTGGACTTCTTACCAGGTAGAACCCCTTGACATGTTGGCAAATCGAGCAACATCAACACTACTTACCTAATTCAACAGATAAAACTTCATCAATCATGCCTAACTCAACTTGATTTTCATCCTTCTTTGGGTTTTCAATTGACTCCTTTCTTTTCCAACAGTCTTTCTTTGGATTCCCTATTTTGTTGCAGTACCAACATTTGGCTTTACACTTCTTTCCCTTTGATTTTGATTTGTAAGAAATTATTTCTTTCTCACCTCTTTCCTTGGACCGACCTTTGGCTACCATGGCTTATGGCATGGAAGTTTCACTGCTACAATTCCTCCATAGTTCTTCTATAACATAGCTCCCAAAACGTAAACAAATTCTAAAGATTTGGTTGTGCTCAAACTAATAGAAGTCACAAAATGATCCCAATACTCGAGCAACAAATAAAACAACGTAATAGCTTTATCTTCTTCTTCAAATTTAACATCCATATCTGATAATTGGAAAATAAGTGTATTAAATACATTTAAGTGTTCTGCAATTTTAGTATCCTCCTTCACCTGAAGGCTATATAGTTGCCTCTTCAAATAATTTTTTTTGGTTAAAGAGTTGGTCATATACAGTGTTTCCGACTTCCCCCACAAACCTCCCATTGATTTTTTTGTGAAAATTCCATAATTGGAATCCTATTGTAGAAACCGATATTATTTATCCTAATTGTTAATTAATTTAACAATTTATTTGCTATGATGAATATCAAAATAAACACACTACAACCTTCACAAATAAAATACTGTGGAAAAATAATGCACTGGAAACTAAGAAAAGATAGCACACACATAAAATATGAGACAATAATTTTTGGACAAATGTCCTCGGAAAAACCAAACTTGGGAAAACCGATGCAATAGCGAAATTTGAGTACAATCTGGATGTGTGAAACTGGAAATCCACAGCAAGAAATTTTAGGCAAAATTATTGAAGGGACTTTTCCCTTTCTGCACCAATAAAAATGGAACAACCTGCCTTTAGACTCTCGGTCCTCTGACCCTCTACATCAGCCTTTGTGCTGCTTTATGCAGTATTCTTGACGTCAAGCCTCCAGCCAGTCTCTACTAAAGTAATTCTACCTCCAACTACTTAGGTAATCATCTCTCCAGCCTTCTAGAACCTTTTCCTAACCTCTGGAACTGAGAACAATTTTCTCTCCAGAAAATCAATCTTCCCTCTCTGAAGCTACTACGCAGTCTTCTACGCTGCCTCATTGGGATAACTTGACCCTCTTTCTGTTGCCTCTCTAGATATGGAAATATTCCTCCGGATCAATGTCCCCGCCCCTCTCTCATTTATTCGATATTTGACTCTCTTCGACAATTTTTTGCTACTACTCTGGAAACCGATCTGCCAAGAAATCGAACTGCTCCAGTGTCTTCTCCATCACCACATTGACCTCCTCTTATAATCCATTTATGGAGCACCAACAACCAATATAAAAGCATAATCTATTGCTAGGATCATCTCCAAATCGATCCCTGTGAGTTTTTAGACTATTCTCTCCTTATCTCAATTAATATTGATTAATTAACCATATTCCCTAAGTATAGACTTAGGAAATATTTATAAAATAGTTAATAATTTAATTGAGAGACTTCTAGGTGGAATTTTTAGAAATTATTTATGGGTTTTGGAGATCTCATGTATTCTAGCCTCTCTACTAAGTTTTGTGGCTAGAACACATCTAATGATACAAAAAGTAACACTCCCTCTTAGTGAGGAATGTGTTCTAATGTTGCACACCCTGCCACAACACTCTTTCTTTTTATCATCTCCTGTCATACTACTAATTTGTGACTGTTGCTGCCCACCAACCACTGCACAAATATGATATACAATTCATCTATGCTATTTTCGACATTGCCATACTGCTTCCAACACTACATATGCACTGCAACTCCCTCTCATTTATTGTTGCTACTGCTACAACAACTACAACTGAGAAGCATCTAAAACACTGAATCCACTATGTTCAGTATAATGCATCTTTCTCTCGATTCTTTGACTACTACTAGCATCTACACTATCATTGAAGAATTTGCACTCCTACTACCTCTTCACTGAGCCAACTGCTTTGTTTTTCACACTTCACTACGCTCCCCAACATTTGATTGCTACTAGTCTCTGCTACTGTCACTCAATCTTTGACTACATTAACTGCCACTAATCCATCCTGCTACTAAATATTGTGGTCCCCCGTCGCTAGGTAATGATCCATGAAGTGAATTCCTCAAGGACCCTACTCAATATCTGTAGTTCTCTAGGACTACAATATGAAATCTCCATGCCTCACTCTTGGAGGTATATATGAAAGCATCATGATATATTCCTCCAACCTAGAGGAAAACATTTCGATCTCTGCTAAAGCTTCCTGTTGGTCTTGCTTCTCCTACTCGTCCTTCTTCATGAGAGGACACTAGGTACTGTATTGACCAATATCACCACATCTGAAGAATTTTAACTTTGACAGGTCCTTCTTCTTCCTTATTTACTCCCCCTTCCCTTGACTAGGACCTTTTGATGTGAGGGCCACATTCTCCTCCTCCTTCACCACCTTTGATTCAATGTTGTTGCTACCATTGATGGAGCTCTTCAAAAGATCTCGTCTCAACTCCTCCTATTGCAAATAGACCCACATCATGTCCCACTCTCGTAGCCTATCTCTGCCTAGTATGATTTGGACAAATTCTTGCCATTCCTCTGAGACATTGTTGAGTGCCAATCACACTATCTCCATGGGTTGAGGTGCTACCCCAACAACCAACAGCTGGTCTTGGACCTCTTGAATCATGGTAAGGAAAGGATCTATTCCTTCCCCCTTTTTCATCTAGATGCATCTCAGCTTCTCCTCAAGAAACATCTTTCGCTGCTTCGAAGTTCCCTGGTATAACCTGGAGAGAGAATCCAACATCTGTTTGGAAGTATATTTTCCAACTATATGTGAGACAATATGTTCCAAGACTCCATCCAAGATCAATCGCTTCACCCACTCCATCTCTTTCTTGTATTCTTTCTATTGATCTGCATCCTCGGGAACTACCACTACATTATCAATGTAGGTTTTCAAGCCATATTCATCTAGAAGGAAGGACATCCTAGCCTTCCAGATGACATAGTTGGAATCTCCATCCAACCTATCCTAATCACGAAGCTCTGTAGTGGCCATCTCAACAAACTGTCAAAATATCCCTCTTTCCTTTTGCTTAGTTGTTGCTCAACTACTCACACTCCCTTTTGGAGTGAGAATATATGCTCAAAACTACTACCAATCTGCAAAGCAAATCAAACTTCTTAAGACTAGAAATTCCCCGAGGAAATTTTTCCCTTAACTATGTGTGCTCTTCTTTGTTCCACCCAGATTTTGACTCTGCTCTAGCAAACTATTGCAAAACCCTCTACGTCTAGCTAGATATCTGCCCAAAGAAAAAAATGAGCTGCTCCATCTGCCTCTTGAATCACTCGATATGGAAGGATCAAATTTTTCTATCCCTCTCTTAGAAAAAAACAAACATTCTCAAGAAACTCGGCCTCCTGGAAAAATATTGCGCTGCCCTCAAGAATTTTGGCCCTTTGCTCTTACTGAGAAGTGAAATTCCTTCTTTTTTCTTCTGATTTCTTCGGATGATGTATTGTGCTTTGATACCATATGAAAATTCCAAAACTGGAATCCTATTCTAGCAACTGGTATAATTTCTCGTAATTGTTCATTAATTTAACAATTTATCTGCTACGACAAATATCGAAATAAACATAATTCAACCTTAACAAATAAAATATTGCAGAAAAATAATGCGTTGGAAACTGAGAAATCCTAGCACACACACATAAAATATGAGAGAATTGTTTTTGGACAAATGTCCTTGGAAAAACCCAACTGGGGAAAACTGGTGCAGCAGTGAGAATATGAGTACAATATGGATGCCTAAAACTGGAAATCCACAACAAGCAGTTCTAGGAAAAATTATTGAAGGGAATTTACCCTTCCTCCACCATTAATCCTGGCACAAATTTCCTTTAGAAACTCGGCCCTATGACCCTCTGTGCATTCTTCTTAACGTCAAGCCTCCAACTAGTCTCTGATGAAGTCATTCTACCTCTAACTACTGCAGAAATCCTCTCCCTGACCTTCTAGAACCTTTGCCTAGCCTTTGGAACTGAGAACAATTTTCTCTCCAGCAAATCGAACTTCCCTCTCTAAAACTACTGTGAAGTCTTCCATGTTGCCTCTCTAGGATAACTTAGCCATCTTACTGCTTCCTCTCCAGATGTGGAAATCTTCCTTTGAATCACTTTCCTTGCCCCTCACTCACTGCTTCGATCTATGCCTCTCTCTAGAAACTGACTGATGTTAATCTGTAGATTAATCTGCCAAGAAACCGAATTGCTCCAGTGTCTTCTCCATCACCACATCAACCTCCTCTTATAATCCGTAGTTGGATCACCAACAACCAAGATTAAAACATAATTGATGACTATGATCATCTGTGGATCAAATCATGTAAGTTTCTAGACTATTGTTGCCTTATCTCTATTAATACTGATTAATTAGCCATATTACCTAAGTTTAGACTTAGGAAATATTAAAAAAATGGTCAATAATCTAGTTGAGACACTTCTAGGCAGAATTTCCATAAACAATTTCTTGATTTTGGAGATCTCATGTATTCTAGCCTCTCCACCAAGTTTTGTGTCTAGAACACATATGATGCTACAAAAAGTAATAGTTTCTTCAACAATGTTGAAGAGAACTTCATCTGCAAGGCATAACCTGATGGTAATAAGAGCTCAGGCATCTAAGTCCTCCAAATCCAAATCTAGCATGCTTGCATGTTTCTTTCTAAACCCATCTAATTCTTGCACAATCATTGTTGCACCAGAAAATATGATACCTTTAGTTTCCACAATGAAAAATTATTCTTACCAGTGAACTTCTCCACCTCAAACTTAGCATTAGTCATTTTAGCCATTTTATTCCTACATGGGCTCTTTAAAAAAAAAAAACTTTACTAATGTCTGAGTTCTTTTAAAAAATCTTCTTTCAAATTTTCCAGCTAGAGTTTTTCTAAATTTCCTTTTTCTGGTTCACTAGGGTTTCCTCTTTCTGTAATAGATTTCCTGCTAGGGTTTCACCTTCTCCTTTCAACTAAGGTTTCTTCCTTAGAAAATTCATTTTATTTCCCTAAAATAACTGTTACACAGTAATTTGTCACCATCCCTGTTACTCCTCTTGTCGTACCTTGGAGGACTCATTCCGGGAGTTATAAGAAGTGACAAGGGCTAAAAACACTTGCATTATGTTCCCCTGAGTATGTACTCCATGTTCCCTGAAGACACCTTCTGCAGATCATCCCTAAAAAGTGCTCTTTTTCCATTGGCGCAAGTCCACAGCATCCTACCCGCGCCAATGATGGAGATCCTCAAAAGAGGGCGCGACCATTGGCGCCCTGTCTCAGAGCAACGGTCGCGCCAACCAAATTTAGTCATGCTTTTTGCCTTAATGCACGTCCGACTGTTGTTTCCTTCATTACATGGAGCTTTTCTGAGGATAGAAAATCAGTCTTTTGTCGAGCTTTATCCATCTTTATGGCTTTTGCTAATTCCACAAAAGGTGTCCCGGTTCGTCGCATCCTCCTCCCTTCTCCATCTATATAAGCTTGTCATTATGCATTGGACAAGCTAGTTCGAGAGTGTTGGTGGTAGTGTTATGCTAGTGATTTGGTAATTGAGTGATAATAGTGATGATTATTAGTCATGGAGAGAATGCTAATGAGTGCTAGAGAGGTTATGCTGCCGGAGAGGAGATGCATGCCAAGACACATATAGTTACTCACCCAGCCAGGAGAAGGGTCGACGTCAGAACAATGGTTGTAACTTTTCCTGTTTATTAATTGATGATCGACTGTTGTTATAGTTCCAATCTCATTATCTATCATGGTGATATGTTGATTTATTTCCTTTCTGACTGAAATATAGTTGTGCCTTGGTAGTTTCTATGTTGGTATTTGTCTCTTCCTTTGCTTGTGCAGGTGTTCGTTTATGGTCTGTTGGAGCAAGGGAGCGAGGATATCCACTCTGCTTCAATCATAGCGTTGGACTCCAGGTTAGTCTTCTTGATTCACCTTTGATGCATAACTAGGAACTTGCGTAGCAGCGTGGTTTGTTTGTGGCTAGTTCTGTGATAGGCTAGTGGGATCGCCTCTATCCGCAGAGGGGATTTACCTTACCAACAAATTGGCGACTCCGCTGGGGAGTAACTCTTTGATTTCTGTCTTGCATGTTAATTTTCTTCTGCTTGCTTGAGTGCATGAGCTTCCTGAGTCAGTTTTGAGTTGATTCTTTACTGTTTGACCCATCTGAGCACTGTCAACTCGACCTGAGGTTGTATCATTTATCCTTTTAGTTGGCAAGCTTTATTGGCGCGGTTATTTTTCTGACAGTCGCGCCAGTTGGCGCATGTTTCTCAAAAGCAACTCGCGCCAATTCTGTGGTAGCGCAAGTTGCAGGCTGACAGTCGCGCCAACTCTGTAAATTTTGCCTGTGTGTGGGTAGAAAGCTCATTCAGTCTCTTTATATATCTCTTTCAGCCTCTGGAACTGTGTTGAACCTCTGCTTGACTGATCTTAGCCTGTATCCCTCAGCTGTTTGCTTATTTCCAGTGACTTTGCATGTCCAGCCTTCTGTGGGAAGTTTCGGTCTCTTGATCATCCAGTCAGCTTGTTGATTGTTCTACACCTATCCAATGCTTTGTTGAAGCTTGATCTTCTATACTCTGAATACTTCACTTCTAGCCTCTTTGAAGTTCACTAGTTTTTGTGTTTTTCCTTGCTTGCATGGTTCATTTTGTGTTTTAGAGTTGGTTCTATTTCATTGACTGAACTTGGATTGTGCATATCTCTTAGAATTTGTTTACATGCATCATGCCATCTTAAAGGAAAGGAAAACAAAAAATCTTTTGCATTATAGTAGTTAGCATTTATTGTTATTTGTTGCTATCGAAAAGAAAAAGACAAAATTTCGTTTCTTGTTATTAGTTGCATTAGGATCTTTGTTCTTTGTTGAAGTGATCATTTCGTTTGTGAAAAAGATCTCAACCCTCCTGTAGATAGAATTCATCGAATCAATTGATTTAATTCCGGCATATAGTTTGCATGTAAGAAGTTTCCGAGATATCACATACGGTAGGACCAAAAAACTGAAACATAATCAAAGATAAACTTTAAAATGAACCAAATGAACATAACAACGCATTGGAACCTAACGCAAACACTCTAGAGGTCTAGGTTAGAGACGTGTTCCGGCGTCGTTAAACCTGGTAGTTTATCGTCGAGTGGTTGGGTGATTCCTCCACGGTGAAACGGTAGCTGCCAATACGGACTGTGCTCCCACGTACCGTCGAGTATATATTGGGAGACCCCTATAGGAATAAAGCCTTTATCCATAGGAAGCCGTGTCGGCCGCCCTACGATTCGCAATGCAGTGAACACAGCATTCACGAGGATCGACCACCCGTGCCCTAAAAAGTATTCTGTGGTTTTGCGAAAAGTTTGGCACACCCTCTACCTAGAATTCCAGAGCAGTCACTTTTGATCCTTTTCGGACTCCTTAAACGAAAAGGTGCCGGTGAGCGTCTTGTCACTTCGTGCTCATTAAATATTCGAAGGAGACTAGAGTCATCTTTTACCCTTTTCTCGACTCTTAAAAAATGAAAAGGTTAAGTTCAGTGTCTTAAAAATTTATTGGCCACGATAACATCTACCCAATTAGATTTTGCGTGCGTTAGCTTGAGTAGGGTTAATTCTCGTTCAATGGCAGCCTTTCCGGTGCCCACCGGCCAAGGTGTTCCTCCTGATGGGTACCCTCACCCATTTCCTTCTGTTGGAAATGTTGGTGTTCAGTATATCGCAACATTGTCTTTGCCTGGGTTGACCATTGGTTTACCCGTATGGTTGTTTTCAAACTCGGTGGTCCCAAGTGTGATGACTCCTGTCCCACCACCACCTCCTCCACCCGAACAACACCATGTTGATTCTAAGGTGGACCCCTTCCCTTCTTCGCCTATTGCCGTGTCCTCATCTTCTACTTCGCCTGGTGAAACCTTGGATTTCACTAACCAGGTGGATAAGAAGAAGAAGAAGAAGACCAAAAAGAAGAAGTCTCCTAAGGGAAAGGTCGTATCTACCACGAAGCTATCAGAAGTGGAACCACCTTCTGCTCCTCCGCGGAAGCTCCGGTCTCCTTGTCGATTGTGCAAAGGGGACCATTTTCTTTCTGATTGTCCTGGCATTCCCAGGATCCTAGATATATGGTCCCGTGACCCGACTCGTCCCTTGCTGTCGCAAATTGACGACACCTTACTAGTTGGTAACAGAAAAGGGAAGGTTCGTTTCCCTTGTCGACTTTGTGAGGGTAATCATCTCCTTCGCCTTTGTCCACTTATGGATGAAGCTTCCCGTCTTTTGGCAAGTCTGTCGAATTCCTTACCCCAACTACCCGCTGGATATCAGCGTCTTTTCACACCTGTAGAGCGTCTTGTTACACCTGCAGAGCGTCTCTCCGCTAACCAAGTGGTCAAACATGATTCCTCTTTGGTCCAGCTTTCTCTTCCTGAACCTACCTGTGCTCAGCCTGTTCCAGACCAGTACCTGGTCGGAAAGAGTGTTGCTCAGCCTGTTCCAGACCAGTACCTGGTCGGAAAGAATGTTGCTCAGCCTGTTCCAGACCAGTCCCTGGTCGGAACAAGTGATTTATATTCATCATCTACGCACTACTTGATCATCAAAGATGAACCCCCTGAGTCCAAACCAACCGAAAGTCCACAGTTCAAGCTTACAAGTAACCCGGTCTTTCAAAAGGTTTTGCCTACAGAAGTTCCATCTTTAGCTGCTCTTACATCTGAATCTAAACCAGACGAAAGTCGAACGGTCCTGATTACAAGTGACCCGGTTTTGCTTTCAGAACTTCCACCCCTAGATGATCCTACATCTGAATCCAAACCAGACAACAGTCAAACGGTCCGGCTTACAAGTGACCCGGTTTCGCCTTTAGAAGTTACCTCCTCAGATGATGTTATCACTGCCAAGAATGACGAACCCACCGTCCAAATTCTATTCATTGACGTAGACGTTAATGATCAAGTGAGCATTCCTCTCATTTCTTCACAACAGGAAGAAAGTCCATTAGACACATATCCGGCTGTCTATCTAGTCCCACCTCCGAGCAACCTGGTTGTTTCCTTTAATTGGGATCACCTAGTCAATCCTCGGTTACCAGCCTCCATACCATTTCGAATTATAGTTCAAGTCTATCGCATGGTTATGGCTGGTACAATTATTGATGAAGGATCTCCTGTGAGTATCCTTTCTTCAACAGCTTGGGAAGCACTTGGTTCCCCACTGCTTCTGCCTGAGATGAGAAGCCTTGTAGGTTTCCATCGAGAAATCACTCGACCTTCAGGAATTCTTCCCAATGTACCTATCACGTTAGAAGGGAAGGCTATCCAAATGGGTCTCATGGTAGTCCAAGGTCCGTTAGATTATAATTTACTCCTTGGACGAGACTATATTTACCGCATACGTGCTATTGTGTCCTCACTCTTCAGAGTGATGTGTTTTCCGCATGAAGGCAGAACGATTAAAGTCGTAGACCAACTTTCATTCCCCGGTTCACACTTCACATATAGCCATTTGCCATTCCTAAATGGTCTTATTTCCACAGGAAATGCCTCAGCACCTACCCCGTCATTCTGATGACGGCAGCTCGCCCGGGCGCGTGACTGAAGCCCGGGGGCATCCTCCAATCGAGCCCTTCTAAGTAAACCTTCATTCCATCCACTCCGTGAATGTCATGAAGGAGGCATGTATCTCGATTGGTATAATCATGCTGGGGGCATGCAACAATTTTCTTTTGTCTTTTAACAAGCATAGTTTTTCATTTCAAGCTTGTGTAAACATGAAACCGAACCCAAGCATAGTTTTTTTCGTTTCAAGCTTGTGTAAACATGAAACTGAATCCAAGCAAAGTTCTTCATGGTTCAAGCTTGTGTAAAAATGAACCTAGTTACATCCCGTGATTGCCTTTTATCCGCTAAAATTCTGCTAGATGAGCCTTGGTTGTTTTATTCCATCGCCACCATCTTTTTTGACCGATCATACGCTTTCACTTGGTTGTTTCTCCTTTCCTGAGGAACCGCAGCGATGAGTGGTCTTGTTAGCCAGCCTCTTAACCTTCACGTGCTTCAAGTAAAGTTCCACCATTACCGGAACCAGTTGCCATCCCTTATACCACTTGTTCCTTCAGGACGAGTCGCCTTTACGCTCTTTTCTGACTCGTAAAACATGAAAAGATTGCCGAGTATTTTTCCCTTTTTGGCTCGTTAAAGAAAATAAAAATGGAGGTCCGCTTTCAGCTCTTTTCTGACCATTTAAAGAGGAAAAGATTGCCGAGTCGCTCCTCTTGACTCGTTAAATGGTGATAAGAGGCGGTCGTTTTAAGTTCTTTTGTCGACCGTTAAAACATAAAAAGATTACTGGGTTTTTGTCGTTTCAAACTCGTTAGTGGTTACGAAACGACGTGGTTTTGACCTCTTTTTTACTTTTTCAGGTCGAAGTCACTAATCATGAAAAGTACTCCTCGATCGTAATGATCGGGCGGTTCTTTCGGGTATTATTTTATACTTTTTCGGGCCCGAGAGACACAACTTTACGAAAAAGGACATCCCTGGAGTTTCCTTTTCTGCTGTCTTTTCAAACTCTCTAAACAAGAAAAGACGCCGAGTTCTCCCTTTGTCAGACTCGTTAAAACTTAATGACATCGGATTTTGTCACAACACAAGCATATGCTATCCCCATCAAGCTTGTTAAAAATAACTGGGGTACTCGCCAGAAATGGTGGGGGAAAATAAAATTTTTTGAACCATAATTATTACCATAACGGCAGTATGTCGCTCTTGAACATGGCACTTTTTGCTTTCGTGTCCAGGGTGGGGATATTTCATCTCATATCTTTCACTTGCTTCCATGGATTTGGGTACCCTATTTGACCTCTCATTCACTCATTGCCTCGTCATAATGACCATTGATACATTGATGTCAAATACTGCCAATTCCGTTAATGTGCCGCCGATATGTTCAAGAGAAGTTGACCTCTGAAAATAAACAACCTCCCTCTGATAGTTCGCACAATCTTGATTCACGACATTATCTCTCTATCTCGTGTCGATGATGTGGGAAACATTATGGCCCACCTTCGATTAGGGTCACTCCCTGTCGACTTCAGCTCATTATCCAGGAAGTTGACCTAGAGGCTCCCTTCCGGTGCCTTGGAGCCTGCATGCCTCAATGGCAGGTTCTTCGTGTTCGACGTGAGGTTTTCATCATTGCCCTCCGATCGAATGATTCTACGGGTGTTCGACTTCAGCACATTGATTCACACGCTGTAGATTGTACCTATAGTACCTTGAGGGCCATTGTCATTATTGGTGGTACCTCTCGCGTCTGTTAACAGTTTCCATTATTGACTGGTAATCAGGCGATGTTCATGCATGTTCGACTTCAGCTCATATATTCACATGCTTGGACTTGTACTCTTGTTCGGGTCGAGATGGAGCGCAAGACCCTGGATTGTGTCTATTGTAATCCAGGCGTGATTCTTGATACTTGACTCATTCACTGGATGGCTGCGACCATACCTGAGTCAAACCATTGATCCTAACCAGATGGCTGCGTCCATACTATGGATCTAGATTATTTATGTACTCTCTTATGGATGGCTGCGACCATACCACGTACATCTTGTAATTGAACTATCAGTCATGTCTCTTAATACAGCTCCTCGGCGGCAGTAACTATATGTGCTCTTGTGTGCTCTTATGTGTGTGTTCTTGTAAAGCATTTCACCCCTCTCCACCTCTCGGACTTCATGCTTTAGGGGGCATCTGTTACACAGTAATTTGTCACCATCCCTGTTACTCCTCTTGTCGTACCTTGGAGGACTCATTCCGGGAGTTATAAGAAGTGACAAGGGCTAAAAACACTTGCATTATGTTCCCCTGAGTATGTACTCCATGTTCCCTGAAGACACCTTCTGCAGATCATCCCTAAAAAGTGCTCTTTTTCCATTGGCGCAAGTCCACAGCATCCTACCCGCGCCAATGATGGAGATCCTCAAAAGAGGGCGCGACCATTGGCGCCCTGTCTCAGAGCAACGGTCGCGCCAACCAAATTTTGTCATGCTTTTTGCCTTAATGCACGTCCGACTGTTGTTTCCTTCATTACATGGAGCTTTTCTGAGGATAGAAAATCAGTCTTTTGTCGAGCTTTATCCATCTTTATGGCTTTTGCTAATTCCACAAAAGGTGTCCCGGTTCATCGCATCCTCCTCCCTTCTCCATCTATATAAGCTTGTCATTATGCATTGGACAAGCTAGTTCGAGAGTGTTGGTGGTAGTGTTATGCTAGTGATTTGGTAATTGAGTGATAGTAGTGATGATTATTGGTCATGGAGAGAATGCTAATGAGTGCTAGAGAGGTTATGCTGCCGGAGAGGAGATGCATGCCAAGACACATATAGTTACTCACCCAGCCAGGAGAAGGGTCGACGTCAGAACAATGGTTGTAACTTTTCCTGTTTATTAATTGATGAGCGACTGCTGTTATAGTTCCAATCTCATTATCTATCATGGTGATATGTTGATTTATTTCCTTTCTGACTGAAATATAGTTGTGCCTTGGTAGTTTCTATGTTGGTATTTGTCTCTTCCTTTGCTTGTGCAGGTGTTCGTTTATGGTCTGTTGGAGCAAGGGAGCGAGGATATCCACTCTGCTTCAATCATAGCGTTGGACTCCAGGTTAGTCTTCTTGATTCACCTTTGATGCATAACTAGGAACTTGCGTAGCAGCGTGGTTTGTTTGTGGCTAGTTCTGTGATAGGCTAGTGGGATCGCCTCTGTCCGCAGAGGGGATTTACCTTACCAACAATGACCTACATTTGTTTTTTGTTCTTTAAAATGACAAAATCCCACTTTCTTTGATAGAGTCAAACAAGAATTTTCTTAAAAAAAGAAATAACCTTCAAAAAAACTTCAAAACTCAGAAAATATTCCAAAAAGATCTCAAAAAAAATTCTTAAGTTACCTAACATGCTCCTCAGTGCCAAGCATGGATGATTAGGCAAATTACTCTCTCAGCCTCTAATTCAGGTGGCTCTAGAAAGACACACAGGACAAAGAGGGTTTACGAACACTCGAAAATCAAAGTGTTTAGAATGATGTCGACCTAGGACGAGAGCATAGATCTCATCGTCCTGATTCCAATGGTGTGAACGACACTCCAATCCGAGTCCGTATGATGAAGCTATCGCGAAAAGAGTTTGCCTTGGTTCCGTTGAAAAAGAAGGCATTTCCTCTAAAAATGGGTCTAAAAGCCTTATAAGGCAAATCGCAATTGGAGGAGTCCAAAGGGCGAACTTAAGGCTGGGTCTTTAGAACCCTCGATTGGCGATCTCCGATATATCGGGTCAGAGGAAGGCATGCATGAGATATCGGGACTCGGGCAGAGCCGACTTGTGATTGCAATATCGACGAATGGAACGATCGGCTAATCAGCGATCAATGTCGGCGTATGACAAGGGAAGAACCCCCGGGTTGTAGCGAATGCGATATGCGATAGCAATCCATGACGTGCAATCTCAGTCGTCAAATTGAAAGTCAGATCAACGGTCCATATTTAATCGGCATATTGGTGATCGACATATCGACATATCAGTGATCGGTGGATTGGCATATCGGTGATCGACGATTGGCAGTTCCCCATGACATGGGCCATTGACAACGCGATATGTCGACAATGATAAAGGGACGAACTTGATGGATTTATACACCCAATTTCATGAAATTTGAAGTCTAGTTTTTCAGATTTTTCAATGTTTCTGCATATTTTGATTTTTGAACAAAAAAATGCCATTTCTGTGGTTTTGTTGCGCCAGCCGAACCTTCCATTCAAAAAGATTCTATTCTAAAACAACAGACTCCATGTTTTAAGCAGCCTTGTCACAAAAACATGTTATAAAACATGATGGATGCTGAGAGTCGAGGCTAGAGTGCCAGAGAGCCTGAGCACCAGAGAGCTAAGGAGGAGGCTGTGCCCGACAAAGAGCCACCGAACGAGAGGGCCAGAAAAAGCCATAGATAGCTAGACAGTGACGCGAGTTACATAGAGAAGCTTGAAAGCCAAAATGCTTGAAAGCCAAAGCGCCACAGAGCCACAGAGCTTGATCGAGGTAGTGCAAGAAGGTGAGCCAAAGAACTAGAGGGTCAGGCAGAGTCGCAGAGCCATAGAGCTTGATCAAGGCAACGTAAGAAGGTGAGCCAAAGAACTAGAGGGTCAGGCAGAGCCACAAAATTGCAGCGACATAGCCAGAGCGCTACAAAGCCAGATAGCCAGAGAGCTACAGAGCCAGAGAATCCAAAGCAGTCTTCTTCTTGCAATCGATGCTATGAGATCAATGGTTCAACAAGCTTCAGTACTTTGACAACTTCTGTTTCAGATGCCCTTGATTGTGACAAGCCAGAAAACTATCGATGCAAGGGGAGCCAAAGTCCAGATTGGTAATGGGCCCTGCCTGTGCATCAAAAATGTGAACAACGTTATTCACTGTGGACTATTTTTTCTAAGGATATGAACATCGAGCTTCAGGTGGCCCTTTGTTGTGAGGTATGTGATGTGTTCATGTACTTATTATTTATGCATTATGCTGCACGGATCCTTGATTGATGTTGATGCAAGATCTTGTTTATTACATGTTGTCATGATTCCTTACTTGATTTGATGTGAAATATTCTATGTGATGTACTTGTTGTCTTAACTTATCATGCTATGTTTGTAGATTCCTTGTTGTATGTTGTTGGGATACTCTTGTTGTCAACATGCATGTTTTGTTTTCGAAATCCCTTTTATGCCATGTTGATGGAATGTTCATCATGCATGTTTTTGTGTCATACTGATAGGAGTCTTTTGATTGAGAATTCCAGCAGTGGAATAACTCTTAGAGCCACTCTACTGTGAGGGAATTTTTCCTTGTATGATTGCAACATCATCTCTTGTGTACATCACCATTATTGACAACACTTAATGCAGCGGCCTACACCATCTTGACACTGGGGCCCGGAGACGTAGTCCCTCCTGGACGAACTTCGTTATCAACTTCTTGGGTTCTTATGTTTTCATGTGCTTATGATTGTTATTTTCCTCTTCTTTTCCGCATGCAGATGTATTCATTAATGTTCTTTTAAAATGCAATTTAACACATCACGAAAGTAAAAGGCCTTGGAAGGATCCTTCGTCACACCCAGACTTGGATCAAGTGGTATTATCGCGGTCTTTGCGTTGATGTGAATTGCAGTGTGAACAATGACAGAGGATGAAAGAGCGATGTACGAGACCATGCTTAACATTTCCAAGAGAGTGGAAATTATGTATGAAACTCTACAGAAAGAGACAGAGGAAAAGGAGCGATTGTAGCTTCAGTTACAAGCCATAGAAGAGGCCATGGCTGAACTGAAGCAAAAAAAACATAATATTCAAACAGAGAACAATGAATTGAAGATGCATCTACATGAAGAGAAAGAGGAAATTTTTTTTTTGCTACGATAGCTGCAAGCAAAGGACGAGGCCTTGGAAGCACTGCAGCATAACCCATGTGAGGTAAAAAGTAGTTCTCCATCTTCATGTATATTTCCTAATGATGATTTCATTGTTTTTGAAAATCATACCACAGGAATTGGCTCCAAAATACTAAAGAGAATGGGGTATGATGGAAAAGGCTTGGGTGTTAATGGCCAAGGCATTGTCAATCCCATCAAAGTAGAAAAATTACCCCGTCAGGCAAGACTTGGGTATGTCAGGAAAGAAGTTGGGGAATGCACTGAGACAACGAGCGAACCACCAACAACGAATGATGAGAAACCCTCTTCAGATCTTTCCAAATCGAAAGAGGAGGTAAAAGATGTTGTTTTCCTGTCGGTTTCATCTTCTCATAGTATGATGTCTGTTGGAGATTTGGAGATCCCAATTACAGGGAAAAACATGAGGCTCCTTACAAGGATGACGCATGAGGAGAAAGAAGAACTTGGTGCTAATAACCAAGGCATAACTCCAACTTTGGAGGTTATGCATGAATATCCATTTGTAGGCTCGAGGTACACTAATGGAGAGTGCTCGAAGGTGTTAGATTCGTCCGAGACATCGTCGGGGAAATAGAATGATGGGAAAACATCCCCATCATCGCATGGCAGTTTCCATTGTAAGGAGAGAGCTGAGGCAAGCTCTCATCACCATACTAACACTAGAGATAGCAAGGGAAGGTATAACCATTTTCGATCTTCGAATGTTCATTTTGATTATGATCATGTTGTTAATAATGAACGAAGATCAAGGCATCAAAAAATGTGTACCTTTTGTGGTTTACCAACCATACCTTTTCTAAGTGTTGGAAAAGAATGGCGGCACTCATGAGGTGTGAAAGACCCTCTCAACAGCATGAAAGGAAACAGGTTAAGTAGATATGGAGGAACAAAACCTATTGCAGTCATTGTGACAGAAATGGCCATCAAAGAGCCACTTGTTGGAGGCTCCATCCAGAGCAGTGCCTTAAAGACAAAGTGTCGGTGCATGAACTAGGAAGAGCAGTTGTTCGACAAGAAAAATCACCACAAGGAGGCGACCCATTCACCGTGATAAGGGAAAAATGGTTTTTAGACATGTTGTTGTTTCATGGTCATTCTTTTGTAAATCACTTGTTGCATTTTAAAATGTAAATGTGATGATGTGTTTCCATCACTTGGTCAGCAACAATGATGTTTGGTCATGTTTTGAGTTGTATTTTAGACTCTGAAAGTGATGTTATGTTTCCATCACTTGTCAAAATAATAGTGTTTGGCTTTATGTATGTAAATCATGTGTTGCAGTGATGAAATGTTTTTCATTACTTGTTGAAGCAACCATGATAGGTTGGCCTTGCTGTCATAGCTGGGATATTGCGTCCATCTTAATGTAAACTTGACCACTGAGTATGTGTTATAAGCTCGTGGCAAGTGTGGGACATTTGGGTCATTAGTTGGTCATGTCATTCAAGCATGTAATTTGCAAAACAATTTACTACAAGATGCAGAGGTAGCAGGTGTCAGTTCGTCGCTTAAGGCTCCGAAGAACAAAGGTGAAGGAGATGGAAGCGAGACCTTTTCAGGACGCTTGTGATGTAGGCAGGGTACAAAGAGAGTTGTAGATTATCTTTCATGATTTTTTGAGGACCAAAAGCTCCTTAGTGGGGAGGATTGATCCAGGTGGCTCTAGAAAGACACATAGGACAAAGAGGATTTATGAACGCTCGAAAATCAAAGTGTTCAGAATGATGTTGACCCAGGACCAGAGCGTAAATATCATTGTCCTGATTCCAACAGTGTGAATGACACTCCAATCCGAGTCTGGATGATGAAGTTATCGCGAAAAGAATTTGCCTTGGTTCCTTTGAAAAAGGAGGCATTTCCTCTAAAAGTGGGTCTAAAAGCCTTATAAGGCAAATCACAATCACAGGATTCCAAAGGGTGGACTTAAGGCTGGGTCTTTAGAACCCTCGATCGGTGATCTCTGATATATCGGGTTGAAGGAAGGCAGACATGCCATATCGGGACCCGGGCAGAGCTGACTTGCAATTGCGATATCAACGATTGGCATCGGCGTATGACAAGGGAAGAACCCCCAGGCCGCAGTGAATGCGATATGCGATAGTGATCCGCGACATGCAATCTCAACAGTCGGATCGGAAGTCAGATCAATGGTCCAGATTTAATCGACATATCAGTGATCGACATATCAACATATCGGCATATCGGCGATCAGCGAATCAACATATCAGCGATTGGCGATCTGCCATTCCCTGCGACATGGGCCATTGACAATGCGATATGCCGACAGCGATAAAGGGCCAGACCTGATGGATTTATAGACCCGATTTCATGAAATTTGAAGTCCGGTTTTTCAGAATTTTCAATGCTTCTGTGTATTTTGATTTTGAACGAAAAAAGGCCATTTTTGTGGTATTGTTGCACTAGCCAAACCTTCCGCTCAAACGGATTCTATTCTAAACCAACAGACTCCACGTTTTAAGTAGCAATGTCACAAAAATGTGTTATAAAACATGATGAATGTCGAGAGCCAAGGCTAGAGTGCTAGAGAGCCAAGGAGGAGGCTATGCCCAATGGAGAGCCATAGAAAGAGAGGGCCAGACAAAGCCAGAGATAGCTAGACAGTGCCGTGAGTTACTCAGAGAAGCTTGAAATCCAGAGCACTGCAGAGCTGCAGAGACACAGAGCTTGATCGAGGCAGCACGAGAAGGTGAGCCAAAGAACCATAGGGTCAAGCAGAGCCGCAGAGCCACAGATCTTGATCGAGGCAGTGCGAGAAGGTGAGCCAAAGAACCAGAGGGATAGGTAGAACCGCAGAACTGTAGCGACATAGCCAGAGCACTACAAAGCCAGATAGCTAGAGAGATACATAGCCAAATAATCCAGAGCAGTCTTCTTCTTGTGATCGATGCTGTGAGATCGATGGTTCAGCAAGCTTCAACACTTTGACAGCTTCTGTTTCAGATGCCCCTGATTGTGACAAGCCAGAAAAATATCGATGCAAGGGGAGCCAAAGTCCAGATTGGTAATGGGCCCTGCTTGCGCATCGACAATGTGAACAACGTTATTCACTGTGGATTGTTTTTGCTAAGGATATGAACATCGAGCTTCAGATGGCCCTTTGTTGTGAGGTATGTTATGTGTTCATGTACTTCTTCTTTATGCATTATGTTGCACGGATCCTTGATTGATGTTGATGCAAGATCTTGTTTATTACATGTTGTCATGATTCCTTACTTGATTTGATGCAGAATCTTCTATGTGATGTACTTATTGTCATAACTTATCATGTTATGTTTTGAGATCCCTTGTTGTATGTTGTTGGGATACTCTTATTGTCATCACGCATGTTTTGTTTTTGAAATCCCTTTTATGCCATGTTGGTGGGATGTTCATCATGCATGTTTTTATGTCATACTAATAGAAGTATTTTGATTGAGAATTCCAGTAGTGGAATATCTTTTAGAGCCACTCCTCTATGAGGGCATTTTTTCTTTTATGATCGTGACATCATCTCTTGTGTACATCACCATTATTGACAACACTTAATGCAGCAGCCTACACCATCTTGACACTGGGGCCCGGAGACATAGTCCCTCCTGGATGAACTTCGTTATCAACTTCTTGGGTTCTTATGTTTTCATGTGCTGATGATTGTTATGTTCCTCTCCTTTTCCGCATGCAGATGTATTCATTAATGTTCTTTTAAAATGCAATTTAACACATCATGAAAGTAAAAGGTCTTGGAAGGGTCCTTCGTCACACCCAGACCTGGATCAACCTCGATAGAAAACTCAATTGTATAAATCATCGTCACAAGCCTATGGAGTGGCTAAGCCAAAACCCTGAATGGATTGGATAAAGCCAAAGACCAAGTCTTAAACCCCATCTTGCTCTAGAGTTCAACTATTCAAGTTTGATAGCAACTTGACTCCTTAACTTCTTCAATTGTTCAACTTCGTCTCTATGGAATGTTGGCTCAAATCCTTAAATTATTCGACTGTTCAACTTCGATGTCTCTGTGGCATGGCGGTTTAGCTCCTTAACTTCTTCGATTGTTCAACTTTGATGAATTTGTGGCATGGAAACTCAGCTCTTGATAGAATTGATCAGTTTCTCTTTTACATGTGACATAATTCATCAGTGGTGTCTTTGGTCAAATTCTTCATCTACTTTTGGCTTAAACTTAAAAATTTGACCTCGTGGGCCACAATTCGTATGCGACTTAGGTGGATTTGTCTTTGATTTTTTATAGCTTCAACAAATCTCCTGGAGTGGTTGTGGTAAGTAGACAAACTTACAAAATTTAATTACCTCACGACCCTCACAACTAATATTTGATACCACTTGTTGGTATTTGAGCTCGTTAACATTTCAATATGAAAGAAATGCACAAGAAATATAAACTGAATCACACAACCAAAAACACATGAGTTTATGTGGTAAAAACCCAACAGTGTGTCAAGGGAACCTCCATGGCGCAAGGGATTGGAATTCTTATTTCTCCAAAGTCAATAATGACTCTCCAATATTACATGAAGCCTCTCAAGAAATCATCATTTTAATACAAAGACTCTATTACATAACTCCCCATGGTTACACAACTACCTTAACAATAAAACCATATTTACTAAGATAATTAAATTTAACAATGATTTTGAATTTTTGTCATTCTTAACATTTTTTATCCCTAAATTGGTAACTCAACTAAGATTTATTGAATCTATGAGTGCTATGTGGCCCAAGCCTAGATTTTTGTGAAGAAGCCATCAATCTAATTGGAAACCAGTTCCAAATGAGCAAGGCATAAATTTACAAAAATCAATTAGATAAAGTGGCAATAAATAGCACCCAAAGGCCGAACCAAATCCTTGCCTTTAGAAATGATGAATATTCATTGAGATTTTATACATTTAAATATTCTACATTAGAGAATAAAATACATACCTTTTATATTGAAATATGTTACTTGAAATTTTAACTTTTTTAAAACAATAAATATTATGAAATGCTTTTTGTTGACAATGATGTCAACTTGGTGAAGTTATGTTGTTATAGGTGTTTAATGAGGTGGTTTCCACTGAATGTTGAGTGTGCTAGAAGCTAAGTTGTATAGGTTGATGTAGTGGTTGCAAATAGGAAAAGAATTTTTATTTTCCCCTAAATTAGCTAACGAACGCAATTTATATATGGGCAATCAACACTTGCAGATTTGAAAACCCAAATTTCTCGTCGGAAAACATCATCAACAATCTAGATTCATGATGGTTAAAAATGTCCACATCATCTAGCGTGGAAAAGGAAATTTCTGAATCTCCCCCATGGAAATTTCCCATGGTTTTGAAGTGATTGAATTGGTCTTGTTTGGTTCTATCCAAATACATAATGGAATGAATTTAATACTTTGATTTGGTCACAATTAATTCATGTTGATTTGGTCTACAATTATGAGGCATACTGAATGTAATTAAAATATAAATGATTTGGTCCATGATTGATCTAGTTTCGATTTGGTGGTGTTGTGGCTAAATATTGCACCTACAGCACAAGTGTAGCAGGAGGCAAGGAAAGCTCCCTAGAGATAGCCCCTGGGTTGATTGTAGACTAGTGCCTAGGACATCTTAACTAGAGGAGTGCTTGTAAGGTTATATGTGAGGGGATTTGCAGCATTGCAATTGTCGCGAAATGAATATGGTGATAGGAGGGTTTGGTTCAATATGCCTTTAATGAGGGAGATTCAAGCCAACTCATATATCCAAATGTTGGGGGTGTATGGCGCAATCTCAAAGAGAAATGGTTTCTTCTTCTGGTAGCCTACACATGGAAATGAGACAGATTGAACTAAATTTCAAGTGGTGATGGAGAGGGGAGAAGAAGAATGAGATTAGGTGCAAAGGACTGTAATAACAGAGTCCTCAACCACTGTATTTTAGCAGAAACATGAAAGAGTAAGAAATTGGGATGACGACAATAGGGGGAGCTAGTGTAAAGCTTCATGCTGCATATTAATGGGTATCAATCTCTATTTCAAAAGTTGAGGTAAGTCTGAGCCACTATAGGTACTGTAACCTACTCATAGACACGAGTAAATATAAATGATGATCTGTACTGTATGAATAAAGATTAAAAAAAAGTAATATTTTGTGGTCTCGCATAGGTACTCTCTTCTATTTAGCAGTGAAGACAAATCCATTTATCAGCCAAAAAGACCACAACTGCCTTAACATCGTTTTAAGGAAGAAATACAAAATGAAATTAAGTTACAAGAGGGAAAACTTACTGCACATCAACCATGTTTGGAATCAACAGAAGAATTTTCATTAGTCTCAAAGGTCCAATAACCAGTCCATACATACAATAATGAATGAGTGAAGCCCTACCATGAATACAACAAATTGAGCCCAAATCAGCCTCACAGAGATCAACCCTCACAGGTCTAAGAATCTCTGCAACCCCCCAAGAACCGGAACCCCCTTCTACAATATTTCTTACCCCTTTTATAAGAAGAGAGGGGAACTATCATTATAGGCTTTTCTGCCCCCAAAAAGATTTCATTGGGATAAAATTCCTTTCTTGAAAAATATAGAAATAAATGTACAGATAAGGAGAATTGAGAGAGAAAGGAGGAGGTGTCCCCGTGCTGCTTCAGTGGAGCCTATTGATCAAGCTACGTCCCTGCTGTCATCATGATTCTTTCAGTTGTTTGAGGCTATTCATTGCTACATTGGCCAATTTAAGTCAATTCAACTTTTAAATTCCTTCACTGCCGACTTATGGAGGTGTGTTGTAGGTTGTCTTTCCATGAATGTGCCCAAATTTGTATTAAACTCCCAGCTTCCAACCCATCCATCTTTTAGATCTCTGTGCAATGTTATGAGTGTACCATGTCACAACCTTTTAAATCATTTAAAATAGACAAATCAGTGGGCGTTGGCGTTTATCTCTTAGGCCCCTTTATTATAGCCCCTTGTGTTGCCTTCCTCATATGACCATAGGTGGAGACGAGAGGATAATCTTTAGAGCGCTTAAGGCCTTGACTTGCTGTGTGGGGGACCTTTTTCTTTATATCGCAGAAGTCCCTCATAGGTCAATTCCTCGGACCTAAAATCTTTATAGATGGCAGTTCATGATATATCACATCTGGGCCCCTCTCCTTATCACATTGCAATCTCCAATAGCCCGAAACCAAGAAGCACCGATCGCCGATAAACCCAAAACTAGGAACCACCAATCGTCGATCGCCGATGACCTATTGATTTCATTGCTTCCATGTGTCACCCTATGAGTGGTGCTAGGTGGCACCCGAAAACAACGCCATTGGACCCCTAAAAATGCAAAAAATGAGTGACACGTGTCCACCACCACGTCATCACCCATACTTTCCACTTCATCGTTTGTGCTTGCCACGTCATTAATAACGTCATTTGCCACATCAACTCTAAGGACCAATCATAAGCCACCATGTGAACCCCTGGAGGAGAGAGAAAGAGGCTGATCAGGTCTTAGTTTTGCGTACTTTTCCTCTGTATTTAAAAATTGGCCCTCCCCTGCAATTTTGGTCCATATCGCAATATCAGGCCCCCTTCACTATTTTGGGACTCAAAACTCACTGATATGCGATAATGAAGGATTGTGCCATGTGGAGGAGAGAGAAAGAGTAGCCCGGCCCTTGGTTTGGTGGCCTTTTCCTTTGTAAATCAGAATCGGCCCCTTTTCGGAACTTTTAGTGCTATATCAAAAATCTACAACCTTTCCAATTTCAGGACTTAAACCATCGCAATCACTGATAAGAGTTGGGCCTTCACCCGCTGATTGCGATAAATACACCAGGTGACTGAAATGTGATCATGCGGGACTGTAGGACCATAATATCAGCCTTCAGTGTCGATAATTTGCCGATAAAATGTTCTACTTAGACCCAAGACCCCGCCGATGTGCAAAAAAGAAATATATTGCAATGCATCTGGACCTGCCGATCATCGATAATGTGATTGCGACAAACTGTCCCAAGTATCGATTGCGACTTTTCTCTGACACTTAGCCCTTTTTATTTTTATTTTGGGTTTTCTGAGCTTTCTAAAAGGATTCTTCAACATGCCCTAACTTTTGATCTAGGAACCCTTTTCTGGACTTCTATATACCACTGGAAAGCTCTTTCCCAGAGGTACGCATTGTAGAGGGTCCCATCTAGTTCTGGTAGCATTTGTGGCTCAAATTTTGGCATCAAACATCACTACTATTTGGCTCCTAACGCCATTGGTGACTGAAAAACAGTGAGTGACAACATTGACTCCTACCAGGGACAGTGCCTTGTTGGCAAGGTACTGAGATCTTGTAGACCAGCATCCTTCACCATTGGGCATGGAGTCAGTAATATATGTACCTTATAATTAGAAAAATCTCCATGGGACCTTTCTTTATCCATCTACATGTAGAAAATAAAAACTCTAACAACTGAAAGTAAATGCTCAATTGGTGAGCTTATTTATGTACAATCCTAAATTATGCAGAATGCTTAATTCAACTAAGTATGTTCAACTCTCCAATATAACTGGACCAACATTAGAGTACTGGACCACATTCCTTCATACTGCTGAAAAAACAAAATCAAAATTAGCATGCACCATGAAAAGTTAGCAAACGAAGAACCTGATACATGATCTTGAAATGACCTCTAGTGCTGACTGAAGAATAGGTTCATGTACTCAGCCATAGGGTCATGGAATAAACTAGGAATGTTTGCAGAGAATTTTATTTCACTTATAGCTTGCTCACCAATATCCTCTTGGTCAAGGAAGTGACAAACACACTTCATCTCCTCAACATCAGTGTTTCCAAGAAAAACTGGTTGCTGCTCATTTACTGCCCCTTTTTCAATGGGACAGTTGTCCTGGGAATCTGCAACAGTCTCTCCACTTTCTGAATGGTAAGAGTCATAGATTGAAGGGTGCGTTGATAATTCTTAGCAGGCATCTTGTTGCAGCAAGCAGCAATAAACTCTATGTGTTATTTCATCTTTAGGTTCTTCTTGAGACACTTGTTGTTGGTAGCTTTCTCCCCATTTGCTGGTAAACAACTCCTTCTGCACCTCCATGACCATTTCCTCCTCCTCTGAATCATATGAATCATATATAGGAGGAGGTCCTTGATCGTGCTCTTCATGTGAAATATATTCATCATGGAATGAAGCCTCTTTGCTGACCTCCTGATGGACCTCTTCTTCTTGTTCAACTTCACATAACTAGGATTATGGTAGCTCTACTGTTGAGCCTTGCAATAGGTATGTATTTACTCTTTATTATTGTCTTTTTCCTCCTTTCTTATCCATTTTGTGCCATGATATAATAAAATATTGATAGGATTTTGATAAGGAATGAATGAAACTTCTCTTGATACGATTTGACCGACCAAACTAACTCTCATTACTTTTTATGTAGAAAAACAACAAATGGAACAAATGTTGTTCCAAAGTCGGAACAACAAAAGCCAATCAAGGAAAATGAGATGCGTCGTGTGCGGTCGAACCAAGGAACGAATCAAGAAGATCAGCGCAAGATAGAAGAATTGTCTGAAGATAGCATTTAGTTTTGAATCCCTCAGGATCCCCTGATCCTGAGGGATCACATTTATCTTTTTCCTTTTGACTATAAAAGGGAAAACTGAAGAGGGATCTCTCATCTTTTACTTTGATTGTAATTTTAATTTACAGAAGCATGATTCTGAAGAACAAGATCGTATTGTAATGATAAGTGACTTTGATGATTAATATACAACTTGCATTGTTGTTCATTCGGATATTCTGAAGTAGCTAAGCAGTGTTCGCTGGTGGCTAGGGCCCGGTCTCTGGTGGATCTTACTGTTGTTCCTTGTTTTATGCTTTTTCTGTTTCCTACAAGTTTATTCTTCTTTACAACTTTGAAGTTGATTTATTTTTGTTAATTCGGATTTCTAGTATTCATTTAATTAATGCGCAATCCTAGTTGGTTTTATTTAATTCATGTCATGGATTGAATTAGTTATCAGTTAAAGAATCATTTCTGGTTAATTAAAGAATATAGTGTGATTGATTAAATTCCTTCCTTCTATCCAATAGTTTAAGTCCAACTGAAAGAGCTCAGTTAATGCTACGGTGCTCTCGGTTGATTATCATTCGAACTGGTTGATTAAGATTGAATTATGGTTTTGTTTGAGATTGAGTCATGATGCTTAGATGAATTATTTCCCTTAAAGTTGCAAGCTTGAGATTTATGATTGTATCCGTTTACTCTTGTATTGAATTTAACAACTTATTATAAAGCATTACTCTCTGGAATTATAGCTTGCACACATTGTGTACACTCTTGGAATAAAAAGACTTACCCAGATTGATAATTAATGTGAGGCGATTAGGAGTTTTAAAAGACACCTTTTAGCACCCAACATTTGCCTCACTAGACTCTCTATCATAGTCATATCCATCATAAGAAGGAGAAACATCAGTTTCAACTAAATAATCCCTTTGAGATTTTATTTGCAGCTCATTAGCGTTTCCTTCTTCTCTTTCTGGCTCATAGGATGATGCTTCTTGGTGTGAGTAGATGCTTTCTTGGAAAGGAGCTCCACCAACATCTTTAGCAGATTCATCAACCTCAAGACTGTTTTCATCATCACAAAGTGTGAAACAATGTTTAAGAAGAGCATTCTATGGATAAAATCTCTTATAATATTGATAGAATGTTGTATGGAAACATTTCAAGGAAGATATGCTTCCATGAGGTAGTGTTTTAAACCAGACCCTAGTATCTCCTTCTAAAGATAGTTTGAATAACTTCATTTGTACATCTTCAAGAAGAATACCTCGTTCCTCCATGCATTCATGAAAGTCTTTGAGGTGCTGGTCAGGTCTTTTCTCTGAGTTCTCACTGAATTTAGGCAAATAGGTGTTCCACTCATGATATGGAGGGAAATGATTGGGAAAAAGACAATAGAAGAAAAATCCAGTGGTGCAAATTGGTTGGCCAGGAATGCAGGAACAACCATCTTGAAAAACTCCCTGTATGATTGATTTTAGCTTCAAAAGAAGGGAGATTTTTGGGCTGCTGTAGCATCAGAGTGAGTATGGGGCTGCTTAAAAGCGAGGATGATCAAAATAGAGATATGGATAGTGGATTCATCGAGATGTTTACCATAAAATTGATAGTGGAATTGCCAAGGTGAGAGATCTTCTACCCACACTTTCTATGATCACCTGATAGATAAAATGAAATGTTTTGTCGTACCCAGGGAAAAATATTCTAATCCATTCCTTGGCAATGGCACCAAAAAGATGTTGTGGCTAAATCTTTCACCTACAAAACAAGTCCACCAGGAGGCAAGGAAATCTCCTTAGAGATAACCTCTGGGTTGATTGTAGACCAGTGCCTAGGACATCTTAAATAGAGTGCTTGTAAGGTTATATGCGAGGGGGTTTCCAGTACTCGAATTGTCACAAAATGAAGATGGTGGTAGGAGAGTTTGGTTCAATATTCCTTTAATGAGTGAGATTCAAGCTAACTCATGGATCCAAATGTTGGGGGTATATGGAGAAATCTCAAAGAGAAATGGTTTCTCCTTCTAGTGGCCTACACATGGAAATGAGACAGCTTGAACTAAAGTTGAAGTGGTGATGGAGAGGGGAGGAGAAGGAGGAAATCAGGTGCAGAGGGATGTAATAAATAGAGTCCTTAGCCACTGTATTTTAGCATAAACATGAAAGATTAAGAAAGTGGGATGACAGAAATAGGGGGATCTGGTGTAAAGATTCAGACTGCATATTAATGGGTATCAATCTCTGTTTCAACAATTGAGTTAAGTCTGAGCCAGCACAGGTACTGTAATCTACTCACAGACATGAGTAAATCTGAAGGATGATAGGTACTCCATGCATAAAGATAATAGAAGTAATTATGTGGTCATGCACATGTACTCTCTTCTATTTAGCAGTGAAGACAAATCCATTTATCAACCACAAACATCACAACTACCTTAACATCATTTTAAGGAAGAAATACACAATGAAATGAAGTTACAATAGGGAAAACTTACTGCACATCAACCATGTTTGGAATCCATAGAATAATTTACATTAGTCTCAAAGGTCTAATAACTAGTCCTTACATCCAGTAATGAATTAGTGAAGCCCTCCCATGAATACAACAAACTGAGTCCAAATCAACCTTATAGAGATTAGTCCTCGCGGGTTCGAGAATCTCTGCAACCCCCCCAGAACCAGAACCCATTTCTACAATATTTCTCCCCCTTTTATAAGAAGAGAGGGGAACTATCATTACATTTTACAAAAAAAGATCTGAGCCCCAAGCGAGTTTCATGCTAGACTAGTTATCTCGGCTCTGTGATAGGCTCTGCTGCCCCCAAAAACATTATAACAGGATCGCATCCCTTTCTTGTAAAATACAGAAATAAATGCACAGAGAAGGAGAATAAAGAGAGAAAGGAGGAGGTTTCCCCTTGCTGCTTTAGTGGAGGCCGTTGATCAAGTCACGTCCCTGCTATTATCAGGCTTCTTTCGGCTATTTGAGGCAGTTCACTGCAGCATTGGTTTGCTTAAGTCAATTCAACCTTTAAATTCCTTCGACACAGACTTATGGAGGTTTGTTGCACGTCATCTTTCCATGAATATGCCCAAGTCTGTATTAAACTCCCAGCTGTCAATCTAGCCATCCTTTAGAGCTCTATGTAGTGTTATCGGTGTACCATGCCGTGGGCTTTTGACTCATTTCAAACAAACAAATCTGCGAGAATTTATCTCTTAGGCCCCTTTATTATAGCCCCTTGTGTAGCTTTCTTCATATGACCACAGGCGGAGACCAGAGGCTCATCTATAAAGCGCTTAAGGCCTTGTCTTGTTGTGCAGGGGGCCTTTTTCTTTATATCACAGAAGTCCCTCATCGGTTGATTTCCTGGACCTAAAACCTTTATAGATGGAAGTTCATGATACATCGCATCCAGGGCCCTTTCCTTATTACATCACAATCACCGATAAGCCCCAAACCAGGAACTGTCGATCTCTGATAACCTGCTAATTTCATCACTACCACATGTCACCCTATGAGTCGTGCCACATGGCACCCAGAAACAGCCCCATTAGACCCCTGAAAATGCCAAAAACGAGTGACATGTGTCCACTTCCATGTCACCATCCCTACTTGCCACATCATCATTCCTACTTGCCACATCATTTCTAATGCCATCCACCACATCAGCTCTGAGGACCAATCAGAAGTTGCCACGTGGCCCCCTAGAGGAGAGAGAAAGAGGCCGATCAGGTCTTGGTTTTTCATACTTTTCCTTTGTATGTAAAAATTGGCCCTCCTTGGTGATTTTGGTACATATTGCAATATCGACCCCCATTCGTTGTTTTGGGACTCAAACCTCGTCGATATGCGATACTGCGGGATCGCACCACATGGAGGAGAGAGAAAGAGCGGCCCGACCCTTGGTTTGGTGGCCATTTCCTTTGTAAATTAGAATCGACCCCTTTTTGAAACTTTTTTTGCTATATCGCAAATCAACCCCTTTCTAGTTTCAAGACTTAAACCATCGCAATCATCGAAAGTGTTGGGCCTTGACCCACCGATTACGATAAATACATTGCCCGACTGAAATGTGATAATGCGGGACTGCAAGAGCATAATATTGGCCTTCAGCATTGATAATCTATCGATAAACTATTCTTCCTAGACCCAGGACCGTGCCGATATGCGAAAATGCAATATACGTGACGCGCCCGGATCATTCAATCGTTGATAATGTGATTGCGATGAAATGTCCCAAGTATAGATTGCGATTTTTCTCCAAAACTTGGCCATTTTTTTGGGCTTTCTAAGCTTTATATAAGGATTCTTCAATAGGCCCTAACTTCTTATCCAAGAACCCTTTTTTGGACTTCTATATATAATTGGAAAGCTATTTCCGAGCACTATGCACCGAAGAGGGTCCCATCTAGTTCTTATAGGTTATATGACTCAAACTTTGGGATCAAACATCACTGCTATTTGGCTCCTAAAGCCATTGGTGACTGAAAACAAAGTCAGTGACAATAGGTTGCTTGGGCGAATTAGTTCCAAGTTGATTTTTTCCAGGGATTAACTTGTGGATCGATCTAGTTGTTCAAGTAACTTAGAGAGAAATGGTTATAGTTTGGAAGCACGGTTGTAAAGCGATCAATTTATTGTGTCATTTTTTATTTCTCTATAATAGATTAGATCGTTAAGATTTTGTGATTGGAATTATTGTGTATTATATATTAGAAATTGAAGTTAATGATAGGTGGCTGATAGTTCACATTGGAGTATCAAGTGCACAGAGGTGTTGTTTGATAATCATATTAAATGATGATGCCATGACTGGAACAAAGTGTGCTCCTGAGCAATGTTTTTGTGCGTAAATGTTCATATCAAAATGTTATGGTTGTATCATTGGATTGTATGATGCAATGAGTACGTAGACATGATCAAATTGTGTATTGGTGTGCAATCTTGGTAAATCGATTAGCTCTGGTGCATGTACTTAATGTATGATGTGCAACTTGAAGAAACTTGTAGAATCAAGTGTGCACTCTAGAGCTAAATAAACATATACCATATAATTTGTAGTACATTGTTTGATTGCCAAAGAGAATGAGATCAAGGTTGTTTGGTTTGGCATTAAGCCATGAGAGTGATGGGAAAATTTGACCATTGGTTGATGGTAGCAAAAAATATATATAATGTGTGTTTAATGTTTTTTTGTTTTATATGTTACTAGGTGAGTGAATTATTACACACAGAGTTTTCATGTATTGTGTGTTACTATGATAGTGGTTTTGTGTTGCAGGCTTAAAGTATGTGTGAAGGCGTTGGTGTTGCTATAGAGAACAAAGTACCTGAGGGTTTGATATGAGTTCCAAATATTGCTAATAGTTTTATTATTGCAAAGGATAATGTCTTTGGAACTGTAGCTTTGTGTGAGGGCCTTGATACATGTAATTCTTCAGTGCACTAGTATGTGAGCAAAGTTGGTTCTTTGTTGTTGCTATAGTTCTGCTATAGATGCCTTGTAATATCTTTGCAAATGTATTTCTTATATAAGCCTTGTTTTCATTGTTGTAGGATTAAGTAAGGTTGTTGTAATTGCATATTGTTGCTAATGTGTCATTGATGATTCCAGTATATTGATAGATTTGAGTGAGTATGTCATGTATGGATGAGATTATGAGATTAAATGATGTATTGTGTTGTTAGTGTTATGAGTGTGTATGATACTAGGGTTTAGTTATGTGAGCCCTATAGAGATGGGGCTTATGGTTGTTAGATGGGTTGTTGATGTGCTTCAGAGAGTGTTTGTGTTGGAGAGAGGTGTTTCATTTTTGATGTATTAATATCGAGTAGATTGTGATTGGGCTCAGTATGAAAATGAATGAAATGGCGATCCATATTGTTAATGGAGAATATTACCTTCAAAAAGTGGTGGCTTGATGAATGAGGGAGTTGTGGCTTCCCGCTAGTTGGTGCCAACAAATCAAGTTGGGGAGTGGGTTCTCCTATAAGGGTGGGTGCTAGAAAATTTATGTAGAGGGAGTTGGGGCTTCCTAGCTAGTGGGAGTCAACAAACCAATGTAACAAGATTAAAGAATATAAATAACAAAGAATCAAAGTAGTTTGATGGTTTTTATTTAGGAAGGGTTTCCACCTAAATCTTTGTGTCACATTTGTATACTTGTCATGGTGGTTATGTGTGTCAGTTTCATGGTGTTATTTTCATATATGTTGATGAATGCTTTAAGAAAGTGAAAAAGAATAATAATTTTTTAAGAAGCCTCACTATTGATTCAGCCCCCTCTCAGTGGTGACTGGGTTACCAACAATTGGTATAAGAGTGGGTGGCTTCAGTTGTAACTTGACTGTTGGAAGGTAGATCAAAGGACCTATGGTAAATAAATGGAAATCTAAGGAGAAGTTTTCTTAGAAAAGGAAGGGATTTAATCCTGAGGGAAATACTTCAGATCCAATTATTTTCCTAATGAAGTTGGGTGCCAAAAAAATAAGGAAAAATAATTGAGTATTGTTTTCTTCTTCAATTGTGAAAGTGAGGGTCATTATGCATACATTGTCCATATCCTAGTACAAATAATGAAGATGATGTTCTTGAGGATATTTGAGCCAAGGACGATAATCAACTAGTTGAAATTCATTCCCCAAGTGCAAAAGATGTTGATTGTTAGGTCGACAAATCAATTTCAGAAAATCAAGATGAAGACCGAAGCAAGCCTTCCATTAGTCCAACATATTATGAGGTAAATTTGAGTTGTTCACAGTGAGAACAAAGACCAGAAGAAGTTAAACAATTTTTTTATGAGAAGGAATATGTTTTCAAAAATGAAATTATTATATTAATAACCAAGCTAGAAGAATCAAGAATAATTAAAGAAATTTTGGGAAACCAACTAAAAGAATAACAAAACGTGAAAGTTTGGAAGTTGAAGTGGTTTCATTAAGAAGTGATCTAGAGTCAGAAAACCTCTCAACTGAAATTGGAAAAGAGTAGCCAAAGTTATCCCTCTGTCAAATCAATATTTATCCTTCATAAGGGAAAATCTAGTTTAGAGGCAGCTATAGAAAAAACATAAAATATCATAAACAATAAGGAAGGAAAACCACAGTAGAATAAGAAGCCAAGGAATGAAACAGGAAAAATACTTTCATCAAGCAGACCCTTTGCTCCTTTATTGGGAGATGTCAAGTGTTTTGGTTGTCATAATTTTTGGCATGTTTCACTTGATTGTAGGAGTAGTCAAACTAGTGTTCATTAGCAAAATATGTAGCAGAAGATGCAACCAAAAAGGAAACTCTCTCAACCAATCAATCAAGGATGATTTCTCCCCTCACAAAGATTATCTATTGTTAGGCGTAATAGTTTCATTTATGGATTTTTTTTTATTTGTAACATCTCTGATCATAATACAATGGATTGGAGATCTCATGCAAGGGAAAATAATGTCATGAATGCAAGTCATAGATGTAATGTGATCAACATAAAATATGATCCTCTTTCTTCATTTCATGGTCACATAAAAGGTTGTACATGTGATAATTTTGGTCACATGGAAAGAGATTGAATTTTTTTTAGATTTTAAATGCAACCCAAGCAAAAGGAAGGCCCATTTAACAATGATATGCATGCCAAAATATGGAAGAGAAAAGAATATGCAGTGATCAGAGAGTAGCCCACCAAATTTTTGAAGAAGAAAGAGCAACAACTGCTTTAAATGGAAAATTGAAGTCAACTTGGTCCAAGGGGAGCATATGGCACATCGTGAGTTGCATGAAGGATCATTGAAGAGGTATCCACAATAGAAGTATGGAGTGTTTCAAGGGCCTAAAATTAAGACATGTCCACAAGATTATTAGGAGGCATGGAGGAAAAGTGCACGAGCTCAGGAGGAGTCACACATGGAGGTGAAGGTTTACATTTTAATTTTTGTTTTACGTCTATTTTAGTTTGATAATTGTTGGTTCATCCATGTATGCTCATTGATATCCTTTGGAATAGCTACTTCTTCCACATAACTTAATTTTTTCAAGCAACCAAGAGAAAAAATTTAACAGCAGTCACTTATAAAGTAGCAACCATGTATGCAAAGAGTGTAAACCCGTCGGGGAGGTAGTTTTGAAGGATTTTAGATCATGAAGATATGACACATGTTCATGGGGGAGAATTTCAAATGCTTCTGGTGGTTAAGAAATTGATTTTTTCCATTGTAATTCCATGCTGTTAAAAAGGGAAAAGTCAGTTACCAATTTTACTCATTGGAGGAGTTTTTCATGATCCTCATTCTTTGTTATGTGATTATCTAACATTAATTTATCACAGGGGTTATTAATGTATAGTGTATAATGGTGCTTGAGATCAAGTTTATTGAGAAATTTATTGCTTATGGAGGTTGTTGTAATTATTGCCAATGAGTGTAATATTACTTCATGCTTATAAGAAGGATTTTGTGTCTTCTACTGTTGAACAATATTGTGTTGATTAAAACATCTTTTTTTGATGCATCTTTTATGTCAAGAGAGTTAGTTGGTTGATTCCATGTGTTGTGTGTCTACGTTAAGAGATTATGTGCATTGGAGATTGTGTACCTAGGGTTTATATGGAAAAGCCCTTGTTGTTGTTGTAGTATAGTTCATAGATCTCTATTGTTGCAAGAGTATTGTACTTTATTGATATGTTGGTTGTTAGTTGTTCATTTTGTTTGTAGTAGGGTTTGAATAGTTGTTGTTCATGTATCATGTGATAAATTGTATGTTGTTAAATTTTATATTGTTGAAGTTTCTAGTTGTAAGGAATGTTGATTAGAACAACAAGACTAATTACAATAAGAGTGTTGTGTTTGTAGGGGAGTTATGTAAAGTTGAAGAACCTACCTTGCCAAGTTTCCAATCACTCTATGATGAATGATTAGGGTTATAATCTTGTCTATGTGGACTCTATATTGATTACTATTGTTGTTGTTATCACTGAAAATAGTGTTGCCAAAAATTTTCAGTTTAGCTGAAGGACAAACTGTTTTTGTAGCGCATAAATCCGTTAGCAGTTTCGCAGTGCCACCTGTTTTAGTGATTTCGTAGCGAAAAACACTGACCTTGCATTGGCTGCGCTGCGAAATTGGGAAATGACAGATATTTAAGGGAAACTTCTAGAAGCACTACACAAAGCTGCATATGTGGCATTGTTGCAAAACAGTGTCTATGGTTTAGTGGCCAATCTTCTGGGTAATCAAATAAGAGCTTGTGCAGTCTTCGATAGATTATTATTTTCTGTTGGGTGATAATGATATAAGAGGGGAGTCTCATATTAAAGAAGTGACTGGTAAAGAAGCAGATGTTTTCAGAGGAAGACTCATTCGTAGGCTTACATCTGTCATTGTGCACCATGTACCAATATTTTGGAGATTAGCTCTTTTGATATTCAATGGGAAGTTTGCTAAGGTAGGTTCAACAAATGGCGCTCCTGGTTCAGTGAAACATGAAGAGACTGCTAGACAAAACTCCTTTGAAGACGATCTTGGTGACATAAAGGATTCAAATCATTCCTTGGAGGAAGTTGTTGGAATGGTACAGGACATTATATCTGTTTGTGAAACTAAGGGAAGGACTGCGCACCCTTGAATGCAGTACGAGCCTCGGCCTGTTGCATCTGATGTATCTTAGCTTGAGAACACCATCATACTGTTATTGAAGTTGGAGCCCGAGTTAAATCCAGTTTGGCATTATTTTAATATTCAGAACCATAGAATTCGTGGCCTCTTGGAAGGCTGCACATTTGATGAGAAAGGCAATGTAAGGAATGCAGTTGAAGCCGCTTCAATGTTTGTTGGCTTTAAGATTGTCCCAGAAACTAATTATGACATGCAAAATCTGGGTGAAACAGAGACTGCTTGTATTTCAAATAATGGACTTATTGATGTCATTAGTATAAATGGTGGACTTCCTAAGTCACGATGAGAAGGTTATTATGACTGAGTAGAACAAGGTAACTGCGGTGAGAATATTGCCTATGATGATCTGGGGTTCAGGTTTGATAGCATTCCACTGTCAGATGTTGCAGTGTGCTTTAATTGGGATTCAAACTTGTGGCCAATAGCTGATAAATCCTACCCTACACCCATTACAGCAGGCCTCTTTGTAATGATTGTTCTAAAAAATGTACATAATTTTATCACATTATAGCAGCAAAAAGAAATGATACCTATTTGTTAAAATTGGTATCATCTATGAGGTTGACGGTCCATCTACTACCTCTTTGCTTGTAGTGGTTTGGTCACTCGAGGATAATTGTCCAGATTCTTTCATTTCATCATAGTGGCTTCTAGCCATTGAGTTCAGTCCTTGAGGTTTTACAAAGGGAATGCTTCCCGAATGACAGTGCTCTAAAGTAAGATACAAGCGTGTGATGGCTTCTTCGTCAATCTGTAGCCTCTGTACCCATAGAAAGATTTTAGAGCATTAGAGTTCCAGAAAATAAGGGCTGTGGGTGAGCATATTCTCTAAGATGATCAGGGATTCCTGTTTGGTTTGATAGCAATTGCTAATACTGGGTTCTGCAGTATGTTTGATGATAACCCAATTGGTCTTGGCAAAATTTTCAAGAATCGGTTTGGTGACAAGTGGGAAAGCCCTTCATTATACATTTCTGCAATCGTGTTCTAATCTGGTTCTTAATGTAATTGGGGCGATATTGTTTTTATTGCCATGATAAAGCGATTTATTGAAAGCTCGAAATGGCGCATTGCGAATATCCTGATGTGGTGGGCACGGCCGTGACTTTATGTTGGTTGGGCAATGCACGAAAGTCAGTTTTCTCTTTTCAAATACACAATGTTCTGGATCCTACTTCTTGTAACCAAACTGGCATTCAGCTACTACGATGAGATTCATCCCTTGATTGGGCCTACAAAGGCTAGCGTGACAATGCATATTATTGCATTCGAAGGGCATGAATTTCTCCAAACGCAAAAAAACAACATTGGCGTGGTGATTGCCCTCTGGGCTCCAATAGTACTTGTTTATTTCGTGGACATACAGATTTGGTATACCATTTACTCCACTATCTTTGGAGGTATCTATGGTGAGATACGAGCATTTCCTTTCGTCGACTTGGTGAGATACGAACATTGGGAATGCTGAGGTCAAGATTCCGATCTTTGCTTTTAGCTTTCTATGCACATTTAAATACCACCTACAGAAAAACAAGACGGTGGAAAGGCGAAGTTTCTGCACTGATGATTGAACGACAGCAGTATGCACACATGGCATGCATCAGAGCATGGTATTGAACACATGGCACTGTAGATGGAAGATGACGGTGATATCGACGGATTCAGCATCCAGCTCATCATAATCAATAGAGTTCTTTCTATACTTCATAAATGGCCATCGATTTAGATTCAAAGCCAATTCCGAAAGAGGTACAGGAACATTTTTGCAGGTGGATTAGGCCTTGTTCATTCGAAGAAGGTTTACAATTTCTGCAATGAGCTACACAGCTATTTGGCATCGGTTGGTATTGATGGTATTGAAACTTTAGGTAATGGTCATAAGGGTTGTGTGTCTATTACAAGGCAATATCATCAGGCATTAGAAGTTTCAATTGTTCGCAATTTTCCTGATAATGAATATATTGTTCATATGTGCCATGATACTGACGGACTTTACAGTGCGAAGCAAACAACAGTTATAATTCAGGCATATATTTCCTCTGTTACTTACAATACCTTGTTGCTGGGAGAATTCATACAACCAGATTGGGATATGTTTCATAACTTACATCCATCAATTGAATGCCATGGTGCTGCACGAGTTGTCAGAGGCTGTGCAATTTATATCAGTGAAATTGGAGCACTTTGCCAAATAGTGCTGACCAGAATATACTCTTTGAATGTTTTCCTTTCTGCGCCAGTTATGATTTTTTCATTCAAATCCATATTACAGTTTCAGGTGAAGATGATTTTTAGAGTTGGAGAGGGCTATTTTGTATACAGTAAGTCGAAGGCCTTAGCTGCGCTAAATGGTATGAGGATGAAAAACTCAAACAAACTGGAAACTGAAAATTCAGGGGTTATTGAAGACAGCAAGGAATACTGCAGTGACTTTATGCTCCAGTTGGGATTTATGAAGCTTTTTATTGGTTTGATGCTAATCAAGTTTGCTGTGATATGAAATGACAGAAGCAAGATTCATCTTTTTAAAACTATTTAGGTTCCTAATAGCTGTACAAATGTCTGAAGAGATCATGAATCTAAGTAGAAAACGCTTCAAAGATACATAGGTTCTGTTTTGACATCTACAGCAGTTTCGTAGCGCGCTACGAAACTGCTGTAGAATGCTGTTTTGTGGAAAAACAATGAATTTCGATGATGAGGTCAGCGGATGGTAAAAAGAAGGTCTCAAACACAGGAGGGAGATCATACATGGATTTCATAACAGCTCAAACAGTGACAGGTGTAGGTCTTGAAGGGAAAATAAAACATTTTGTTTATTTTCATAAAGTTTTCTCAAAGGCACTTTATGACCGAGCTACTAGGGTATTGGTAGGGTTACCAGAATGTTCGGTTGGTACACCTGTTTGGTCCATGAAGCATCCAGATCATATGGCATATGGTTATTATGCGTTGTCATTAAAGGTTTAAAGAGTTTGGAGCGTGGTATTTATATGATGAAGGAAAATGGGAGACAGAGACCGTTAAAATAGGAGCACATCTTTTGGTCAATTAATGAGCCATCAGCGCTTTCAAGCATCCAAAATCAGTATTCATTGTATCTGTAGCTCAGCCTTCTCAACTCAATCAGCAAAGGGACATGTGTCAGGAGCCAGAAAAGCATCATGCTACGAGGAGCAAAGATTGTGGATTTTGATTAAATGAAAATCATTTGTAATTTCAGTTTAGCCATTATGTAATTAATAAGTTAGTTATGCACTAGATAGGGATAGTGAATAGCCACCTTCGAGGCTCCCCTCATGCTGGAGGAGGAAGCTCGAGGTGAATAAGTTTGTTTGCCTATAAAGGGATCAGATGAGGATGTAGAAAGGGTTGGACATTTTATACAAAAACAGAGTTGTTTTGGGCCATTGTAAGACTTATGACAGTAATAGTAAAACAGTGTTGATTTCTTCTCAAGATTCTCGATGGATTATTGTGTTCAAATGTAATGGTGGTGTTTTATATCATATGTTATTTTACAGCCTTGTTATAGTACAATCACTCAGAATTCATATCCTATGCTCTGACTTCCTGTGTATTTAGCAAGCTGTGGTTTTTATGGAATATGTTTGGACATGTAATGCAAAGAGCCTTGACTTCCATGAAATGACTTTGTTTCTCTTGTTCACTTAGTGTATGAGACTCCATAGCCCAATGAGAACCAGTTTGATATGTTTCCAACCAGCTTTTGCTTTCATGAATGAATAAAGAGTTAGCCATCTATTGTAGTGAAGGATTTTATCAAGAGTTTGTGAGAGAGCCCTCTCTGATCAAAGAGGCTAATCTTTGATCTAAAGTTAGGTTGAGAGAGTTACATGAAATCTTGCTTGGTTGCAGCCCTCAGTAGTGATTTTGTGATAACAGTTGTGACCAAGATATATATGTTTTATCCACTATGAACTCCTGCTAAATCAAAATTTTAATGTATTCCTAGGACATTGACCAATGATTTTTATTGTTTACATCCAGACTGGGTTTTAGTATAATTATGGCCTTTTGAGAATACTTTGTGATAGGATGATGCTTCCAGTTAGAATATGAGTTCATGTGATCAAGTAGAAGTGAGTTGTTCATCTTGGCATTATTATTGCTAATAGTAGTTTTGTAGGAAAGCATTGGCCTTCTTGGTTTGGATTGATTCTCATTAGTTAATGCTTCCAAGTCACTTTTGTGTCATGCCGTTATATGTTCATGAGAAGTTCTAGCCTTAGTCAGTTATCTACAATCCTTGCTGACATTATTTGTGTTGACCATCCCTATTTCAATTGCACTTCATCAATTCATTTAGTCACATCATATCTTGGTCTATTCTATGTTTATTGAAGGGGAATAGTTTAGGGCCCTCCTTCAACAGATCTTATCCTATTTACTCTAACTCATTATCCGGGAGTTTGATCTAGAATCTAGTAGTACCTTGGAGATTGCAAACCTTAGTGGAAGGATTCCTCATGATCAATAGTGGGTTTACCTTATTAAATCCTAATTGTTTGAGTCCATGAGTGTTTGAATTCTTCTCATTTATTGACACTTAGACTAATATTCTAGGTACCTCAGGATCCATTTTCATTTTCGATGGTTCCCCTTGCATCCATTAATGGTATACCTCACTAATTGGTAATCAAGTAGTTTATGCCATGCTTTACATCAACACTTCTATCCATATGTTGTATATTTGTACCATCGAGTCTGTGTAGAAGACCTTGGGTTCAAGACATTTCACTCTTATATGGAACCCTTCCTAAGATGCATTAGACTTATGTATCTTTGTGTACTTTGAGGACTACTCTAGGGAACCTTCTGTTATGAAACCAACTCACAAAAAGATAGAAAAGAGAGATCCACGCCTTAGAATTCAGCCTCTTCGAGGGGGCAACCTCCTTTACATTACATAAATGAACAATTCTTGGATGATTCAAATGACAAAACCTCCTTTCTATATATAGGAGTCTATGGAGTCACAATATAATCTAGCCGACCTAACAATAATAATATAAAGCCACAAAAATAACAATAGAGGGATTCTATGGGCACATTAATAACAATATGGGGGTAATGGGGGCACAACAATATAAATAAGGGGTATAACTACAATAGTAATGGGGTAATCACTAGTATTATAGGGACCCAACATGCCCCTCTCCTTCAAAAAAGTGTTGTCCTCAACGCTTGAGTAGTTCAGGATACTTCTGCATAAAATTCTCATCCTCCCATGTGGAATCTTCAGTGGATAAGTTCTTCCACTTGATATGGTACTCTGAAATTGATCGATTTCGTAGCTGTCAAGTTCTTGTTTCTATAGCTGCTTCCGGTTCTAATATAATTTTTCCTTCCTCGTCAAGTTTTGGCAATATTGTTTGAACTGGGAGCTTGTCGCCTATAACCTTCTTTAAGCATGAAACATGGAAAATTGGGTGCAATCAAGAAGCTGCAGGAAGCTCCAATTTGTATGCCATAGTACCAATCTTTTGCAACACCTTGTACGGACCATAATACTTTGGTGATAATTTATTATCCTTCTTAGCTTGCTTGAGGGACATTTGCTTATATGGTTGTAGTCGTAGGAATACCCAATCACCTACATCAAAACTTCTTTCACTGCGATGTTGATCTGCCTGTTGTTTCATTCTATTCTGTGCCAACACGAGGTTATCCTTTAAGAGTTGGAGGACTTGTTGTTGATGTTCGATGTGATGTTCCACTGCCTAAACCTTAGAATTTTCTCTTAAATATGATGTGATGGATGGTGGTTGATACCCATAAAGTGCCATAAATGGGGTCATTTTTGTTGCTGTATGAAAGGAAGTGTTATACCACCATTCAGCCAGAGGCAACCATTTGACCCATTGTGTCTGTTTATCAGATACAAAGCAACGAAGATATCCTTCCAAACATTTGTTTACTATCTCAGTTTGCCCATCAGATTGAGGATCATAAGATGAGCTATGAGCTAACTGAGTACCAAGACAAGAAAATAATTGTGTCCAAAAATTTCCAGTGAAAATGGGATCTCTGTCACTTACAATAATCTTTGGGTTTCCATGTAGCTTTTGAACTGTTTCCATAAATGCAGTAGAAACTGTACTGGCTTTAAATGGATGTGATAATGCACAAAAGTGTGCATACTTGGTAAGTCTGTCAACTACCACCATGATGACACTCTTTCCCTCAGACTTGGGTAAACCTGTGATAAAATCCATTGATACCTCCTCCCAATGTTGGCTTGGAATGGATAAAGGTTGTAATAGACCTGGTGTCTTAATTGTTTCAACTTTATTTTGTTGGCAAACCAAACATTCTGCCACAAACTTTTGAATATCTAATTTAAGGCCATCCCAAAAAAATTCCTTCTTAACCCTGTGGTAAGTTTTTAAAAATCCTGAGTGCCCTCCTAAGGAGAAGTGTGCAATTCCATAAGAATCTTTTGTTTTAGCTGGGAATTCTTACAGAGGTATAAGCGATCTTTGTACCATAACGGATCATTTTTCCAGCTAAATGTATCAGACGTACTGGAATCTTGTTGTAGCTTTCGAATAAGTGCCCACACTTCTTCGTCATTCTTCCAGTCCTCCCTTGCTTCATTTATCCAATCTGGTTGGATGATAGAAATAGCGCACAACAATGCTTCCACATCCTCATCCTTCCTTGAGAGTGCATCTGCCACCACATTTTGCTTCCATTTTTTGTAGATGATTTCAAAGTCATAACCCAACATCTTTGTGACCCACTTTTGTTGCTCTTCAGAGGATAATCTTTTTTCTAAAAAGTATTTAAGGCTATCATGATCTGTTTTTACCTTGAAGTGTCTTCCCATTAGGTAGGGTCGCCATTTCTTAAGTGCATGGAGTATTGCCAACATTTCCTTCTCATAAATAGCTTTGCTTAGAAACTTTCCCTTGATTGGACGACTTTCAAAAGCAATGGGTCTTTCATCTTGCATTAGAACAGCACCAATTCCATTTCCTGAAGCATCACATTCCACAATAAAGGTTTTTGTGAAGTCCAGTGTAGCTAAGACCGGTGCTTGGCACATTGCCTCTTTAAGATGTTCAAAGGCCTTTGTTGCTTCCGGAGTCCATGAAAATGCATCTTTCTTCAATAATGTCGTTAGAGGTGCTGCTATTCTCCCATAATTCTTAACAAACTTGCGATAATACCCTGTCAACCCAAGAAATCCGCGCAAATGCTTTATGGATGTGGGGATTTTCCATTCCTTAATGGCTTTAATTTTGGTAGGGTCTACCTTAACTCCTTCATGAGATACAATATGACCCAAATATTCCACCTCCTGGACTCCAAAGAAACATTTGGATCTTTTGGCATATAATTGTTTCTCTTCCAATAGTTGTAGCACCCTGTCAACATGTTCAACATGATCCTTCCAAGACTTGCTGTAGATAAGTATATCATCAAAAAATACTAACACAAATTTTCTAAGGAATGGTTTAAAAATTGAATTCATCAAACCTTGAAATGTTGAAGGTGCATTGGTAAGGCCAAAAGGCATGACCAAAAATTCATAATGACCCTCATGAGTTCTAAATGCCGTTTTCGGAATGTCTTCAATCTTCATTCTGATTTGATGATATCCTGAACGAAGATCCAACTTGGTGAAGTAAATTGATCCATGCAATTCATCCAGTAATTCATCAATGACAGGAATGGGGAACTTATCTTTAATAGTGAGCTTGTTGAGCTCCCTATAATCCGGACACATGTGCCATGATCCATCCTTCTTGTGCACCAATACTACTGGAGCAGAGAAAGAACTTTGACTCGGTTGAATTATACCAGCCTCTAGCATTTCTGCAACCATACGTTCAATTTCACTTTTTTGGACATAGGGATATCTGTACGGCCTGATGTTTGGAGGAACACTTCCTGGAATCAGATGAATAGCATGATCATGATCACGCATAGGTGGGAGACCTTTGGGAGTCTCAAATACCTTGGAATGATTGTTCAGGACTTTTTGGATATCTGGAGAAATAGATGATTCTAATGTGGAAACATCTAGCGAACATAATTGTGCAATTACACCCCTTTGCTCCTTTTTTAGAAGCTTTGTCATACCATTAGAGCTGATTATCTTTCCTGGTTTCCCTGCAATACCCCTTAATTCAACTTCCTTTCCTTCCACAGAACATTTGATGAAAAGTTCTTGAAAATTAAAAGCTATTGTACCCAAGGATTGTAGCCATTGAACTCCTAGTACAACATCAGCACCTCCCATTGGAATGGAAAGCATTGGGCTAGTCAATACATATTCTCCCATGGATAGCTTGATATTGTGGCACTTTCCAGAGCAATTTATTGTTCCTCCATTTGCAATCATCACTTGACACTCTGGTGCTGGATATAGGAAGCAATTCAATTCTTTTGCTACCCTACAATGAATAAAATTGTGGGTGCTTCCTGAATCAATCAACACTATCACCTTTTTCTTCTTGATTTGTCCTTCTATCTTGATGGTTTGAGGAGTGGTAATTCCCGCCAATGGATTACAAGATATGGTTGGATTTATTTGTTCTTCATCTAGGCTTTGTTCCTGGTTTATATCTTCTTCTTTTGACCTTTCTTGCTCCTTTTCTTCTTCCTCTTCACAACCTATGTAGAATAATTTCTTCTCAGCACACTTATGACCTTTAGTGTATTTGCTATCACAACTATAACAAAGCCCTTTTGCTCTTTTTTCTTCCAATTGTTGTGGTGTCAACCTTATAGGTTGTGGAAGACTAGGGGCAACTGTCGTTCCGTCTTTATAGTTGTGAGTGGTATGCTTCCTGGTTGCCATAATTTTGCTTTCCATTTTTCTTGCTAACCTGAATGCCTTCTCTAATGAATCAGGTTCCCAAAGTCGAACATCATGTTGGATATTATCCTTTAAAGACCCTATGAACACATCAATCCTATGCTGCTCTGGAATATCTTTTACCCTTATGTTCAATTTTTGGAACTCCTCAATGTGCTCCATTATTGAACCCTTTTGTTTGAGACTTATCAATTGGCTAAAAAAAGTGTTGCTTTTTGTATCCTCATAATGTGCTATCAATTCTTCCGTAAAAATTGCCCAAGTGATAAATTGTTTATGAGAGCAAAGCCATTGATACCATACAAATTGATTTGGTTCCAAATATAAAGTTTTCATACGTACCTTTTGTGTGTTTTGCACATTATTGAGATCGAAGAACTGCTCCATCTGTAATATCCATGTGGCGGGATCCTTGCCATCAAACTTCCTCATATCGATTTTTGGAATATGGTGGGTCTTCGATCCAACATTAGAATCTATGGAATCATGATTAACATTAATTTTGTTCACATCATGAGCTTCCTTTACAACCTTTTCACCATTAGTAAGTATCTCTTGTAGAAAATTTGTCAAATCTGTCTTCAAATCTGCCATGTCTGTCTTCAAATCTGTCTTCAAATTTGCCATGTCTTTCTTCAAATCTGTCTACAAATCTATCTTCAAATCGTCCATCTTAGCTTCCATTCCCTTTATCTTAGATTCCACGCCATTTATCTTAGCATCTGTTAGCTTTTGTGAGCGTGACATTTGTTTCACTTCTTGTAATTTTGATATATCATGTAGCATTTCTTCCTCTTCTTCATGAGTCATGGTAGAGCTTTCAGGTTCCTTACTAGGTGTTTGCATTTTCTTTCCTCGGGGCATCAGTTACCGATAATAATGCTTTACTAGGTCCTTTGAATTCCTTCAAACCAAGCTTATGCAAAAATAAAAAATAAAAACTACACACCTTCTTTTTACTTTATAGAAGCCTGATATTGAATCTGATGTATCTCTGTAATTTCGAATCATCCAGTTCTGAAATTGTGACTTGTAGTAGCCTTCTGTGTCCTCTTTCCAATGCCACTAGTCTGAACCAAATTGGATTCTCCAAGAAAGAGTTATGCACAATCTCCCGCAGTGACCTGATTATAGACTAGTTCAGTAGAGAAAACTTGTATGAAGTGCCACGTGTCACTGTTTCACCCTTTGACTCTAAAAAATATATAAAAGAAAACTACAGTCCATCCTCTTTCTGTAACTTCTTACGAAATTTCAATCTGATGCTCAGAAAGAAAGTTATGACGATTTTCCCCAGGTCACCTGTTTTGAGTGTAATTCAGGAGTCTGCAAAAAGACCAACTTCCTGAGATCATATCTCCGAAAATATCGTGCGACAAGCTCTGAAATTTGGACCCAAGGTTCAGCGCGATTTCTTCTCAAATGGGTTTTTTTTGTGACTTCTGAAACATCACAGAAAAACAGTTATAGCGAAAATGCCACGATGACCTGTTTGGAGCAGCGAAACCCTAGAATCCAAAGCTCTGATACCAAATGTTATGAAACCAGCTCACAAAAAGATAGAAAAGAGAGATCCACGCCTTAGAATTCAGCCTCTTCGAGGGGGCAACCTCCTTTACATTATATAAATGAACAATTCTTGGATGATTCGAATGACAAAACCTCCTTTCTATATATAGGAGTCTATGGAGTCACAATATAATCTAGCCGACCTAACAATAATAATATAAAGCCACAAAAATAACAATAGAGGGATTCTATGGGCACATTAATAACAATATGGGGGTAATGGGGGCACAACAATATAAATAAGGGGTATAACTACAATAGTAATGGGGTAATCACTAGTATTATAGGGACCCAACACCTTCTTTCTATGTGTCATAGTCCTACTGATGCATAATATGACATAGATCCATGTCATATTTGTTGGTGGCTATGATCTTCTAGTTTGTCACATGGATCCACTATGTATTCCTCATGGCCATGTCCTAGCATTTAATGTCATAGATTAGTAGTGTATAATTGGTATCCATGTTAAATTTCTCTTTATGACCAAGCATGGTTATTCCGAACGTGGGGATGATACTAGTATGGTTCATATTTCAACATATGACTTCCTCTGTTCTAACTCTAAAGTCCTAGCTCCTTCCTTCCACTTTGAGCTCTATATTTTTTAATGCGTTTTGGCCATCAATTTCTCTTTTAACCTCATGCATTAAGAGGAAAATGTTATATCCTTTTTACCCACGTTAAGTTAGTAGGAGAGACCTTTTACTTGTTGACCAAGATGCATACCTTTTCCTCTTGATTTTTCCAATTTTATAGCAAAAATGCTAGTTTCATATTGACAACATGCGTCTAGAGTCCATTTTCTAGTGTATACTATAAGTAATTAAATGCAGGTTTCTATTGCACAACTTGCTTCTTTGCTAATAATTCTAGATTTTTTTCCTTCCTGAGGAGATCAATTCAATCTAATTGTTCATGACTTGGTTAGGGGTGAATTATTTTAGAGGTTTCAAAACTTTTCGAGACCTTAGGTGTCAAAATACATACTTCTAGGGAACGAAAATGGCCTTTATAATTAAATCATGTTGAGAGGAAAAGAGTGAGTAAAAGATAATGAATATTTATGAGAGAGTTCTATCATTTTGTCTAATTATTTAGAGACCATCTTTGAGAGAAAGCTAGGATTACAAAATAAAGAAGAGGTTTCACTTTTTGAATGGTATACTTTTGTATTAAGTTGATTGATTAATGCAAATTGATGATTCCCATCCCATACATCCATTGCATTTATGTTGTTATGGTTTGATGTAATTTTCCTTTATATGTGTTAATTTTCCCTCTACAAAAAGAAATATTATTTTTGTTTGTCAATGCTTTGTGCAATAATTTGGATCTAGGTGGCTTGGAGAAATATCTTTTCTTAGGAGTAGCATCTCTAACATATTTTTCTGATCTATTAGTCTACACCAACCTAAGATGTTTTCAAGTGCACATTTATTAACTTCTCATTTATAAGTCTATGCTTATGTATTAATTTCATCTTGGATCTCATTACTTACTTTATCACACACTTGTTTGGTGAGTATTGGGAAAGACTCGTTGAGCATCAACTCCTTATGCTAGTGTTATTTTGGTTACAACAATAGATATTTTTATTTTTGAAATATTTTCCTCTTAATTCCCTTTTTCTATGTTTTTATTCATCATCACTATCCTCCCTATAAGGAAACTTAACAACAAAATGTCATATCTTACCATAGATAAAACATATGAGAGTTAAATGATCTTTGAACTTGGATTCTCTCTTAAGTTTTTTGACTAGTTGAGCCATTTCTATATGAGATCCATCACTGGAATAGTCTCCAAACTTGCATTTTCTTGACTTCTTATATGCTTTAAATGTTTCTACTTTATGTGACGAATTTTTTGTCCTCATTTCATATGTGTAGAGAATTCTACGAAGCTCTTCCATTTTTAGACTCTAAATCTCTTAATTCTTCTATGGAAGATATCTTGGCATCAAAATGCAGAGGAAGATAACTCAAAATGTTTTGAACAACCATTGTTTCTTTAACTTATTCACCAAACCATTTGAGACAAGTAACCACTTCATCTACTTGAAGGAAATAAGAAGCAACATCCTCTACATCAATAATTTACAAGCTTCCAAAGTCTCCAAAAAGTTGAATGTTTTTCCTTCTTTACTTTGTCATCTCCTTCATAGTTTCTTACAAGATTTTCCCACATCTCTTTAGCTAATTCACATTGCATAGTTTTAACAAATTTTGAATCTAATGAGGCACTTAAAATGGGGTTCATAGTTTTTTCATTGGATGCATAAGCCTTTATCCCATATTACATAGTTGGAGGAGAGGATGGGACCTTATATCCATCTATAATAGAATGCCAAACATTGACCCCAAGAAACATCAAGTGTGTTCTCATTATTATCTTCCAAAAGAAAAAATATTTTCCATAATAGAAAGGAATTTTTATTGATGCTTCTCGACTGGTCATGGCCCCTCGTAATAAATTCTTCCAATTCTTATATTGTTCTTGAATAAGTTGGCTATGATACCAATTGTTGGAAATACATGGGGGTGTAAATAAATATTTCATTACTTGTAATAATTTTTTACTTAATTAATGTTGAAAATTGAATTCATATCACATAATCAATCATCCATAATGTATGAACATAGAAATTAAAGTGCAAGTTAAATCTTGAAGACGAAACACTTGAAAACAATCTTCAATTGATTACAATCATTTGTGAGGACATTAATCCTTTGTAAGAACCCACTTAAAAATTTAGCAGGCTTCAACTTGTCAAGGATATGACATTAATCCTATTGTAATCACGAAATTACAAATATAGCAATCTCCAATTTGTTAAGGAGATGAGGACACCAATCCTCAGTCTATGAGATGCACTAAAGTTTCAAAATACTAAGTAAGATACAAAATATGAAAGCATACAAAAAGGAATTGGTTAAGCATTCATTAGGTCGATTTATTTATTTCTTATGTGGTTGGTGCCTCCTATTCGGTTGTGTTATATTCTTTCCACGACTATCCCCCCTTATCAAACTAGGGGGTTAGAGGAGGTTGGTTAGGCCCCCTTTACGAGGTCCAAAGCAGTGCCCCGAGAAATTTTTTGGGACCCTATATTAGGTGGGCGGACCTACCTATGGTTTTGTGCATGATTTTTGCACATGGTTTTGGGCGCGATGGTTTTCGGTCCATGGTATTGGATGCTTAGGCATCTATATACATGTATTCTAACATTGAAAGCAATATAATGACAAATCAATCTGGTAGTCCCGGTTTTGGGATCCAGGGGAAAATATGTGTTTTATGTGTTATGCTCTCGCCATTATTTATTTTTTGTTTTTAGAATTTGTATGCAAGTAATTTCTGTACGGGGTTAAAACCTACATTTGGTATCAGAGTTGTTTTGGCTTCAAGGGGACCCCTTTGTTGCTAATGGGTTTCACCTGGGCCTATGGTAGACCCCATTCAGTGGGAGATCTGCGGGATCGGTTCTGGTGGTGAAAGAAGATGGCGAGTAGTGGAAAGATAGAGATCGAGAAATTCAATGGTCAGAGTTTTGAGTTATGGAAACTCAAGATGGAGGATCTGTTGGTAGATAAAGATCAATGGATCACAGTAGATCTAGGTACTAAACCAACATGAATGTCCGATGAATAATGGAAGAAGTTGCATCGAAAGGAAAAGAGCACAATATGATTTGTGTTTCAGATTCATTATTGTTGAATGTATAAGGGGAAGCTACGGTGAAGGCTTTGTGGGACATATTAGGGACTTTATACCAATCTAAGCCTCTGGTGAATAAATTGTTCCTAAGGAAAAAGTTGTATAACCTGAGGATGAAAGGTGAGACTCGGTGACAGAGCATATAAATGCATTTAATACTATGGAAAGTCAGTTATTATCTGTTGATATTAAAATTAAGGATGAAGATAAGTGCATCAATTTGTTGTGTTCTCTACCAGAGGGATATTCTAGTTATTGCAATAGGTATCAATGCAACTACCTTGCAGTTTGATGAAATAGTCTCATCCTTACTGATGAAGGAGATGAAACGGAAAAATATGGAGACCCAGAATGGTGATGCCTTGTCTATACGAGGAAGGTCCCATAACAAAAACAAAAATAAGTCATCGAGTGGGAGATCTAAATCTAGAGGGAGATCTAAATCTCTAGGAAAACCTATAAAGGTGTTCGGGAAATGCAGAAAGGAAGGGCATTACAAAAGGGACTGTAAATCTAAAGATCCTGACAAAGGAAAGGGATCTGATGATGCTCCTTCTACAGAGGAAGAAACCACCTCAAATGAAGGTGGGGATGTGTACTTGGCTTCTTCAAGTACACATGTAGATCATGAGGCATGGTTGATTGACTCAGGTGCATCCTTCACTTCACTCCCCATAGAGAGTGGTTCTGCGAGTATGAGAAATATGATGGTGTTGATGTCTTTTTGGGGGATGGCAGGAAGGCTAGAATCGTTGGTCGTGAAAAAGTCAAGTTGAACTTGCAAGGTGGAAGGATTAGAACACTTTCGGGTGTTCTGCATATTCCTACATTAGCCATAAATCTAATTTCTATAAACACGCTGGATGATGCAGGTGTAAAAATAGTGTTCAAGAAAGATACCTGCAAGATGGTTCGGGGAGCACTGGCATTGATGTGGCGAGTTCAAATTGGAACTATGTACAAGCTGCAAGGTAGCATTGTTTTTTTTTAGTGGTCTCTGGAGAAAAGACCATGCTATGGCATCAAAGGCTTGGACATATTGGAGAGAAGGGCCTTTGAACACTTCATGGTAAAGTTATGGTAAAAGGTATGACTAATAGCTCTCTGGATTTTTATTTTTGTGAAAATTGTGTATATGGGAAGAAAAATCGGTGAGTTAAGAGGGAAAAACACATATTAGAGCTTGTGCACAGTGATGTGTTTGGACTTTTGAAGGTTCCATCACTAGGTAAGTTTATGTACTATGTATCATTTATATATGACTTCTTAAGGAATACCTGGATATATTTCCTTAAGAATAAATCTGAAGTCTTTGACAAGTTTAAAGAATTTAAGGCTCTAGTGGAAAACCAGATAGAGAAGAAGATAAAGGTGTTGACGACAGATAATGGTAGAGAGTTTTGCAAGAAGGAATTTGAAGAATTCTGTAAGAAGTGTGGTATCGCATGGCAGAAGACTAATCCAGACACAGTTGATCAAAATGGAGTCATAGAAAGAATGAACAAGACGTTGATTGAAAGGGCAAGAAGCATTCTCAGTGGTGCCAGGTTAGGATAGGAATTCTGGGCAAAGGCAGTGCAGACTGCATGTTACCTGGTTAACAGATCACCTTCATCAATGTTGGAGGATAAGAATCCACAAGAGGTATGGGGTGGTAAGAAACCATCTTTTTCACATATGAGGGTATTTGGATGTGATGCATATGTACATGTTCCAAAGGATAAAATAACCGAGTTAGATAGTAAATCTGAAAAGTGCATCTTTATTGGGTATAAGGATGGTTTAAAGGATTATAAGCTTTGGAGCCCAGTGACAAGGAAGGTTGTGTACAGCTGAGATGTGGTGTTCAAAGAGGTGAAAGATGTTATTAAACATGAAGTCCAACCAAAGGAACTTGAGAAGATAGAGTTTGAACTTAAGGAGGAAGAATTAGACTCTACAGCAAAAGAGGAATCAGAAGATGAAGAGCCACAAACTCTGGGTGTGAGAAGATCAGTTCAAGAAAGAAGGCAACCAGAAAGATATAGCCCATCTTCTTTCTATTCAAATTTTGCTTTACCTATTACTGATGATGATCCTAGAACTATGAAGGAAGCCGTAGATTCATGGAATGGAAAACTCTGGAAAAAGGTCATGGTTAATGAAATGGAATCTTTGCACAAAAATGACGCTTGGGATCTGGTGGAGTTTCCAGCTGGAAGGAAACCCACTGGCAGCAAATGGATGTTCAAGAAGAAGACAAATGCAAAAGGAAAGGTGGAGAAATACAAAGCTCAATTGGTAGCAAAAGGTTATTCCCAAGTGTCGAGAGTTGATTTTGGTGATATTTTTTCTCCTGTTGCCAAGGTAGTTGTTATTAGATTACTTTTATCTGTTACTACTACTTTTGATTTTGAGGTAGAATAGATGGATGTGAAGACAACATTTCTTCACGGGGATTTAGAAGAAGAGATCTACATGAAGCAACCTGAAGGCTTTGCGGTGAAGGCTATGAAAGAACTGGTATGCAAGTTAAAACTGTCTCTGTATGGGTTAAAACAGTCACCAAGGACATGGTATCAGAAATTTGATACATTTATACGGGGACTTGGCTTCATCAAAAGCAAAGTAGATCACTGTATGTATTTTAAATTAATTGGAGACCATGTTATTTATTTGGTCTTGTATGTGGATGATATGTTGCTGGTTGGAAATGACAAAGAAACTATCCAGGATTTGAAGACCCCATTGTCCTCCAAATTCGAAATGAAAGATCTTGGTGTTATAAACTATATTTTAGGCATGGAAATTAAAGAGATTAGGCAAAGAGGAAGCTCTAGTTAAACCACAGGAAGTATGTTGAGACAATACTGCAGAGGCTTAATATGTAGGATAATAAACCTGTGAAAGTTCCTATTCCTGTAGGTGTAAATTTATCTGTTGAACAGTGTCCGAAGACACGAGAAGAGGAAAAGGACATGTCTCGTGTTCCATATGCAAGTGCAGTCGGTAGCCTGATGTATGCGATGGTCTGTACTAGACCAGACATTGCACATGTAGTGGGAGTCTTGAGCAGGTTTATGTCAAAACCAGGAAAGGAGCATTGGACAATAGTGAAGCGGGTTTTCAGGTATTTGCGTGGCACTAGTGATTATGGTTTTTTCTACTAAGGAAGACCACGATTGGACATAGTTTTGGATATTTGTGGCTTTGTTGATGTAGACTAGGCTGGAGATCTGGATCAGAGAAGATCTACAAGTGGGTATGTGTTTAACCTATTTGGAGGTGCAATCAGTTGGATGAGTAAGAAACAATCGGTAGTGGAACTATCAACTACAGAGGCAGAATACATGGTAGCCACTCATGCAAGCAAAGAAGCAGTTTGGTTGCAGAGATTGTGTTCAAGTATGGGGTTAGTACAGGGAGCTATAAGGATAGACTGTGACAGCCAAAGTGTAATTTTCTTGGCAAAGAACCCTGCTTACCATTCAAAGACAAAGCACATTGATGTTCAATACCACTTTGTGAGGGATATGATAGAAGACGAAAAGGTGTTGCTAGTAAAGGTAAACACTTTGAAGAATACTGCAGATGCATTGACAAAATCTGTGAGCTTTGATAAGTTCTCTTTGTGTAGAGAAACAATGGGCGTTGCAGGGCTGGATAAATGACTAAGCTCTCATGTGGCCCCCTATGGAAAGAAAACAACAAGTGGTAGAATGTTGGGTTGTGTTATATTCTTTCCACAACTAGCACCCCTAGTCAAACAAGGGGGTTAGAGGGGGGAAGTTAACCCCCTTCTATGGGGTCCAGGGCAGTGACCCGGGGAAATTTTTTTGGGACCTTATATTAGGTGGGCAGACCTACCTATGGTTTTGTGCATGGTTTTCGCACATGGTTTTGGGCGTGATGGTTTTTGGTCCATGGTATTGGATGCTTCAACATGCATATATATGTATTGTAACATTGAAAGGAATATAATGAAAAATCAATCTGGTAGTGCCGGTTTTGGGATCCAGGGGAAAATCTCTATGTATATGTGTTTTATGTGTTATGCTCTCGCCATTGTTTATTTTCTGTTTTTTGAATTTGTATGCAGGTGATTTCTGTACGGCGTTAAAACCTGCACCTCCTTCTAGTTGGTGCTAGTAAAAAATCCTATGGGATTGGTTCCTCCTTCTGGTTGGTTCATGCATTATCATGATTACTAAAATAATTATTTCACACATATCTAGTGCACCTCTTATTGTTAATGTGATTTCTTTCACATGTGCATTTTTTTACTTAGTTAATATTGAAAATTATACTGATTCACCCCTCCTCTCAGTATAATTATATTTCCAACAATTGATTTCAGAGTGAGGTTCCTTCAAGGACAACTAATCACTGGAAGGTAGATCTCAAGGAACTTTCTTCAAGCAAGGATCCTCAGTTTCATGGATTAAACAATGCCTTTTGGAAAATAAAAATGAGTACCTACATTATGTCTTTAGTTATTGATGTCTGGATGGCTATTTAAAATTATTATTAGGTTCCTTGAACTCATCCTTCTAATGCAAATGGAAATTCACTCTATACATATAATGCTATAGAAAATAATTCCATATTAAGCGGTATATCTAATACCAAATTTGTCAAAGTAATGAATTTCAATTTTTCCAAAGATCCTATGGACAAGCTTCAATTTGTAATGATTGAGATGATAAAGTAAATGAAGTTAAGTACCAAACTTATAAAACTTAGTTCAAAAGTTTGAGAATGGATGACGATGAATATATTGCCTCATTCTTTCTTTGTTTGGATGAGATATTCAACACTATCATAGGTCTTGGAAAGAAATTCAAGGAGTATGATATTGTTTGAAAAAAATTAAGCTCCCTTCCCTCAAGGATTAATCCAAAATTTTGAGCTATTGAGGAATTATCAGACATTAAAAGCCTTAATATGGATACTCTTCATGGAAATCTTACTACATACAAGTTAATAAAGGGGAAGGAGAAAATAGGATCCAAAGAAGCTACATAAATCAACCAAAGAAATAAACAAGCATAAGGTTCAGGAACACTCCAATCATGAATTAGATGAAGAGGAAGCCAAATTTGTAGGAAAGTTTAAAATTGAAATTGGAAATATAAAAGGTAGCCTTCCATTCAAATGTTTCAAATATGGTAGAATAGACCACTACACATCCAAATTTCCTTTTGCAAAATTGAATGATAGTGATGATAAAGTAAAAATCAAACCTTGTGATCATAAAAGAAGATGAAATATCAAAAAGAGAAGCTTGTACCCCAAAGACCATAGTTATTGTGAAATCAATGAAATGATGTATGCAGATGAAAGAGGAGAGATTTATTCATAGCTATAAGTGATCAAAATGTTTAAGAAGAGATTGAAGTGGAAGTGGATTTTAAAGGAGAACTCGTATGTTCCCTAGAAGAATTAAGACCTCTAAAAAGAAGAGTAAATCAATTAGAAAAACAATTGCAAGAATATATGGATGAATATTGTCATGCAGATTCTGTCATTCTTCTAAAAATTGAACTAGAAGAAACCAAAATGATAAAGGAGATTTTGTCGAAGTAGTTAAAAAAAAAAGAAGAACACTATAAAAGATTGGCAAAAGAAATTAATTTTGAAGAAAATAATTAGATAATGTCTTAGATTTTCTCAATCAATATTTGAAATTACTAATTAAAAAGGTTCTAAGTCATTAGATAACATCATTATTATTTATAGATCTCCATTACTAAATACAAGTATTGGTTATGAAGAGAAACCAAAGAACCCAAGTGAGATTCAAGATCAACAACAATAAAAAAAGAAAGTAAAAACCTATCAATTATGCTAATGCACTCAATAAAATTTTAAAAAGAAAACAAAGCCATGAATCTTCTTTAATTAAAACAATGTTGAATAATCCAAAAAAATTCAAGAGATGTGCAATGAAATTAGAAAAAGGAGAACATGGAACCCATGCAAGCATGCTAAAATGCTGAAATGCAACTATGAATCAAAAATGTTATAGCAAAGAAGGTAGGAAAATCATATTCAACAAAGTTATCCATTTAATAGGAAATATTCATATAGGTACCAAAATTTCTTTTATGGACATTATTATTCTTGCAATAATTTTGGTCATAAGGTAGTTGATTGTGGATCCTATGCAAGAAGAAATTATGAAATAAAACTTCTAATCAATCTAATCAACAACTATTTAAGCAAAAAATCTATAGGTATTTATGAAAATAATATTAGAAGAGGCAATTAATTTTCTCCTCTATAGAATTATGTTGAATACTACATATGCAACAAATATGGGCACAAAGCACAATATTGCAGTAGTCTAATCAGATCTCAAAACAGAGGCAAGAAAAAATGTCCTCCTATAAATCCAATAGTATGGAAGAAACAAGAGAAGGAAGAGTGTGCTCTCATGTTATATGTCCAAAAATAAGAAAATAAATGGTATGTTGACAATGGTTATTGACGAGCCTCGATATTGCAACAAGAAAGCTGCAACTCCCAAGGCTACCGACTTTAATTATCAACCCAGGTTTCGTACAAACTTAAGAGGTAGTGGCACTATATGTGCAGCATACAATGTTTCCTTCCTTTGTTGTCATGATGTAATGGAGTGCATCTACTGAAGTCAAATTTTAAACTAATTTCATGAAATGAAATGTTCGAAATGCAACCTTAACCTATTGCAAGAAAGAAAGTACAAGGAAAAAAACCTATTCTAATTGCATAAAGATAATGAAATAAATGTGAAAGAAACCTATCTTAACCATATTTATCATATGTGATGATTTAAACTAACTGAGCATGAAATCTGATCTAGAGAGTACTAACTACTATGTGCATGTGTAAATATAAAAGAACTCATTTTTTTCAATCTTTTTTCTTTATAAATGCAAATGCTAATATTTCCTTGATATTTGGCAAGGGAGACAAGTGTGGAGAAAGAGGTTTAAAATGGTCTTGATGGCATGGAGGTCAAGTAGAGGCCTAATCCCAACTTCAATGGTGATTTTTCTCAATTCGGTCTCAAAACAGGTTTTCCTACAGGATGCTACAAATTTACTATACGAAATTATAATTCATCGAATGACCAAGCAAATCAAATCCAAATTGGATGGAACGAATTTTGTTATTAACTAGGATGTCTTAGGTCCCCATTTCTGATAGAATCACTCAAAAGGACCTCTGTTAACCCATGCTAAAAAATAGCACAAAATTACCAGTCAAAAATCTAGAAATTTGAGAACTAGTGAGCTAGTAAATCTATAAAATGCCTAACCTAATCAAGTGAAAATGTAATGGAATAATTTTTGTTATGAACTAGAATGTTTTTGTGATATAATTCAAGTGGAACCAACTCAATTGAAGCTCGTTAACATGCTCTAAAAAATAGCAGAAATTTACTGTTCTTTGCCACAAAGGAGTTCCAAAAATCTAGATTTGGGAATAAGAAAGCTAATCCAAGTAGCTCAATGATTACTATGACCTTCCAAAGCTTTTCCAAGGATGAAATGATGCTTGTGATCCTGCAAAAGAACTTACATTAACCATTTAACTCAATCCTACAACAAGAAATCATTAATATTAAATGCAGAAATAGAAAGAAATAAAAACAAGAGATGCATGTGAATAAGAAGTGAAAAGAATGAAAGAAAATGATACAAAAGGGCTCTGAGGCTCTTGGGATGGCCAAGACCAAGGAAAATCAGATACATGTGGAGGAGAAGAAGCTTTAGAAGCTGAACATGACACCAATCTTCATTATTTTCATCAATACAATTACATCCCTATAAGAAAATACAATGGAACTGCAGAAATACGAGTTCTCTCCACAAGAACACTAATGAAAATCTCCCCTTAGAGGAAAATTCAACTTCGTAATTATACAAATGATTAGGAATCATTTCCCATGAATGGAGGAAGCTTTCCCCACCAAAATCCCTTGATTAGTGGAATCTGGTCTTCAATTCTAGGAATCTACATTAAATGGCAGGGAACACATTCCTAGATTTTCTCAATCATTGGAGTTCTACAATCTATTTCATAAGTCCATAATATATTGTTGATTTATTATTTAATAGTGATCCTACTGTAGTAGGGAGAAAGTCCTAAATTATATCCTCCTCCAAATCTTCATAATCTGTCCAATATTCTCATAATATTCCACAAAAATAAATAATATTAGGCACAAATATGCAATTATTCATAAACCTTCATAATGAATGTATTAAAGTTAAAAATACATTATCTAATGCAAAAAGAGAGGTTTAATGTGTTGAAGGATGGTCATAGGCCTTAATTTAATTTTAATTTAGATGCATGGGCCTTAATTTATGTCTAGTTTAGAGGCCCATCATACCCCCCTGCTAAAATTGTTGCTCATCCTCTGAGAAACTTAGTGACCTCATTGTGCCTCATCCATGGCTCTCGTGGCCTCTCTCTTGTGCATTAAGAATCTTGGTTGTAAGTTCTGCAAGGACAAGCCCAAAAACATATTTGTGCAAAGAAAAATCATTGTTTCTTGAGACCATTATCTTTCTTTCTTCCCCTTATTCAAGATGGGTTCTTGAATATTTTTCAGTTTAGCAAGGTCTTCCATATCCTTATCAACCTTCTGCTACCTTGTTCCACCATTTGGACACCTCTAAAACCTTCAAACTGCCTTTAGATGAGAACTAGGACATCTTGTAGTAATTCCTGTCAAAACTACAAGAAACCCTGTTAAAACTACAAGAAACCCTTTTTTAGCATAAACGATATTCTAAGCCTAGGATAGGCCCTCAACTTGAATCCCATGCCTTTTTCCCATTTTTAGGCCTTGGAAAAAAGCTAGAAAGAGATTGGAGACCTCTTGGAAAACATCTTTTCATCACTGCAGTTTGAGTTTTGTTTTGATGGTGAATGCCTCATTTTCTTTTGTTGCCTTCTTCTTCTCTCTTGTGGCCTAGATGACTGCCTAATGGCCTTGGAGTTCTCTGTTTTGATTAGGTCTCTCTTAAGCTCTGCCATCTTGGGGTTTAGCATAATTTGTTCATTTCTTCCTTCTTGTAGCAACATTCTTCCTTCCTGTAGTATTCATTCCTCCTCTTTCAGGGTCTTCTAACTATATGGGAATGATGAGAAATGATGAAGATGGATTGGATGATGATGCTAGGGCTCAAAGGGAGTAGTGTAGGTTTGTGAAAATGGAGAGGATGCTCTGTTTTTTTTTTCAAGAATGAAATGGGATGGATGAATGATGAATAGATAGTGAATATGAAGTGGATGGAGGGCTTGGAGTGTTGTGGCGACTTTGGCCTTTGTAGAAATTTCTTCTTTTTACTGCTGTCCTCATTCCTTGAAATCATCACTCTTCATAATTTGACTTTTCAACCTTGCATGGGTGAAGGCGGCTGAGATTGTTGACCCATCCTTAGCTTATAAAACCTCATCTCTCATGCATTGACAATAAATTTCTAACTATAATATGCTCAAGAGAAGAGGTCAAGAATATTGCATACATGTACCTACCTGATGGCCTTCCTGTAGATGCTGTTTGTTGGAGAGTGAAATCCGTTCTTGTATTTTCTCCATGTTTTTTTCTCTTTTTTCTCTGATGTTGTTCCTTGATGTGCAGGTACTGGATGGTGATGTTGATGAATCCTCATTGTGACGGTGGGTTCCCTCTTGTTAAATCCCCTTGTCATTTTTCTTTGATGGATGTGGAGGGTTGAATATATCTCCTTATCAAATTTAATGGATGAGGAATTTTAGATGAAAATTTTGTGTATACAATTCCCCTAGACTACAATATTTTTCAACATAATAGAAGGATTTTATATATTCTTTTCACTTGGAAAAATGTGGGAAAGTTCAACTCCTACCTCCTTATCACTCTCTGATGAAGCCAACCTCTGTTTTTTCATTTTAAAAATGCCCACTGCCAATCCTGTAGGTGTTGTTCTATATCTTGTAGGATCTCCTGTAGGATCCTGTAGGTTTTTAGGGAATCCTGTAGGTTTACAGGACAACCTTTTTTTTTGTCCATATCTCCCAAATGGTAGAATGGATTGACCTGAACTTTCTGAGCATGTTTCCATCATCGTTTTGTGAGCTGGTTTCATAACACCTCTCCATAAAACAAATTTGGTCAATGGATGCACGGATCTCAAGAAAAAACTAAAAATGGTTGAAGGTGATGGAGGCCTATTTCTTGGAAACCGTGCACTAGAATTTTCTAAAATTTCTTGGGCATGTTAACATCATCCATATGCATCTACCCATGAAACAACTTTTTAAATGGATGCATGGATATCGAGAAAATGTAAAAATGGTTGTAGGTGATGGAGGTTGCTTTCTTGAAAATTGTGCACTGTAATTTGCTGAAATTGCTTGAGCATGTTACCATCATCCATATGCATCTCCCCCTTAAACATCTTGGGAAATTGATGCATGGTTTTCAAGTTATGGAAAAAACAAATTTATGCTCTATGTATTTTTGTATCGTGTAGTAATATAGAGTATCTTGTAGTTTTTTAGGACAGCAAGTAAACTGAATGGTAAAAGCTTGAGAATGATGGGTGATGCTAGAAATAGATGAGGGTGATGGATTGGCATGGTCTTGGCCTTGTTGGAGCATTTGAGCAAAGGAGGAGAAAGACATAATTTGACTTCTTTTGACTAGGTTTGACCTATTTTTTTCTTTTCTTTGGTGCCAACTTGTTTTTGTTCCTTGGAGGTACATGCATTCATCAGAGAGATACATGAAGCAAATAATTTTTTTATTTTTGCGTTTTTTCTCTCTTCTAGGCCTACTAGCCGCCTCAAGGAGGCTTTCAGCTAGTAGGTCTGCCTAGGTGCTTCAAAGGAGGTTTTCAGCTAGGATCTTTTCTTTTTTCCTCTTTTTTCTTTTTTCCCAACCCATTGACTGTCTCATGGAGGTTTTAATAAGTCAGCCAATCTGAGGCACCTCAAAGGAGGTTTTCACCTGAGATTTTTATTTTTTCTCTTATTTTTATTTTTTTTCTACCCTACCCTACTTGAAGAACAAAATCACTTTCAAGTATAAGAATGCTTCCAATGGATCCATTTGCACACCAAGATGACAAAAAAACTGATGTGCAGGCTTGAAATGTATGCTTTGACATGTACCTGAATTTGAGTGATCAAATGTTTTGACTTTGATGTTATCAAGCACAATTGAAGAAGAGAGTATTGTTGCAACTTAGTGACTGTCTGGAACCATATTTCAATATGGTTGTGATGACTCTGGTCCACTTGCTAGTTTGGACCATCTTGGATGTCTTCTTCTACCATGACCTTCAAGTCCTCCTCTTTTTGTTGATTGATCTCTTGAATACATCGAGGATTTGATGGTAACCATGTGGGAGTTTTCTCAATCTCTGATTTTGATGTCTTTTCTTCATTAAGTGCAACCCATGATTCTTTGATCTTCTCTTTTGAATCTTCTTCTTCTGGATGTAGTACTTCAATGATATCAAGAGAATCTCTTTTTTGCAATACTCTTCCTGAGCTATGATGAATACCATTGAGCTCAAGAGGAGATGTTTGGAAGGGTTGTACCTCAGCATTGTAAGTGGGTTGAGCTACTTCCATGTGTGGGTTTGGAAATGGTGGTACAGGTAGTTGAGTGGGAGTGTATATTTGATATGGATGTGGTTGGGGTCGTGGTTGTGGTGGAGGTGAATTGTAAGGATAACATGGATTAAGGTATGGAGGATATTGAGGAAAATACTTAGGATATTGTGGATGGCTGCCATCAGTTCCTTGCCAACCTTGTCGCCAAGATTGGTTTTGGGGTTGAGATGGCCAATGTTGCCAAGGAAAGGGTGTGTTCCAATTACTTTGAGGTGGATATGCATAACCTTGAAATTGTGAATTATGCTCTTGCATCATATTAAGCTGAATAGGCTTCCATGGTCCTCTTGGAGCTACATAACATCGTTGCATTGGTGATTGATTTTCTCCATTGTCCTCTTGGTAAACTTCTTTCAACCTTAGTAATCATGGAAAATGTTTAACATCATGTGATTCTGCAACACAAATATCAACATTTTATTTTCCTTCATCTTACATTCTTAACATTTCTACTTGTTTTGTTAGATTGCCAAGAATTTTTGTTTTAAAATCATCAAACAAATTTCCAAGTTTAGCTTGACTTACCGATCTTGATGCTGATTTACTTACTCTTGTCTTTCCTCTTGATATGTGTTTGCATGTTTCATAAATTTCTTCAAATGATAATTGATATACATCACATCTACTCATGAGATCAAGAATATCAATCCACTCATCCCTAATTGTTCTTAGTAAGAGGGTTTTTTGTGTGTCGGATCCTAAATGATGCAATTTTCCCCTCTTAACATTATCCATGAACCTCTCTATTAGATCCTCTAGACTCTCATCTTCTCTTTGATTCATTATAAATATTTCTTCTGTAAGATCCTGATCTTTATATATTTCTAGAAATGTATTTTTCATATCATTCAATGATCTTATTGAATTAGTCCCTAAAGTCATGAACCGTTTAAGAGCCCTATACTTCAATGTTGCTGGAAACAATCTCAATATTTGAGTTTTTAATAAGTAACAAGAAGATCTACAAGAAATTTCAAATTCAAAGAGAAAGGTTTTTAGATCCTCTGACCTTAGACCATGGAATTTTGGAAAAAAAATGGAGGGATGTTCTTCATGTGCATGCTGCCATTGGTATCTTGAATGGGAAATCCGAGAGGATCTTCCTCATTGTCATCATCTCCATCCATTTCTTCTACATTCTTTGTCATCTCTTCTTCTTGTACCTACAAAAGTGGATGGTGATGTGGCTCTTACTGCACTACGTGATCAAATGGGGGGGTGGGTTGGTGTTCGAAATTTTTTGTTTTTATGATTGCATGAAAACAATAATGCAATCCAGTCCTCTATAGAATTATGTTGAATACTACATATGCAACAAATATGGGCACAAAGCACAATATTGCAGTAGTCTAATCAGATCTCAAAACAGAGGCAAGAAAAAATGTCCTCCTATAAATCCAATAGTATGGAAGAAACAAGAGAAGGAAGAGTGTGCTCTCATGTTATATGTCCAAAAATAAGAAAATAAATGGTATGTTGACAATGGTTATTGACGAGCCTCGATATTGCAACAAGAAAGCTGCAACTCCCAAGGCTACCGACTTTAATTATCAACCCAGGTTTCGTACAAACTTAAGAGGTAGTGGCACTATATGTGCAGCATACAATGTTTCCTTCCTTTGTTGTCATGATGTAATGGAGTGCATCTACTGAAGTCAAATTTTAAACTAATTTCATGAAATGAAATGTTCGAAATGCAACCTTAACCTATTGCAAGAAAGAAAGTACAAGGAAAAAAACCTATTCTAATTGCATAAAGATAATGAAATAAATGTGAAAGAAACCTATCTTAACCATATTTATCATATGTGATGATTTAAACTAACTGAGCATGAAATCTGATCTAGAGAGTACTAACTACTATGTGCATGTGTAAATATAAAAGAACTCATTTTTTTCAATCTTTTTTCTTTATAAATGCAAATGCTAATATTTCCTTGATATTTGGCAAGGGAGACAAGTGTGGAGAAAGAGGTTTAAAATGGTCTTGATGGCATGGAGGTCAAGTAGAGGCCTAATCCCAACTTCAATGGTGATTTTTCTCAATTCGGTCTCAAAACAGGTTTTCCTACAGGATGCTACAAATTTACTATACGAAATTATAATTCATCGAATGACCAAGCAAATCAAATCCAAATTGGATGGAACGAATTTTGTTATTAACTAGGATGTCTTAGGTCCCCATTTCTGATAGAATCACTCAAAAGGACCTCTGTTAACCCATGCTAAAAAATAGCACAAAATTACCAGTCAAAAATCTAGAAATTTGAGAACTAGTGAGCTAGTAAATCTATAAAATGCCTAACCTAATCAAGTGAAAATGTAATGGAATAATTTTTGTTATGAACTAGAATGTTTTTGTGATATAATTCAAGTGGAACCAACTCAATTGAAGCTCGTTAACATGCTCTAAAAAATAGCAGAAATTTACTGTTCTTTGCCACAAAGGAGTTCCAAAAATCTAGATTTGGGAATAAGAAAGCTAATCCAAGTAGCTCAATGATTACTATGACCTTCCAAAGCTTTTCCAAGGATGAAATGATGCTTGTGATCCTGCAAAAGAACTTACATTAACCATTTAACTCAATCCTACAACAAGAAATCATTAATATTAAATGCAGAAATAGAAAGAAATAAAAACAAGAGATGCATGTGAATAAGAAGTGAAAAGAATGAAAGAAAATGATACAAAAGGGCTCTGAGGCTCTTGGGATGGCCAAGACCAAGGAAAATCAGATACATGTGGAGGAGAAGAAGCTTTAGAAGCTGAACATGACACCAATCTTCATTATTTTCATCAATACAATTACATCCCTATAAGAAAATACAATGGAACTGCAGAAATACGAGTTCTCTCCACAAGAACACTAATGAAAATCTCCCCTTAGAGGAAAATTCAACTTCGTAATTATACAAATGATTAGGAATCATTTCCCATGAATGGAGGAAGCTTTCCCCACCAAAATCCCTTGATTAGTGGAATCTGGTCTTCAATTCTAGGAATCTACATTAAATGGCAGGGAACACATTCCTAGATTTTCTCAATCATTGGAGTTCTACAATCTATTTCATAAGTCCATAATATATTGTTGATTTATTATTTAATAGTGATCCTACTGTAGTAGGGAGAAAGTCCTAAATTATATCCTCCTCCAAATCTTCATAATCTGTCCAATATTCTCATAATATTCCACAAAAATAAATAATATTAGGCACAAATATGCAATTATTCATAAACCTTCATAATGAATGTATTAAAGTTAAAAATACATTATCTAATGCAAAAAGAGAGGTTTAATGTGTTGAAGGATGGTCATAGGCCTTAATTTAATTTTAATTTAGATGCATGGGCCTTAATTTATGTCTAGTTTAGAGGCCCATCATACCCCCCTGCTAAAATTGTTGCTCATCCTCTGAGAAACTTAGTGACCTCATTGTGCCTCATCCATGGCTCTCGTGGCCTCTCTCTTGTGCATTAAGAATCTTGGTTGTAAGTTCTGCAAGGACAAGCCCAAAAACATATTTGTGCAAAGAAAAATAAGTGTTTCTTGAGACCATTATATTTCTTTCTTACCCTTATTCAAGATGGGTTCTTGAATATTTTTCAGTTTATCAAGGTCTTCCATATCCTTATCAACCTTCTGCTACCTTGTTCCACCATTTGGACACCTCTAAAACCTTCAAACTGCCTTTAGATGAGAACTAGGACATCTTGTAGTAATTCCTGTCAAAACTGCAACAAACCATGTTAAAACTACAAGAAACCCTTTTTGAGCATAAACAATATTCTAAGCCTAGGATAGAGCCTCAACTTGAATCCCATGCCTTTTTCCCATTTTTAGGCCTTGGAAAAAAGCTAGAAAGAGATTGGAGACCTCTTGGAAAACATCTTTTCATCACTGCAGTTTGAGTTTTGTTTTGATGGTGAATACCTCATTTTCTTTTGTTGCCTTCTTCTTCTCTCTTGTGGCCTAGATGACTGCCTAATGGCCTTGGAGTTCTCTGTTTTGATTAGGTTTCTCTTAAGCTCTGCCATCTTGGGGTTTAGCATAGTTTGTTCATTTCTTCCTTCTTGTAGCAACATTCTTCTTTCCTGTAGTATTCATTCCTCTTCTTTCAGTGTCTTTTAACTATATGGGAATGATGAGAAATGATGAAGATGGATTGGATGATGATGCTAGGGCTCAAAGGGAGTAGTGTAGGTTTGTGAAAATGGAGAGGATGCTCCGTTTTTTTTTTCAAGAATGAAATCGGATGGATGAATGATGAATAGATAGTGAATATGAAGTGGATGGAGGGCTTGGAGTGTTGTGGCAACTTTGGCCTTTGTAGAAATTTCTTCTTTTTACTGCTGTCCTCATTCCTTGAAATCATCACTCTTCATAATTTGACTTTTCAACCTTGCATGGGTGAAGGCGGCTGAGATTGTTGACCCATCCTTAGCTTATAAAACCTCATCTCTCATGCATTGACAATAAATTTCTAACTATAATATGCTCAAGAGAAGAGGTCAAGAATATTGCATACATGTACCTACCTGATGGCCTTCCTGTAGATGCTGTTTGTTGGAGAGTGAAATCCGTTCTTGTATTTTCTCCATGTTTTTTTCTCTTTTTTCTCTGATGTTGTTCCTTGATGTGCAGGTACTGGATGGTGATGTTGATGAATCCTCATTGTGACGGTGGGTTCCCTCTTGTTAAATCCCCTTGTCATTTTTCTTTGATGGATGTGGAGGGTTGAATATATCTCCTTATCAAATTTAATGGATGAGGAATTTTAGATGAAAATTTTGTGTATACAATTCCCCTAGACTACAATATTTTTCAACATAATAGAAGGATTTTATATATTCTTTTCACTTGGAAAAATGTGGGAAAGTTCAACTCCTACCTCCTTATCACTCTCTGATGAAGCCAACCTCTGTTTTTTCATTTTAAAAATGCCCACTGCCAATCCTGTAGGTGTTGTTCTATATCTTGTAGGATCTCCTGTAGGATCCTGTAGGTTTTTAGGGAATCCTGTAGGTTTACAGGACAACCTTTTTTTTTGTCCATATCTCCCAAATGGTAGAATGGATTGACCTGAACTTTCTGAGCATGTTTCCATCATCGTTTTGTGAGCTGGTTTCATAACACCTCTCCATAAAACAAATTTGGTCAATGGATGCACGGATCTCAAGAAAAAACTAAAAATGGTTGAAGGTGATGGAGGCCTATTTCTTGGAAACCGTGCACTAGAATTTTCTAAAATTTCTTGGGCATGTTAACATCATCCATATGCATCTACCCATGAAACAACTTTTTAAATGGATGCATGGATATCGAGAAAATGTAAAAATGGTTGTAGGTGATGGAGGTTGCTTTCTTGAAAATTGTGCACTGTAATTTGCTGAAATTGCTTGAGCATGTTACCATCATCCATATGCATCTCCCCCTTAAACATCTTGGGAAATTGATGCATGGTTTTCAAGTTATGGAAAAAACAAATTTATGCTCTATGTATTTTTGTATCGTGTAGTAATATAGAGTATCTTGTAGTTTTTTAGGACAGCAAGTAAACTGAATGGTAAAAGCTTGAGAATGATGGGTGATGCTAGAAATAGATGAGGGTGATGGATTGGCATGGTCTTGGCCTTGTTGGAGCATTTGAGCAAAGGAGGAGAAAGACATAATTTGACTTCTTTTGACTAGGTTTGACCTATTTTTTTCTTTTCTTTGGTGCCAACTTGTTTTTGTTCCTTGGAGGTACATGCATTCATCAGAGAGATACATGAAGCAAATAATTTTTTTATTTTTGCGTTTTTTCTCTCTTCTAGGCCTACTAGCCGCCTCAAGGAGGCTTTCAGCTAGTAGGTCTGCCTAGGTGCTTCAAAGGAGGTTTTCAGCTAGGATCTTTTCTTTTTTCCTCTTTTTTCTTTTTTCCCAACCCATTGACTGTCTCATGGAGGTTTTAATAAGTCAGCCAATCTGAGGCACCTCAAAGGAGGTTTTCACCTGAGATTTTTATTTTTTCTCTTATTTTTATTTTTTTTCTACCCTACCCTACTTGAAGAACAAAATCACTTTCAAGTATAAGAATGCTTCCAATGGATCCATTTGCACACCAAGATGACAAAAAAACTGATGTGCAGGCTTGAAATGTATGCTTTGACATGTACCTGAATTTGAGTGATCAAATGTTTTGACTTTGATGTTATCAAGCACAATTGAAGAAGAGAGTATTGTTGCAACTTAGTGACTGTCTGGAACCATATTTCAATATGGTTGTGATGACTCTGGTCCACTTGCTAGTTTGGACCATCTTGGATGTCTTCTTCTACCATGACCTTCAAGTCCTCCTCTTTTTGTTGATTGATCTCTTGAATACATCGAGGATTTGATGGTAACCATGTGGGAGTTTTCTCAATCTCTGATTTTGATGTCTTTTCTTCATTAAGTGCAACCCATGATTCTTTGATCTTCTCTTTTGAATCTTCTTCTTCTGGATGTAGTACTTCAATGATATCAAGAGAATCTCTTTTTTGCAATACTCTTCCTGAGCTATGATGAATACCATTGAGCTCAAGAGGAGATGTTTGGAAGGGTTGTACCCCAGCATTGTAAGTGGGTTGAGCTACTTCCATGTGTGGGTTTGGAAATGGTGGTACAGGTAGTTGAGTGGGAGTGTATATTTGATATGGATGTGGTTGGGGTCGTGGTTGTGGTGGAGGTGAATTGTAAGGATAACATGGATTAAGGTATGGAGGATATTGAGGAAAATACTTAGGATATTGTGGATGGCTGCCATCAGTTCCTTGCCAACCTTGTCGCCAAGATTGGTTTTGGGGTTGAGATGGCCAATGTTGCCAAGGAAAGGGTGTGTTCCAATTACTTTGAGGTGGATATGCATAACCTTGAAATTGTGAATTATGCTCTTGCATCATATTAAGCTGAATAGGCTTCCATGGTCCTCTTGGAGCTACATAACATCGTTGCATTGGTGATTGATTTTCTCCATTGTCCTCTTGGTAAACTTCTTTCAACCTTAGTAATCATGGAAAATGTTTAACATCATGTGATTCTGCAACACAAATATCAACATTTTATTTTCCTTCATCTTACATTCTTAACATTTCTACTTGTTTTGTTAGATTGCCAAGAATTTTTGTTTTAAAATCATCAAACAAATTTCCAAGTTTAGCTTGACTTACCGATCTTGATGCTGATTTACTTACTCTTGTCTTTCCTCTTGATATGTGTTTGCATGTTTCATAAATTTCTTCAAATGATAATTGATATACATCACATCTACTCATGAGATCAAGAATATCAATCCACTCATCCCTAATTGTTCTTAGTAAGAGGGTTTTTTGTGTGTCGGATCCTAAATGATGCAATTTTCCCCTCTTAACATTATCCATGAACCTCTCTATTAGATCCTCTAGACTCTCATCTTCTCTTTGATTCATTATAAATATTTCTTCTGTAAGATCCTGATCTTTATATATTTCTAGAAATGTATTTTTCATATCATTCAATGATCTTATTGAATTAGTCCCTAAAGTCATGAACCGTTTAAGAGCCCTATACTTCAATGTTGCTGGAAACAATCTCAATATTTGAGTTTTTAATAAGTAACAAGAAGATCTACAAGAAATTTCAAATTCAAAGAGAAAGGTTTTTAGATCCTCTGACCTTAGACCATGGAATTTTGGAAAAAAAATGGAGGGATGTTCTTCATGTGCATGCTGCCATTGGTATCTTGAATGGGAAATCCGAGAGGATCTTCCTCATTGTCATCATCTCCATCCATTTCTTCTACATTCTTTGTCATCTCTTCTTCTTGTACCTACAAAAGTGGATGGTGATGTGGCTCTTACTGCACTACGTGATCAAATGGGGGGGTGGGTTGGTGTTCGAAATTTTTTGTTTTTATGATTGCATGAAAACAATAATGCAATCCAGTTCTCTACTTTTGAAATGAAATATGCCTAATGTAATTATTTTTTTTGTTTTTGCAAAAATTAAAAAGAAATGAATCAACTATGGAAGAAAACAATGCATACTTTGACACCTCCCTAGCAACAGTGCCAAAAAGTGATGAGCCTCAGTATTGCAACAAGAATGTTGCAACTCCCAAGGTTACCGACTTTAATTATCAACCCAGGTTTCATACAAACTTAAGAGGTATCGGCACTATATGTGCAACATACAATGTGTCCTTCCTTTGTTGTCATGATGTAATGGATTGCATGTATTGAAGTCAAATCCTAAACTAATTGAAGAAAATGAAATGTTCAAAATGGAACCTTAACCTATTGCAAGAAAGAAAGTACAAGGAAAGAAACCTATTCAAATTCCATAAAGATCATGAACTAAATGTGAAAGAATCCTATCTTGAGCCTATTTATCATATGTGATGATTTAAACTAACCGAGCATAAAATATGATCTAGAGAGTACTAACTATTGTGTGCATGTGTAAATATAAAAGAACTCATTTTTTAAAATCTTTTTGATTTATAAATGCAAATGGTAATCTTTCCTTAATCTTTGGTAGGGGAGACAAGTGTGGAGCAAGAGGGTTAAAATGGTCTTGATGGCATGGAGGTCAAGCAGAGGCCTAATCCCAACTTCAATTATGATTTTTCTCAATTCAGTCTCAAAACAGGCTTTCCTACAGGATGCTACAAGATTTCCTACTGGATCCCATTTACTACATGATGTTATAGATTTAGTATACGAAATTATAATTCATCAAATGACCAAGAAAATAAAACCCAAATTGGACGGGACAAATTTTTTTATTGACTAGGATGTCTTAGGTCCCCATTCCAGGTGGAATCACTCAAAAATACCTCTGTTAACCCATGCTAAAAAATAGCGCAAAATTACTAGTCGAAAATCTAGAAATTCGAGAACTAATGAGCTAGTAAATCTATAAAATGCCTAACATAATCAAGTGAAAATTCAATGGGGTAATTTTTGTTACGAACTAGAATTTTTTTTTGATCTTATGCAAGTGAAACCAACTCGATTGAAGCTCGTTAGCATGCTTTAAAAAATAGTAGAAATTTATTGTTCTTTGCCACAAAGGAGTTCCAGAAATCTAGATTTGGGAATAAGAAAGCTAATCCAAGTAGCTCAATGATTACTATGACCTTACAAATATTTTCCAAGGATGAAATGATGCTTGTAATCTTGCAAAAAAACTTAAATTAACGATTTAACTCAATCCTACAACAAGAAATCATTAATACTAAATGCAGAAGTAGAAAGAAATAAAAACAAGCGATGTGTGTGAATAAGAGTGAAAAGAATAAAAAAAAATGATACAAAAGGGCTTTGAGGCTCATGGGATGGCCAAGCCTAAGGAAACTCAGAGACCTATGGAAGAGAACAAGATTTAGAAGCTGAACATGACACCAATCTTCATTATTTTCATCAATACAATTACGTCACTGCAAGAAAATACAATGGAACTGCATAAATACAAGTTCTCTCCACAAGAACACTAATGTAAATCTCCCCCTAGAGGGAAATTGGACTTGGTACTTATATGAAATGATTAGGAATCACTCCCCATAAATGGAAGAAGCTTTCCCCACCAAAATCCCTTGATTAGTGGATCTGGTCCCCAATACTAGGAATCTGCATTAAACGACAAGGAACACATTCCCATATTTTCTCAATCGTTGGAACTCCACAATCTGTGCCATAATTCCATAATATCTTGTTGATTTATTATTTAATAGTGATCCTCCTGTAGTAGGGAGCAAGTCCTAAATTATCTCCTCCTCCAAATCTTCATAATCTACCCAATATTCTCATAATATTCCACAAAAATAAATAGTATTAGGCACAAATATGAAATTATTCATAAACCTTCATAATGAATGTATTAAAGTTCAAAATACATTATCTAATGCAAAAAAGAGAGGTTTAATGTGTTGAATGATGGTCATATGCCTTAATTTATGTCTAATTTAGAGGCCCATCGGTTATTTAAGACATATTATAGGTGATCAGAGTAAATTCATCAAACTTGAGGAAGACAATAGAGGAAAGGTAATTCTTGGTAACAATGCATCTACAAGAATTATTGGAAAAGGGAAAATCATCATTGATAATTGAAGAGGTAAGGCTCAAAATGTTTTTCATATGGAAGGACAGAAACATCATCTCTTGAGTGTTATTGAAATGTGTGATCAATGGTATGATATTAAATTTAGTTCCAAGAGATGTGAAATCATAAATGATGATACAAGAAATTAACTGGTGATAAAGGATAATAGAAATCAAGGAAATGAATACATTATTTGTGAAGAAGAAATAAAAAAAATGTTGTATGGAAAATATAGAAGAGAATTGGCTATGACAGAAAATATTTGGACACATCCGTTTTGATAATTTGGTAAAGGTTACAAAATCACATACCATAAAGGGCATGCCTAAAATATCAAAGCCTCATAATTCCATCTATAAAGTATGCCAATTTGGAAAACAAACCAAAGTCTTTTTCAAAGAAAAAGAATATTCTACATACAAGCCTCTAGAAATCATTCACATTGACCTCTATGGGAGAGCCAATACTCGAACTTTGAAACTTGAAAGGTATGTTATGTTTTTAATTGATGATCATACAAGAATTACTTGGGTTTCCTTGTAAAGAAAATTAAAAATCTTTTGAAAACTTTAAAACCTTGAAGGCTCTAGTAGAAAATGAAATTAATCTAAATATTAAATATCTAAAAATTGATAGAGGAGGAGAGTCCGCTTCACATGAGTTCATTGATTTCTATGAACACCATGGAATTAGAAGGAAAATCGTTGTTGCAAGAACTCCATAAGGAAATGGTGTGATTGAAAGGAAAAATCAAGTAGTAAAAGAAATGCCCAAATCCATGCTCTTTGAAGCTTAGTTACTAGGAATATTTTGGGGAGAAGTAGTGTATATGGTAGTCTATATCTTGAATAAAGCTCAAGTAAGGGTAAATGATCATTAGAGAAATTTTGAGGTAAAAAATGGGCCTCAAAACAAAAATGTACAACAAAAGTCAACTTTATAAGAGTCAATACGATTCAATATGATGATGTAAGCCATGGGGGATGATTCATCATTTTTTGAGCAAAAAGTTAAAAATATAAAAATAGAAGCCTACTTTTTCAACTCATATTTTCAACTTACCTCTCTATGATTTTACTCAAATTTCAAGTGGGAGCACTCATTATTTTTCGTGTAGTAGGGTCCACCGAAAGTATGCAACATGGGTACTCATTGGATGCAAAATTAGATTTTGCATCCAATGAGTGCTCTCGCTTGAAATTTGAGTAAATATGGAGATAAGTTGAAAATACAAGTTGAAAGAATAGTTTTTTATTTTTTCCATCCAAATCTTGATGAGGTGATCTAATATTATTTTATTATTTCCACTATTATTTTATAATATTCCTTAGGAAGCCCATTTTAGAACTCAAAATTTCTCTAATGAAAACTTCCTATAAACTATGGGAAGTTAGACTAGTCATAGTCAAACATTTCAGTGTTTGTAAAAGAATGTTACATTAAGGTAAAAGATGATGATTTAGGAAAAATCAATTCCAAAGATGATGGAGGAAATTTTCATGGATATGCCTATAAAAGCAAAGGATATAGATGTTACAACAAAAGGAATTGAAAGGTTGTTGAAAGCATTGATGTAAAAATAGATGAAACTTTGCCTCGAGCCCAATGAAAACCAATTATCTACCAAGAAGAAAAAGCATATGGAAATCAAAATGAAGAGCATGATGAGGAACAAAGAGAAGAAGGTGATCCATTGCATTCAAAAACAGCATCAATATATTTCAAAAAAAACCATCGAGATAAACAAATTATGGGAGATAAGGAATTAGCAGTTCATACAAGAAGGAAGCTTGTTAGCACATCAAACCAAGAGGACTTAACTCGTATCTCCTTGATGGAGCCTTAGAATTTTCCTTATTCCAATCAAGATGAACGTTGGGTTAAATCCATGAACGAAGAACTGGATAAGATTGAGAAAAATGAGACATGGGAATATGTAACAAGACTAAAGGAAAAAAATGTGATTGGAACCAACTGGGTTTATTAAAAAAAAAAAAATTGAATCAAGATAGATAGGTAGTAAGGAGCAAGGAAAGACTCATATGTAAAGGATATGCCCAAGCTAGAGGTGTGGACTTTGAGGAGACATTTGTTCTAGTAGCTATACCTGAAGAAATTTGGATGCTCTTGGCTTTTGCATCTTTTAAAGAGTTCAAAATTTTATCAAATGGAAGTAAATTCAAGATTTTTTAATGGAGATTTGTAAGAAGAATATTATGTTGAGAAGCTAGAAGGACTTCAACTATCACAAGACAAGGATCATGGATATAGACTAAAGAAATCTCTCTATGGTTTGAAATAAGAACCTAGGGCCTAGTACTCTATGTTAATTTTTCAAGTGCTTTATGTTATGTCAGTTACTTTTAGCCCAATTAACTTCTTCAATAAGAAATATTTTCAACAATAATTAATTCTTCCACTAATCAACAATACATGACAACGGAAGAGTAAATGCAATGACAATAGGAGACAATCAACACATCAACAAGAGACATTGATTTGGTCAAAAACCTTGGAAAACCCCCACAAGGGGGAAACCATTTGAAATTATTCTTATATTAGATTGTCATAAAATATTTAGTGGAGAGTACAATGAGAAATATACATCAATGAGAGTCAAAGTCAAAGGATTTGACTATTAGCCAAGTCAACCAACCATAAATTCAATATACCAATGATGAAAAGTAAAATTTGGTCAACTGTCAAAAATTTGCAATTCTATCCAAGACAACAATAGTCAACGTGCCCTAAACAATCCACAACAGTCAATGGTCAACCCTCCAAGAAACTTGGTCAAAGCAACAATAGATGCAACATTGAATGTTGGTTAAATTTAGCCCAAAACAGTCAAAGATATCCCAGTCAAACTTAGTCGAAGGAGAGAGAGATTGTTGCAGTCAAATTCTACAATTTTCCTATGATCAAATCAGAATTCAATGCTAGTCAACCTACCTAGATTTCCTTGGTTCCCATGCTATTCAACTCAACCTGAAAATATCAAACTTTTCCTAGTCAGAGCAAGTCAAACCATGAAGAAAATCTTAGTCAAACAAAAGTCAAACTCTCCCAGCAAAATTGTTAATGCAGAAATTTCATGATTGCATGATAAAGACGGGTGACAAGTATTTTTTGTTCATTTTACTCATTATCTTTGACATCAAAAAATTATTTTGCATTATCGGGGTCACAATTTTTGTGTCACGAGATAGTGCAATGCCAACACTTTTCTGTAGTTGCAATATTTATATGTGCAATGAATTATGTACAAACCTTCTAATAGTCGTTTATAAAATTGTTCCATATTACTAGCCTCACCATAGATTTTGTGAGTTGGAAAGGATGCGCAACTTGAGAAACTTTGCAATGTGGAAAGATTTACTTTTGCAAGGTGGTACGATTAGAACATGTGGTCGCATTAACCGTGCATGTCACTTGCGGGCACAATGTAAATAAGTGCTACATAGTAGCTAGTACCTGTCACTTAGTTTAAATATAGCTAAATTGAAGTAAAATATCCCATCTTGCAACAAAAGAGAATTTCATTTAGGCAAAAAAAAATGTAATAGTATTTGATGAATTTATTATTTATTATTTTTTTTTATTCCTACTTGATGTTAGTAAATGGAATATTTTAATAAATATTTTATTAGTTATCCTACCGTTGAATGTAGTTGTAATAATTTTTCATATAGTTGCATCGTGAAATTGGTTTGTTTCTCAGGTTACCGCTTTTCATATTCCCTGAAATTCCATAGTTCTAATGAAACATAGATTTTCAAGTTCAAAATGCTTAGCTTAATAAAATTCAATCATTCAAGGATAATATTCAAAATCTTACTTTGTCTAACATAATTTAAGCTAACTGTATTTGGACACTTCTTTTACATATTGTGACCAACTTAGCAGAGATGAATCGAGCCCCTCACATGTGACTAAAAAAACAACGTTACATACATGAATGAGTGGTAACATTATATTAAATTATCACTACTCTAAATGCCATATAATTTAAATATATGTATTTTAATGTATTAAAATTATATATTACATTACAAAATATAGTTTTCATTCTAAATTATAAATGAATATTAAATACAAATATAAACCATTGTAATTACTATAAATGTGATAAAATAACATCATCGTATTAATTAATTTTTAAAATCATTTAAGCAAATTTGAAAGTGAAGTTGTTATTGTTTTACCCGTGAGTTTGTTATTAACTTGCACTTGTAATGCATCCCATTTTATACATAACAACCATGGGAATTTAACTAAACACTCTACAAGTAAAAACCAAAGGTGTTCGATGAAATGCCATGTGTAGTAATCAAATTATTCAACTCGTTGAAGTTTTATGGTATCTTATGAATCATGTACAACTGTAACCTTTGTTGTAATAAATGCAACGCTAAAAAATAGCAAAATTCAATCCATAATATTAAACTATGGATAAAGTTGTTGAGATTTTCTGTTTTATTTAATTTAGCAAAAATCTCATGTAGGTGACAACAATAGGATTAGTTGCTATATTAGCTCCATTATTCTTGAGGAGGAGTTAATGCATCCTATATCTGTTGTGAGAGAATTTATGATTCAGTTTTATACTCCAGCTATAAAGGAAATGTAAGCCCGTAGAGGAGATGTATGTAGAAAATAGGGTGAGCTGAGAGTATGTGTGAAGACTTAAATTGTTGTAATATCCTGTTGAATAATAAGATTTTTGATTCCTCTGTTTGGTGGATGTAGCCCAAATTGGTTGGGTGAACCACGTTAAATCTTTGTGTTATTTTTTTTATGATTTTTATGTGCTGTGTATGCCTGTTAAATTTCCGCTGCACATTGTTTGCTCCAACAATTGGTATCGGAGCATGTTGTGGAGCTGGTACGTGTGACAGAGACGCCAAGTCTGCTGCAGAAGGTGGAGATTTTTTGTTGGCGCCGTTTTGGCACAAACAGTCGCGCCAATTTTGAGTTAAAGAAGGGCTGGCGTGGTTTATTCAGTAATAGTCGCGCCCATTAGCACAGAAGATTCAGGAACAGTCGTGCTGGCGCGCCAGAAAGAGCTATTGGCACGGAGACGAAAGGGTTAATCACGCCAATTTAATGCCTCTCATGGATTTTGTTTCAGGTGCGGGTATTCCGCAGTTGAGGAGCTTCAGGCATTTTTCCCTCTGGTAAAACTGCATTTTTTTTGGTTTCTGAAGTTATAATGACATGGTACGACAGAGGCATTTTAGTATAAGGTAAAGGCATTTGTTAAATCACAACTTCATTTATTAAAAGTTGGAATTGGAGATTTTGTTTGTTACAACATGGCAAAAACTCAAAGTGCTCATTTTGAGATCGAGAAGTTCAATGGCAAAAACAACTTCGAAATCTGGAAAGTGAAGATGCATGATCTACTTGTGCAACAAGGTGTGGCGAAGGCATTGTTGGGAAAATCCAAACAGCCTTACACCATGACAGATGATGAATGGAGCGATTTGGATGGAAGAGCACTGAGCGGTATTCAACTGTGTTTGGCAGATGATGTTTTGTTTAACATCGTGTCAAAGAAAACTGCTGCTGGTTTGTGGACAAAGTTGGAGAAGCTGTACATGACAAAATCCTTAACCAATAGGATTCTTCTGAAGCGACAATTGTACAGTTTGTGCATGAAGGAAGGTACAGCTATTACTGATCATTTGAATGTCTTTAATACTCTCTTGGTGCAATTAGAAAGTATAGAAGTAACATTTGAATCAGAAGATAAAGCTATAACTTTATTATGCTCGTTGCCCGAGTCATGGGATCATTTTGTTACTTCTATAAGTCTTAGTATATCAGAAACCCTTGAATTTGATGATGTTGTTGGAGCTTTGTTGTCCGAAGAGACAAGGAAGAGGTCAAATTCAAAAACCTCTACATCGGAAGCAATGATGGTCAGAGGTCGTTCTAAAGAAAGACAGTTCAGTAAGCACAATGAGTCGCGTTCAAAATCGAAAGGGAATAAGAGTAAGGTAAAGTGCTGGTTTTGTGGAAAATTGGGACATTTGAAGAAGGACTGTTGGAAGAGACAGCAAACATCCAAAGAAGACTCTTCAACAGAGAAGAAAGAAGCAAACACGACAGATACAGGTTCGGCATCCAAGACAGGTATGAATGATGAAGTGTTATCAGTTGATTTGTCTAATCATGATCAAGATTGGTTGTTAGATTCTGGTGCATCAAATCACATCTGCATTCATAGAGAATGGTTTAAAACTTATAAATCAGTTAATGATGGAGTAGTTTACATGGGAAATGATGTCACATGTAACATTGTGGGAATTGGAAGCATCCAGCTTAAAATGTTTGATGGGACAAATAAAATTCTAACTGATGTAAGACATGTACTTGAACTAAGGAAAAATCTCATTTCACTAGGAGTACTAGACACTAATGGATATAAACTTTTATTCAAGGTGGAATAATGAAAGTTTATAAAGGAATTTTACTAGTAATGAAAGCAAAGAAGGTTGGAAATATTTTTCAGTTAGAATGAAGAATAGAATCAGATCATGTTTCTACAATGTCTGAAAACGACAGTAATTCTATTCGTTTATGGCATCAAAGGTTGATCCATATGAGCGAAAGAGGTTTAAAGATTTTTTTTGATCGTAAGTTACTTCCTAATTTAGAGTCTGATAAGTTAGATTTCTGCAAACATTTTCTGTTTGGGAAACAAAGCAAGCAGAAGTTTAAAATTGGAAAACATACTAGTAAGGGAATCCTTGATTATATCCATTCTGATGTTTGGGGTCCGTCTCCTACAACCTCATATGGAGGTTCGTCATATTTTGTATCTTTTATTGATGATTTCTCTAGAAACGTGTGGGTCTACATGTTAAAGAAGAAGTATGATGTGTTTACAGTTTTCAAACAGTTTAGAGCATTAGTTGAAAACATCACTGGAAGAACCATTAAATGTTTAAGAACTGACAATGGAGCTTTGTTTTTTTATTAAATCATATTGTTTTATTAAATATCTGCACTACCCACTGTACATGGCATGTGCAGTCCTGATCCGCCCGGCTATTGCCTCTGGATTCCTTTTGAATCAATGGTGTTGGGTTTGCTAGACGATCCAACGGTTGTGGATGGCTCAATGTTCGTTCACATTCCTTGGTATCAATTCGGGGACTCATTCATCCGTTGTTTCTCTTGGTTCGCTGCTCGGTCTGCTGCTTCCGTCCATGGTCTTTGCTCTTCGCTTCGATCCAGGTTCCTATGCAGATTGTGAAGGGCGTGTTGGCGAGATAAATCGTTCTTGCAGACAAGACTGATCTCCCTAGTATCAACAGATATCTAGCAACAAGAAGGACAAGAAAATCTACCTTTCTCTAAACATATTGCGATTCATTAATAAAAACTAAAGAGGTGTTTTAGACCCTACCTTAAGTCCAACGCTAGTTTGTGGCAGCCATGCTTCAATCGTCCGAAAGAGTTTCCTTTTGAGAACCTGCAATCACAAACAAGCACACATCAAATAACACCTACATAGCTAATATAATAAATCATATTCATCATGGTGATCAAGGAATCCATGAAATAAACCATAAAACACAGCTTATTGAGAAAAATAAACTTGATTGTATTAACTTTGAAAATAGAAGAACTTTACAACCTTTGGTGCCTTGATGTTGTACAAGCTCCTCCCAGGGTCCGAAACAGGAATCTCCTCTACTTTGACAAGCCTCACACTCTTCCAAATGAGATCAAATGAGATCTTTCTAGATAATGAGCTGAAGTCGATAGAAAGCGATCTGTCATAAGCAAGCCCACAACACGAATTCATAGATCAAGTTTGAAAAAATATATTGGCAAGGACTAACATAGGGATGGTCAAGATGGATGACAAATATTTTGCAGATGAATAGTTTATTTGAACTAACCTCTTGAACACATAACGACACTGCAGATGGTTTGGTAACAATTGACCCAAAGCTAATACCCAGAAACCGGCTGAAGACTTTCAATATGGTTTGATTAACTGTTAGGCAAAGGATTTCCCAACCCAGGTGAAAAAAAATTGTTGTGTTCAAGAGTGGTTAAATGCTTTTCTAAAACACAGAGTATAACAAACAAGTTCATTTTTCTCTCTTTCCCCCACCATTTCTGGCAAGTACTTCTTTATTTTTGACAAGCTTGAGGAGGATAACATTTGCTTGGTTATAAGCTCATCCTTCGGATGAATCCAACTTAGTTTAAAATTCGAACCCTAAGAAGGAGCGGTTCGTTCCTGTTTAAAATTGAATAGGTCCTTTACTATTTAATTTTAACGAGTCCGGTATAGGAAAAACTCGCTGTTTTTCAATTTTAGGGAGTCAGAACAAAAACTTAAGAAAACTCCATGGATGTCCTTTTTCATAAATTTGTGTCTCCCAAGCCCGAAAAAAGTATAAAATAATACTTGAGCGAACCGCTTGACCATTACGATCAAGGAGTACTTTTCATAATTAGTGTCCCTGATCCAAAAAAGTAAAAAAGTGATCAAAGACGCGTCATTTTATAACCAATATCGAACTTGAAACGACAAAATCTCGACAATCTTTTCATGTTTATACGGTCAGAAAAGAGCTGGAAGTGGACCGTCCTTTTAATTCTATTTTAATGAGTTTAAAAGGGAAAAAATCGGCAATATTTTCATATTTTACGAGTCAGAAAAGAGCTTAAAGAGGACTCTAATGTTTTTTGTTGAAAATGATCAATTTTCCCTGAAAATCCAATATTCTGCACAAAAACTCAAAACATTACTCATACCTATTTAAGATAAATAAAAATGCATCAAAAAGTTACCTTTTTAAAGTAAAAAATAAATAAATTAAAAAGTCATTTATTCAAAAAAACTTATAAAAAGGGCTTTTGTAAATTCATTTTTACCGTTTGACTTCAGAGTGAGAAGAGAGAGCTTTTGAGTAAGAAACTTCCTGTGAAGATTGCGGAAAATCTGTCTGTTGGAATCGAAAACCGTCAGCTCCAGGTAACCCACATCATCTTTATCTTTCATTTCAACCGTTTTCATTTCATTTTAGGGCTTCAAATTTGATTTTTTTAAAGGAAAATTTGTTTTAGAAAAATGCTCGCAGGGGTCCGCAGGTGCAACATGTGGTGCCTACGGACCCTGACTTTTGTCTACAAAGGAAAAAGTCATAGTTTCGCACCTGTCGCTAAGGACGAGTGCAGACCTATGCACTGTCCCTAACTAGTGGGTGCGGACCCTGCGAAATAGGTTTTAAAACTTCAATTTTTCCATTTCCGCCAAAAAAAAAAATTGAACTAAATTGTTCTAATATGTCTTTTGTGTAATGTAGGACATACAAAATGCCTATTTGGAGGGAACGTGAGCACAAAGATGTGGACCTAGCCGCAATAAATCATCAACCCACATTGGATGCATTAAGAGCATGCAGACTATTTAAATTCTGAGCCATACTCGGCATGAGGGCCCAAGTAGACTTTTTGCAATGGCTGGTAGATAGGTGGAACATACAGGACTAATGTTTCATGATTGGTGGCCACCGGCTCGAAATTGAGCTGGAGGACATATATTTTTTGACTAGTTTTCCCAAAAGAGGTGAACAATTATCTCTTTTCGAGACTAGGGCAGGTGACCAGTTTGTCGCTAGTCTCCGATTGGAGTTTTGCAATGAACAAACAGCGGACAAACAGATCAATATCAAAACTATCGCCCGTCCTGAACTTAAGGTTATCGCGTTCACTGTCACCAGACTATGTGGGAGTGCAGCATTGCATGTAGCTACTGGATCTCAGATGCGAATGGTAGTAGACTGTTATCAAGGTACCATCTTCAACTGGTGCGAAGCTGTGTTAGTGAATGTAAAAGACCAATTAACTAGAGAAAAGAACGGACAACTAAAAAACTTTGGATATGGTTTCTTGGTTGTGAGCTTTGGTCTAGAGAGGGTCCCGATGTTGGTCCCACAGCATCTTTCCATTGAGGCTGGACTTCCCCAAGAGCCTAGGATAATGCATTGGGTTGCAGTGATGGCCCATCATCCTGAGGAGGGTTCAGAGGTTGTTCAATTTCCACATGAGTATTTTCGTTGGTTGGGGAACCAAATTTTTGTGATTCAGGATTTTCCATATGCTGAGATGGATTATCATGGTGACCCAGACATGACTCTTCCACCAGGAGAGCAGTGGGATGATTCAGGTAAAATCATTCTCAACATTTTCTAAGTTTTAACTAATTTTTTTTTTTAAATCGTACAAAACTGATAATAAAAAGTTTCAAACGCAGATGTGGGTCCAGGACGACTAGCCGCTCTCCAGCCCTATGAGAGGAGACACCCAGCTACAGCAGTACCGGCCCCACGGGACCAATCTACAGAAACCCTGACCGAATTGGAAAATCATCTAGAGTGTTTGACAGTAGATATTCCAAAGACTAGCATAGATGATATTCAGCGTTACGTGATTGGGGTCCCAGGACCTTTTAGAAGGTTCCTTTGTAGGGTGGCCCAAGCATTGGTTTCTTATCGTGATCATCATCAGTGATAGGATGATCGCTTTTGTAGACTCATACGACATTTTTTCTTTTTTGTATTATCATTTTTGCCGATCATAAGGTGTTTTTCAACCTATGATCGAAGACGATGTATATTTGACACACTTCTATGCTATGATATATCACTATTACTCGCTACCTTGTATAACATGTTATGGAATGTTTTTAAATTTACTGTTTGATTATTGCAAATGTCTATTTAACATTCGAGAAGCAACTGCATCTGCTAATGTATTTAAATATCTTGGAATATGCTGATATTCAATGTAGTCAAATTCACGTTCCAAGAGACGAACTCTCAAGAATAATCTTAATAACACTGGATTTCTAATGGCATAAACTCTGTTAAGCTATAATACAACGAGTTCAGAATCTAACCTAACAATCAAACTCCGAATCCCAAATGATATGGATTCAGATAATAACTCAATCACTACACTATACTCTACAATGTTATTCGTTGTTCGACTGAGGCTTACCCCATGCATAGATACCAACTCATAAGAGGGTGAATAGATAACCCAAGCTGCGAAAGAAATGTTCCATGTACTACGACCAACACCATCAGCAAAACCAATGTATGTTTGAAGAGATGTCGACATCTGCAATATCAAGAGTAAAATCAAGATAAGCAGGAATAATGATAAAAACACCCTCTAAACTAGGCACACAATTCTAATCTAAACACACCAGCTAGAAAGAAACTAATCTAACAACGATCTCCACACCTAGATTTAAGCATAATATTTCTTCAGATAAAGACCATTTCTGGGTTTACCCAAAGAGAGAACGTCAAAATCTACCAATTCATAGGCCCCTTTTTCCAGATTTCGCTTAACAACATAAGGACCATGCCACATAGGTACAAATTTTCTAGCCCCTAGCTTATCGTTTGCTTGATCGTATAGTAAGACTAGGTCTCCTTCTGAAAAATTACAAGGTGTAACATTTTGATTGTACTGAGCTTTTATTCGTTTGGCATGAGTTTTGATTACTAATGTAGCGTCACGTCGATTCTCATCTAACTGAACTAAGTAAAACAAACATTTCTCCTCTTCAGAAGTGGCTGGGAGTAATTCTATGGCTATTTGCAATGACGGAATTTTGCATTCAATGGGTAACACAGCTTCCAAACCATAGACTAGTTGAAAAGAAGTGAAACCAGTTGATGTTTTTATTGAGGTTCAATATGCCCAAAGTGCTGAAAATAACATGTTATGCCAATTCGACCTATGAATACCAATGATTCATTGGATCATAGTGACTAGAACTTTATTGATAGCTTCAACTAGACCATTAGCCTGTGGCTAATATGGAGTAGAACTATCGTGACGCAGGCCAAGTTGATCTATTAGTTCAGTCATCATGATGTTTCGAAAATGACTTCCATGATCAGTAATAATCGCTTGAGGAACACTGAATCTAGCAATTATATGACTAAAAACTAAAATTGCAGCAGTTTTGTCGTCTGCCGAAAATGTAGGCATCGCCTCGACCCACTTAGTAAAATAATCTACCGCAAGGATGATATACGCATGCCCCCCAGCCGAGTGAGGGTTACATGTAATAAATTTGATACCCCACTTTGCGAAAGGACCAACGACAATTATAGGGTGGAGAGGAGCAGGTGGAGCACGCATCTTACGATCAAAAATTTGACAATTGTGGCATTTCTGGACCGCATAGATACAATCTTTAAATAAAGATGGCTAGAAATAACCAGCGCGCAATATCTTTTGGGTTGTGGCATACCCAGACATATGACCACCACATGCTCCAGAGTGACAATCATTAAGAACCTTTTCAGCTTCTTCATGAGTTAAACAACGTCGGAAAACAAAATCTGCCCCACGACGATAGAGTGTATCACTAATAATATTGTATTGTTGGGATTGGAAACATATTTTTCTTCATTGAGATCGTGATATTTCAGGCCGAAAAGATTGGGTTTGGAGATAAACAATGATATCTCCATACCATGGATCAAGAGTACTGATAAGAAACAAGGATTCGTCCGCAATGGGATCTTCCCCCACAGTTTCAGTATCAGTACGCGGGAAATCACACATCAGTTCCGCAAAAACCAAATATTTCTTTGCCTTGCATTTTTCAAATTCCAAGTCAAATTCCTGTAGGATAACTATCCATTTGGAATACTTTCCCCCTAGCAACTGTTTGGTCAAAATATATATCATAGGGTTACAGTCAGAAATTATTGTAGTTTTTGTAATAAGATGTAATGACGAAATCTTTGGACAGCTTGAATAGCTGCCAAGGCCAATTTCTCCACATGCGAATATTTAAGCTCAGTCGGATTCATAGTTTGACTAAGATAGTAAATCACATGTTCACTATTGAATTCATCTTCCTGAACTAAAACCATCCCAATGGTGGAATGAGAAACAACGAGGTACAAGAAGTAATCCTAGTTGTAGTTGGGAGGATGCAATAACGGTGCATGGGTCAACGCGTGTTTAAGTGCATCAAAAGATTTGTCAGCTATCTCATCCCAAAAGAATGGAGTATTCTGTTTCAACAACCTGGTAAAACCCTTTTTTATCTCGGCGTAGTTAGGAATGAAACGACGTAAAAAGTTTGCTTGCCCTTGCAAACCTTGGAGTTGGTGAAGAGTCGAAGGAGGAGGTAATTTGACAATAGCTTCCACCTTCGAGGGATCGACACGAATGCCGGCTTTCGAAACAAAAAATCCCAGTAAACGACCTGTTTCTATACAGAAAACACATTTGTGTGGATTCAACCTAATTCGATAATGCCTACATCTCATAAATATTGCTCGTAAATGAGTGAGATGATCGGCTCTATGTAATGAATGGGTAGGTAAATCATCGAGATAAGGCTGCACAATGTGCTTGATGTCATGAAATACGTAAGACATAGCTCTTTGAAAAGTTGCTCCAGTGTTCTTCAATCCAAAAGGTAATTTGCAATAAGAAAATGTCCCCCATGGACAAATGAAATCCGTTTTTGGTTGATCAGCAGGGAGTATGTTGATTTGATTGTAACCAGAAAAACCATCCATAAAGGAGAACATTTCACTGCCGGCACAATCATCAATAATTTGATCGATATAGGGGGTTGGGTAATTGTCTTTAGGACAAGCTCGATTAATATCCCTATAATCGATACATATTCTTATCGTTCCTTGCTTTTTGTTAACAGGAACAATATTCGATACCCAATCTGTTAAGGGAATTGGATAAATGAAACCTGCTCGAAGTAATTTCTCAACTTCAGCTTTAATAGCAACAGCTTTTTGCAGATGTATCTGACACAAACGTTGCCAGACAGGTTTAGCATCTGGGTAAGTTTTAATTTCATGGACAACAATTGATGGGTCGATTCCTGGCATTTCTTCATATGACCAGGCAAACATGTCACGGAATTCTTGAAATAGGGCTTTATAAGTTTGGAGTTCATTGTCCGTACAGGAAGCACCTATATGAATGTTTTCAATAATTCTGGGTTTAACTGAAATGTCAATAGGAACCGTTCGAGAGATATTTCCCAAATTTAACTCAGAATCAGGATGTTGCAATGGATTCTGTGGTTCTTTGACATAATCAGTAGTAAAAATAGATGAAAAATCATTTTCAAAATGATCAAGCTCAGGTAAAAATGAAGATTGATGATGAAGATCTTCCCATGGTAAATCATCAAAAGTTCACGAATCTGCTCATCAGTATGAATAGGATTAGAAAATTTTGTTGAATCTGAGGTTGATATTGAAAGTGATTCTCCATGGACCACATTCATTGGATCAATTTCGGTTGAAAAAGGGTCAGAAAACGACTATACTGCCTGATATGCAATTTCAAAGGGACTCAAAGGCATCGCGCTACCAAATGAATCCACCTCAGACTCGGAAGGTACGATCCAAGGATCATCAAAAGCAATAGTTTCCGATGAAATCATATGAATAGTTGCAGTAGAAGGCAATACGTTAGGAGGAGGAAAGGAAAAAGTTCCTAGTAAACCAGAATCTTTAATCAATCCTACCCGAACATCCTTGTAAGGGATAGTTGTTTTATCGACATGTTGAATACTTTCAGAAGAGGCTGGGTCGGATGAAAAATAAGTCAGCTGGTCTATGGTAACAATCTTTCCATTATGAGGAAAATTGATAAGCCGAAAGACCAACGAAACAATAGCAGTCATAGCATAAGACCAACTGCGACCCAAGAGAAGGTTGTAATCTAGAGGGGCATCAACCACTTCCACATCTAGATTTACGGTTTTGCCTTCAACCCCTATAGGTAAATCCTGTAGAATGCCAAAAGGATGAAATCCTCAGCCATAAAAAACCTTTAGAATCATCGGGGATTGATTGAGTGTAGGAGAACCAAGCGATCTCCAACACTGGATCAACATAATACACGTAGAAGCTCCCTCATCAATTACAGTCCTAAAGCAAGGTCTGTTTTTGACTAACAATGGAATCTGGAAAGCCATTTGATGAGGTAGGCAAGGTGTACTATTCTCTAAATCGAAGATTATAAGGTTCAAATCCTGAATATCAACAGCTCTTATCGCCGACAATAGTAATTTATGCTATGCTGGACATGATTGCAGCACCTCCAAACCCGACATTGCTGAAGGGGAAATAGCTAAGTCTTCAACAATGTTATAATTCTGAGCAACTCTCGCATGTGGATTGAAAGCTGATTTCTGAAGTATACCTTTAGCAGGCAGTTTGATTACTAAGTCTAGGTTAGGTTTCTCGATCTGTAGCGGATCAGAACCAGAAGGAGTTGAAGTTGATGGGTTTGAATTAGAAGATTTTGCTTCCTTACCACCAACAGGATTTTTACTACCATAATCTTGTGATCGCGTCGCAATCCTGACATGAGACATCATCATTATGGGTTCTTCTGAGGCATTTGAGGAAGAACCAATCATCTTACTATCTTGACTAGGAAAAGGATCCTTCAAGACAGTAGGCGTTTGAGAACCTTTGACGATTTTCGAAACCTCAGCTCGATGTGGGCAGTCTCTTGTAAAATGCTCCTCGTCACAAATGAGACAAGGATAGCGAGGTTTACGTTTCTCGTCAGTAGATTCAGTTTTATCTGATTTCTCTTTTGAGTTTTGTTTATTTTTCTTCTTCCCCTTCTTTTTACCACCGGATTTTGATTTGGCCGCAGATGATTCTACAACATGAATATCGGTAGGAATTTCAGCGGAAGAGTCTCCTGTCAGGGAATCTGGTAAAGTTATAATAGGAGAAGATTTCTTCTTGCTTTTGGTACTAACTGAACCAATCATACCATCAACGGCATGAGACCCTGAAGGAGCTGCAGTTATTTGATTTTGTTTCGGAAGGTCGGGGATTTTTTCGTGTAAAGTACCTGACTATGTATAAACAAGGTCAAGGTACTGAGCTTGAGCAATTACTTTCTCTTCAATAACAACTCCTGCCTTAGCTACATCCTCGGTGATTTTAGGTAATAATGATTTAACGAACCATTCTGCTAAAATCTGGTCCGGAATAAAAACTTTCACTAAATGTCGTTTACATCGCCATTCATGAATATGATCTGAAATATATGTGGACGTTGACTATTTTAATGAAGTTAATAGTTCTATGCCATTTTGATATCTGATAGGAAACTGAAAATGAGTTAAGAAAGAAGTGGCTAACTGACTAAAATTATAAAAAAGAAGCTTGTGGTAACTCAATGTACCACTTGTCTGTAAGACCAATCAAAGTGCGTTGAAAAATATGTAAGCGAATTGAATCATCGATAATGGAATTAGATGCACACTACAGGTGATAAGTCATCACATGATTTAAAGAATCCTCTCCTGATTTACCTTCAAACTTCGGGATATCACTGGGCAACTTATTTGGCATTGGCGGCCAAAATGGAAGATAATTAATTGGATCGTTCGTAAGGCACAACAAATCAGGTAAATCCAAAGTTACTATAAACGGTAATTGACGGTTAGGGTCTCCAAAACCTTGGGTCATAAGACCAGCCTGTTATAGACATTTTTGTGCCTTACAGCATTGAGCATGAAATGTCCATAATCCAAGGGATCCAAAGTCCCTAAATGAGTTGTTCCTACCCCTAGAGGAACAAGGTCAACCAATGACAGCTTCTCCCAGAAGTTCTCCACCAAAAACCACTCAGAAACAGTCAATTCAGGATCAATTCAGAGGCTCCACTAGCTGTCTGCGCTGAAATGCAGAGATTACACTGGCTAGGTGCACTGCAACGCAGGTAGAAGCACTACCAGGGTGCGCTGAGCGGGAAATGACAAATGGCAAGTTCATTCAACGAGGTGGAAAGACCCTGGAAGCTTCCAGAATCTTCCTCAATGACACTTGCCTCAATGAATTCGACTAGTGATGAGTAAGAGGTTCTCAACCTCCAAGTGGAAGCAAGAACTGACAGAGAGAAGCCACAAGTCAAAACATAAGCTGACTCATCCTCTCTGCTTACATCTATATATGGATCTCTCACCCAGAGGTTCAAGAGGCTGGAATTTGGTATTTTGTAGAGAATTGCTGTTGGTTTGAGATTGATATTAGTACATTGGCTGATTTATGCTTTGTTGGAGGAGAGGAAGGGTTTCCTTTGCTGGGAGGTAGATGCTGGATCGGACCTCACTTGGTTGTATCTCCTCTTGGACTTTATTACTCTATCAATAAACTATTTGAGTTTCTCCTACATGTTGTGTACCAATGATGTTTTGTTATGCTTACATGTTTAGCTTAATCTGATCTTGAGCTTTTTATGAATGTATATCTGTATCTTCTTGTAGTTTCTCTCTCTTGTGATCTTGCAGGAATTCGGTGAAGCTGGGCCGGTGAGAGAGCTGGGAGCTAGGAGCTACTGAAGAGAGAAGTGATTTGGATCGACAAACTAGCGGAAGATACAGGTTAGTTAGATCCTTCTTCCTCACTTGCATTTCATAAAGAAGAATACTCGAATAAGTTTACCTGTTTGTTGCTAAGGCACTATCACCTCTTAGAGTGGGATAGGGGCATTCCGAATTGGATACTTTTCCCAACAACAAATTGGCGACTCCGCTGGGGAGAGTATCTTGTTAGTTTATTTGTGTTTCTATTGCTATTCATTTCATAAACTCAAGAGTGCCGAATCGAACTACATTTTCTATTTACAAATGCAAAGTAGAGATCAGCTACTCTAGTCCTCTCACTGGGCCTGTTTATGATCTGAGAAGCTGATCCACAAGTGCTCTAACAGCCCTTTGTGATAGATCTTAGTCCTCCTTTAACTCATCCTCCTAATTGTACCTAATTGATAGCTTTGATTCGGCCAAAAACTGTTGATTTAAATGCAAACCGTAACCCAGAACCCAGAAACAACTCTCGTTTCTGCTTCAGCGCAGACTCTGTGAAGAGGTTCTGCATTTCAACGCAGGTCCCGTGAAGGCTACCTGTGCTAAATGTCAAAACCTCTGTGTTGGGAGTGCGCTGATCAGTCTTTGCCTTGTGCAACTGTGGTTCCCTGCTTCCTTTTGCTCAGTTTCATCTCTGTTTTTGCAACCTGTTATCAGTCAGAGTACCTATCTGAAACCCCTTTTCTTTGCCTAAATTCCGCCTCGGTTGTATAAAGAAACTGTATTTGTTCTTTGTGTACTTGTTACATCATTTGCAGTTTCCCATTACAAAAGTAAACTAGTCATACTGTCGCACTTAGATCTAGACATGTCGTAAGTGTCGTTTTGATCTTAGGAGTGAGTTTGTTTACTGTTCACAGTTGATTTAGCTTTTACTTTTGCCTTTTGGTTTGAATTTATGCATTTCAAAGTGTCGAAACAAGTAAATCATAAAGTGTCGTAATCGTCTTTTTTGATTTTGAAAAAGGAACTTGTTTATGTTTTCACTTGAAATCGAGTTCAAATTTGTACAACAGCTTTCTTTTTAGGCATCAATATTAAGGAAGCGAAAACAAATACATGCATTTGTGCATTTGCATTTTGATAGTTTGCATGCTTTGATTTAGGGAAAAGTGCATTACAGTGTGCTCTATGCTCTTTGAGAAAAGTTTGTATCTTCCTTTTCCCCTTGTAGCTAAGATTTTCATTGTTGAAAAGATATAAAAGCTTGCTTATCATCTTTAGACTGCATTTAGGAATTGTATCATACATCTCGTGGTGATCCAAAAAGGCAAACTTCTAAGAAAGATCAACCTAAAATAAATTGAATGAACTTAACAACGCTTTGTAACTTAACGCACAACATAGAGGTCTAGGCTAGAGACGTGTTCCGGTGTCGTAAAACCTGGTGACTGTCAATCTCGCTGATGGTTGGGTGATTCCTCCTGAGGGACGATAGCGCCAGTACGGATTGTGCTCCCACGTACCGTCGAGTATATATTGGGAGACCCCTATAGGCATAAAACCTTTATCCTTAGGAAGCCGTGTCGGCCGCCCTACTGATCGCAATGCACTGAACACAGCATTCAGGAAGATTGACCGCCCGTACCATAAAAAGTATTCTGCGGTTTTGCAAAAAGTTTGGCACACCCTCTACCTAGAACTCCAGAGCAGTTCCTTTTGGCCTTTTTTAGACTCTATAACGGAAAAAGTCCATCTGAGCATTTGTCACTTCGGGCTCATTAAAACATCAAAGGAGACTAGAGTCATCTTTAGCTTTTTCTCGACTCTTTAAAATTGAAAAAGCAAGTTGTGTCTAAAGTGTCAAAAATTCATTTAATTCGGAAACATATTTTTCCCCTTTTGTATTTTGGTTGATCAAGTAAACCGAAATCGTGGAAGAAAGTCAATTGAAACCCCGTCGTTCGCGGAGGCTTACGAGTCAACCGTCTTTGTCTCCGGAATCGAAAACAGTACGGACAAAGCGAACTCGTTTAACCGGTTCGAAATCTCCTATCAAAGTTAGAACAACTGTTCCAACGACATCCGAGATTCCGGTTACTCCAAACATTTCTGGAATCCCTGCCTCTATAGAAGAAGTTCAACAGCCACAGAGGGACAGTGATACTGACCCTAGTCTGAGAGCAAACACTTGTGTTACTGAACCAGTTCCATCTGCAACCAGTTCAGAGAGTCTTGTTCCTCAAACAACTGTCGCTGTCGATTCAACCCCTTCTTCGGCACCAGAAATATTTTACGGACCTGACAGTCTTCCCCTTCCACCTGTTTTGATTGTGATAGAGGAAATTGTAGAAGATCCGCAAGCAAGCACTCCAACACATTTTGGAGTCGGGGTCACTCTATTTGCTTTGACATCAGAAGTTAGTCTACCACCAGTGGAAGTTCCTGTAGAATCGCTAGGTAATCTTTTGGATAGACTCAAAATGTCTGAACAACCGTCAACATCTAGGACTGTGTCGAATGACACAGCGACAGCAGAACTCCCTGCCGTCACTCCGACAATGTTTGCCGGCATACCATCTGTCCCGACTAGCTCACAACCGCTAGAAGGAGTCCACCCAGGGACTATTTCGACAGTATGGTCCGTTCCTGTTTGTTCCTCCGGAATAATATCCGGCAACTCTTATGTTGAGACTCGCCAAATTGATCCATTTGGAGGTCAATTTGGGCAATCCAGTCCCCAAGGGCAGACAATCCCCTTGAGTTCCGGATTGCAACCGTATGGGGGGCAGTATGCCCTTTCATTACCCCCTCCGGGAGGATATCCGTACGGGAGTTCACAATAGTATTCAGGTTATACTGGAGTTACATCAAGTGGTTGGGTACCTATACTACCCCAACAACCAAGGGTTGTGTATTCTATGCAACAATGTGTACCTATGTCGAACATCCCTACAACACCAGCTATTGTAACAGTCTCACAAGTTAAAACGTTGCCGGTTGTGTGTCAACCTCAGATTTCTCAGGTTGTAATGCAACAACCCCTTGACCCTGTGACTCAACCACAATCGCCAACTGGTGGGGCGACACAGGTCCAAATGGGTACAATTACCCCACACCTTGGTCCAACAGGTAGTATAGCGCAACAGAACATAGCTTTGCAACCGTGGCTGGTGCAATATCAACAACCACAATTCCAACAAGTATACCAAGGTTCTGAGCAGCAGATCTTTGCGAACAGTGGACAACCGTACATTCAAAATGGTCAAAATCAACCACTTTACGGTGGTCATGTCCACCAACCATATCAGTCATACCAACATCAATTACATTATGCTGGTATGCAAAGGCCAACTGCTCAGGCAATCCCATCGTATCCTGGGTATGCTTCACCTAACCTGAATCAACAGTTACCATTCGTGGCAACTTTAGAGTTACCCGATTTACACCGGTTAACAAATGATCCAATCGCTTACGCCCCTTGGTGGCCAGCAATTCCTCACAAACTTCCTTCAGACATTCCTAAATTTAATGGAAATCCGGGTGAAGACCCATCGAATCACGTGATGACATTTCATCTATGGTGTTCATCAAACACCCTAAACGATGATTCGATAAGGCTTCGCCTTTTTCAGAGGACGTTAACGGGTCCAGCGGCAAAATGGTATATTGAATTACCTAGAGCTTCGTTCGACAATTTCAGCACCTTAGCCACGACTTTCTTAACCCATTTTCAATTACCAATAAGGTATGAAACGGGAACGGAAATCTTAACCAACTTCAAACAGACAACAGCCACTCACATATCTGATCATATACATGAGTGGCGACGTCGTCGTAGGATGGTAAAAACGTATGTTCCCGATCAGCTATTAGCTGAATGGTTTATCAAGTCGTTACTTCCTGCTATAACGGAAGATGTGGCAAAGGGGGGAGTCGTAACGGAAGAGCAAGTTATCGCTCGTGCGCAGTATCTAGACTTAGTCTATACTCAGTCTGGCATGCTCTACGACAAAATACCTAACGCCCCTAGACCGGAATTCTCAATTCCTCCTCCTCCTAAATCAAACAATGACTCTCATGCCGATGATGGCGTGATTGGCACGACAAGTGCGAAATCGACAAAGGCCAACTCCAAGAAGGCCCGTAAGATTTCGGATCAAGGATAATTTTAGGGGCGAATGTTCGCCCTTTGGCGAAATTAACGGGTTTTAAATTTTTAGTGGGCGAATATTTTGTATCATAGTACATTTTTACAAATCACCTCAAATAGCCCACCTTATTTTAAGGGAGAGGGTAAAAAAGGTAAATTTAGCCCTTGAAATTAGGACTTACAACCTTCCATTCGCCCATTTTCAAGAATAAGTTTTATTTAAGTGAATCCATTCGCCCATTTTCAAGAATAGGTTTTATTTAAGTGAATCCTATGGGCCAAATACCTTATTTATAAAAGAGGTATGGTAAATTAATAAAAATATAAATAAATGAGAGGTATGGTAAATAAATAAAACATTTTTTATATTTACTCCATAAGTCACCTTATATACATGTAAGGGTGTAAACAAATAAAAATATAAGTAAAGTGGAGGTATGGTAAATAAATAAAACGTCTTTTTATACTTACTCAAAAGGTATGGTAAATAAATAAAAATATAAATAAACGAGACGTATCGTAAATAAATAACATTTTTTTATATTTACTCCATAAGTCACCTTATATTTACGAACACTCAAAAAATGGGTTATATTTAGGTGAAACCTATGGCCAAAATACTATGGGACAAATACCATGGACTAGATTGTTATTAATACCATGCAAAAAACCATTATTAACCCTAATATTAGAATTAATAAAAATAAAAATGGCACATGGTATTGACCCATGGTATTCACCAAAATGGCACATGGTATTGACCCATGGTATTCACCTGTAATGTAGCCTATTTAAATGGGGGAATTAAACCAGCATGTAGCCTATTCTAAGATTCACTAGGACTTCACAAAGTTTTATTATTTAGTGAAAGACTCGCCAAGATCTTACAAGATTTTATAATTGAGTAAAAGATTCGCCATGCTTGGTGAGAGATTCGCCAAAAAATATATATACATATTATATTATTGATAAAATCGCCTTCCATTTTTCCTTTATACCATGGAGATTCGCCCATTTATTATATTTATAAATTTAGGGGGGGTTCTTAAAATTTTCCCTGTTTCGGATCAAAATGCAAAAGACGAAATTCTTGCTTCGGAAGTAAATGCCGTATCAGCAGATAAAGGCAAAGAAACCAAACAACCAGGAAGCAAGAAGAAGCAAAACAAAGGGAAGAAGAAGAAACAGGGTGAGTCATCCCCTGAAAAAACTTCTTCAAATCCTCCTGGAAATAGGAAGCTAAAATATCCATGTCAAATATGTGATGAGGATCATCGGACAGGAGATTGTCCGTACAAATTTGAGCTTAAAAGGTTCTTTAAAAGTTCGCAAACCTCAGCTGTGTTAACTGATCCGTTTCCAAATCCAGGACAAAATCTGGTTGATAGTGGAAATGCTTCCCCGTCGCAAGTGCTTATGTTGTCGATTTCCAAGCAACAAAATGATGCTTTGATTTCGACAAGGAACAAAGATTACAGGAATCCGCAGCTGTTGAACGGCAAGGAAAAAGATCAACCAAGCAGTTCGACAACAACTTCGACAGAAATTGTACCACCCATCATTCCTGAATTAACAATAAAACCGCCAAAAGGGGTAGTACACAAGTCGACATTTAATCCTCGCGCCAGAGCAGCGCAACATTATAACATAGTGGAAGATTTGGCCCAATCGCCATCCGCTATGTCGACTCTTGAAGTACTACAAAATTGCCCATCCCAAAGGCAGGCTTTGTTATCGGCCATTGGTGGGGTTGATCCTAAGGATTCCAATCTTGTATCCTTTGACCACAAAGGATACGATCCTCAGTTACCAGCTCAGCTAGCTTTCCTTATTCAAGTGAAAGCCCTCAACAAAACTGTTCACCGAACAATTATTGATGAGGGGGCATCTACATGTATTATGTCGATGAGTTGCTGGAAAACTTTAGGATCTCCAACCTTGTCGCGATCTACGACGACATTGAAAGCATTCGACGGAAGGACATATACCCCATATGGTATCCTAAATAACTTGAAGGTTGAACTAGGGGGAAAAACAGTAGAAATAGATGTTGAAGTCATCGATGGGAATCTTGATTACAACATCCTACTGGGAAGACCGTGGATATATGCCATGGCAGTTGTTGTGTCGACCTATTTTAGAAAGATTGCATTCCCCTTTCAAGGGGGGATTACGATCGTCGACCAACAAAACTTCCTCCCCAATGATTCACAAGTTACAGGAAGCATTCCCATGATCCATGGAAGCCCCCATTCGCTTCAGAATATCGGAGTAGGCCTACTAAAAGATCCTATACTAATGGGAACTTTCGCTCTTCCACCTCCATTCGACTTGGCGGAAGTAGCGTCGATAGGTACCTGCAATATGATATCTTCCACGAAGATCTTAGAAGACGATATCGACATGGATCATGCAATGGTTTTGCCCCCAAGCCCAATAGAAATATTGTAGCAATCAATGTTTCGGGCATGGGAGGTGAACCCAAATCAACGCTCATCAAGCGTTTGGGTAGATAGGTCTAGAGAATATGGTACCCCCTTAGATCCTTGGTCGAGAGTGCATGGAACCAACAAAGGAATTCTACAATCAATGTTGATTGAGGGGGCACCATGGAATAATTTCCACCATCGTTCCCTTCTTCCAGATTATGAAGAAGATACTCAAGATGACCTTTATCACCCTTCAGTCTTTGAATTCCTATCAAATACTGTAAATACGGTGGATTCCGAGCGAAACTTATCCAATATTGAAGATACTATAGCCATAAATATCTCGACTAAAACAAATGTTGTAGAGAATATTTATGTCGGCAAAGGTTGTTCTCCTTCAGAACTGGAAATATATAACGCTCTTTTTCGCGAGTTCAGAGATGTCTTTGCTTGGTCATATGATGAAATTCCAGGCATCGACTCGAGTATCGTTAAACACGAAATTAAGATGTATCCAGATGTCAAACCAGTAAGACAACGGCTCAGGTAGGTGCACCCTAAGAAAGCCGCTGCCATTAAGGAAGAAGTTGAAAAACTTCTCCATGCTGGTTTCGTCTACCCGGTTCCTCTAACCGATTGGGTATCGAATATTGTCCCTGTTATGAAGAAACAAGGGACAATTAGAGTGTGTGTCGATTATAGGGATGTAAACCAAGCTTGTCCGAAAGACAACTACCCTACACCCTTCATCGACCAGATAATTGATGAATGCGCCGGATGTGAAATCTTTTCATTCATGGATGGATTTTCCGGGTATAATCAAATAAATATCCGCCCACAAGGACCAGTCAAAGACTGCATTCATTTGTCCGTGGGGCACATTCGCATATCGAAAATTACCCTTTGGTTTAAAGAACGCAGGGGCGACGTTTCATAGGGCAATGAATTATGCCTTCCATGACATCAAGAACATCGTTCAACCATACCTCGACGACCTTCTGGCTCATTCGCGAAAGCGGACTGATCATCCGCAGCATTTAAGAGCGATATTTCTACGTTGCCGACACTACAAGATACGACTCAATCCACACAAATGTGTATTTTGCGTCAATTCTGGTCGTTTACTTGGCTTTGTAGTCTCAAAGGATGGGAATCGTCTCCACCCTTGCAAGGTCCAGGCAATCATCAATTTGCCTCCACCTTCAAATTTGCTTCAGATTCAGAAACTCCAAGGGAAAGAAAACTTTCTGAGGAGGTTCATTCCGAATTACGCAGAATTTGCTAAAGGTTATACACGTCTTTTGAAAAAGGAGGTACCCTTCGTTTGGGATCAGGTTGCGCAAGCTTCCTTTGATGCTTTAAAGGATTCCTTAATAAAAGCATCATTAATGTATGCCCCCGATTATCAAAGAGACTTTAACCTGTATCTGGCTGCAGCAGATACAACCATCGCAATGGTTTTAGTTCAAGAAGTTGACGGAATTGAACACCCTATATATTATTTAAGTAGAAACTTAAATGACACAGAACGCAAATATTCTTATGTTGAAAAACTAGCGCTTGCAGCTGTTCAAGCGATACAAAGATTTCGACACTATGTCCTCTTTCGGAAAACTACCATTTTGTCTGATTGCAACCCCATGACTTATATATTGTCGCGACAGTTACTGGGGGGAAAATATTCAAAATGGATAGCAATCCTTCAAGATTTTGATCTGGAATTTGTAAAATCCAAATCAAAGAAAGCTCTAGTTTTCGCAGAATTATTGTACGATCTCCCATCGTCGTCCAACGATGAAACATCCGAAGAATCAATCGTGGACGAGAATTTGTTTCTGATATCTACAAGCAATGAGTGGTATGGAGATATAATAATTTATCTCCAAACCCAAAAGTTCAGGCCTAACACCTCTCACTCTGAACAAAAACGTATACGATACCAAGCAAAAGACTACATGATCGTCGGTGATACGCTTTACCGTCGTGGTATCGATACAGTTCTGAGGAGGTGCCTCACCCATGAGGAGGCCGAAAAAGCCCTGAATGAGTGTCATTCAGGCGCGTGTGGGGGGCATCAATCTGGATATGCTACAGCACAAAAAATCTTACGAGCAGGATACTTCTGGCCAACCATGTTCAAAGATTGCATAACCGCAGTCAGAAGTTGCCATGCTTGTCAAATTTTTGATAGCAAAACCAGAAGACCACCCGCACCTTTACAGCCAATAGTTGCTGTTGGGCCTTTCGCCAAATGGGGCATCGATTTCATGACATGTAACCCCACCTCGACCGGGGGGATGGGTATATTATAGTCGCCGTTGACTATTTTACCAAATGGGCCGAGGCGATGCCTACATTAGATAACACTGGTGAAACAGCTGCCCTTTTCTTTTTCAATCATGTAGTCGCCAGGTTCGGCGTACCACAAGCCATAGTTACAGATCATGGATCGCATTTTCGCAATCACATGATGGTTGAATTAGCTGCCAAGCTAGGGCTATCTCACGACAGCTCTACCCCGTATTATCCGCAAGCCAATGGACAAGTTGAAGCAATCAACAAGGTCCTGAAGCGTATGTTGCAAAGGATGATCAGGGTTCACAAAAGAAGATGGCACCTAATCCTGTACTCAGCCTTTTGGGCTTACCGAACATCGGTAAGGAATGCAACCGGGTTCACACCTTTCCAACTGGTGTATGGCCTAGAAGCAATCTTACCAGTCCAGTGTGAAATCTCGTCTCTTAAACTCGCAATTGATCTCCTCCCCGGAACTTCAGAAGAAGAGGCACGTTTCTTGGAATTAATCCAATTGGATGAAACCCGTCGTGATGCCGCTTTGGCTAACGAAGCCCATAAGAAACGAGTCAAGGCGCAGTTCGACAAAAATGTCAAACCCCGTGTCTTCTCAGAAGGTGACTTGGTCTTGCTTTACGACCAAGAATCCGAAAAATTGGGAGCAGGTAAATTCAATTCTTTATGGATGGGCCCCTACATTGTTAAGCGAGTGTTAGCAAAAGGAGCCTATGAGTTAATGGATTACGACGGAATTCCACTGGCGCAACCCCGTAACGGGTTGTACCTCAAGCGTTACTATGCTTAAATAGTAACCAGTATGCTTTTGTTGTATTTTTTTTTTGCTAAAGTGTTTGTTTTGGTCGAGTAATCCACCTTTTTACATTTATTGCAGATGTCAAACCTTTTGGAGACATGTGTTGGATATGCCGACGGAGCGAGTCATAGTTCGCGGAACCTGTCCTTCGCAGCCTGGGCCATTTTTTATCCAAGCGGCGAGTTAGTAAGTTTCAGAGGTGTATGTATTGGGCAATCAAAGAATGACATCGCTGAATATAGCGCGTTGATAGAACTGCCCTCTGATGCCATCACCCATGGTATACGCCGACTAATCGTCAGGCTAGACTCACAACTCGTAATACTACAACTCAATGGTATATACTCCGTCCGAAATCCAGCCATTTATCGCATGTTTCTAAGGGTTAAGATTTTGGAAAGACAGTTTGATTTAATTCAATACCAACATATTTCCAGAAGCTTAAACACATTAACCGACTCATTAGCAAACTATGTGTTAGATAGACATTTGCGACATTTATAAAAATAAACACATCATCAATGTTGTACATATGGATCATATAACTCAACCAGAATAGAACCCCGAAAATCAAAATATATATATATATAAGCTGTTTATGGTTTATATATAATGTTCTGTAACCAAGACAAAATCGGTCGCATGACCCAAAAACTCAAAAATGCTAGGGGGCACCCTAGTCTAGTGATGCTCATGATAGCACGTCACAGCCTGTGCAATCATGCGTAAGAGACGAGTCCATCGTCTAGACACACCAGTAGTATGCCGCTGCAACTGTAAAGGTAACTCGTCAGTCCTCACATCTGGAATGCTGAGAGTAAGGCTCTCAACCTGCTCCTGCACAGCTGTAAGGGTCTCGGCCACATCAAGGTCGCGAAGGATAACCCTCCCAGCAGTCTCCCCTGCTGGAGCAGCGGCTGGCGCTCTCGGGCGAACTGCTGGACGAACAGGACCAACATCTGCACGCACACATGAGTTTGATTAAAGTCTTGATAGAATAAAGCACAAGGACATTATGAATAAAAACAGTAAACAGTGATATGGTCGAAGATTTTTACCAATAGCGCCCCACTGCTCGCCATCCGGCAGTACCAAATCCGGATCACCCCAGAAGTCCATGCCAACGTATGGATACTCAGAATAGACCATCTCCTGACGCTCGAACCACCTAAAGAAGGTATCAGTGAAAGAAATCTGAGATTGACTGGCATGCCTAGACATGTGATCAACCCATCTCTGCATGCGTGGTTCAGTAGGAGAAGGCAAGTCAAGTGCAATGTATTGTGGCTGCATCAGTGCTATCTTCTCCAAAGCAAAGGCGGTGAAAATAGAACCAAACCCAAAGTTCTTCAACTTCCCGTCCTTTACCTTAGTTAACTGATTTTTCATCTGAAGAAGTACTGCATCACACCAGTTGAATATTTTTGGTTGGAGACACTCCAAGGCATGCTGCACATAAGATCTGTTGGCTACGTGAAGAGATGCGCTACCGGCCATCCTACCAATAGTATACAAGATAGACCTGAGGGACCTGTCAGCAACCTCACGGATAACGATCTTGCCGTCTTTACTCGGCTGAGATCCTTCCCTGCAATACTGGCGGACATAATCTCTCACAGAGTCACTCCCTCGGGCCGAACCTGACAAAGAAATGGGGGCACCCCGCCTCGACAAGCCAGTCAAGAAGTAAATGTCTATTGCGGTCAAGGGGATAGATTTGCCCCTAATTTGAAATACTTGGTTGATAGGATCCCAAGCGTCGAGCAAATACTGCAGTAGGGAGATCTGTTGTCTCATGCTAGAGATACGGAAGAACTTCAGCAAGCCACAGTTCCGCAGCGCGTTCACCGTGACAGGATCATGTAGGGCAATCATGTCCTCTTCTTCATGTTCTCGTTCTCGCCATGTAAGGGTCATTTTGCTCCAATATCTCTGAAAAACAAACATGAGAGGAGTTAGATCCTGGATTTGATGAGAAACTGGCAAAAATTTCATCAAAAACTGTGCAACAAAACTCTTTTTCTGCGCCCAGCGCACCTGCCCAGTGTTCCACCTGCGTTGAAGGTCAAACTGCCTTCATACAACTTGACATTCAGCGCAGGTTTCGAGTGAACTGGGTGCGCTGATGGCAGAGCGACCCCATCAAACCCCAGGGGCTCAGGAAAGCAAGAAAACAAGCACAGAATGCAGAAAGGAAACCATGAAATGAAAGAGCTCAGGTTTAGCTCCTACCTGGTCCAGACGGCGCCGAGAATCGTCCACAAAATCTCCCGAAATCAGCTGGTGAAAATCAAGGGGGAAGAGGCACCTCCAAAGCTCCAACAAACCAAGTTCAAATGAAATGGTAAAATGAGAGGTAAAAACACTTTTTAATTGATTTTTACGTAGTTCAAAGCGAAATATTAGGGTTTTAATCTCATTTTCAAGCAAATGTTATTCATTTCTAACTAGTTTGATGCAGCAATTGAGGGTACAGTACTATCTTTGAAAAGGGCAAAGCTAGTTATGGTAAAAAATCAAAATTAGACCATGTTATCGAGCAGTTTTAGCACATAGTTCATGCTCGTTAAAAAATAAACATAAGACCGAGCAGTGTTTTTCCGCATTTAAGCTCGTTAAAAATGAACTACCCTCCAGTAAATAACCACCGTGAATGTAACATTATCAGCCATTAAAGCCTTGGTCGTGTTTGCACCGTCACCTCCACTTTTCCATTGGCCGATCATTCACCTCCATATGATTGTTTACCCATTTTGAGGAACAGCTACGAAGAGTGATCTCACTTAGCCATCCTTGTGACACTACCGTGCTTGGAAAATTCCAACCCTTACCTGGAATCAGCTGCTAACCCGTTTTATCACTCGTTCCTCAAAAGACGAGTCTTCTTTAAGCTCTTTTCATCTGACTCGTAAAATATGAAAAGATTGCCGAGTTTTGGCCTTCCAGCTCATTAAAGCGACCGAAAGTGCTATCCCTCCTCTAGATTTTAATCTTTTTTGGACTTGAGGGATTATTGCACAAAAAGATCGAGCGCTTGTTTTGTTCGGCTCGTTAAAAATTATCGAAAATTCATCCCTTCTATATCGTTTTATACTTTTTCGGGCTTAAGGGATTTGATGACGAAAAAGGAACTTTGGAGTTATCTTTACGTACCTTTTCAGACTCTCTAAAATTGAAAAGGACCGAGTTATCTTTGTCGTTAGACTCGTTAAAAAGCATTAATAGCGACAAACTTGTCTTTAGACGAGAACGAGTTTCACTATCGCTAGGCTCGTTAAAACATAGCGATGGGTTTGCCCGAAGGGCAAATTATAGAACAAGCATATGTTATCCTCCTCAAGCTTGACAAAAATAAAGAGGTACTGGTCAGAAATGACTGGGGAAAAATTGGGAAGAAACTCAAAGAACTTTTATTGGTAGCAAGTCGCTCTTGAACATGACACTTCCACTCCGTGCCTAAGTCGGGTTGGGTTGTTTCATTCACCGGTCACATTGCCATGGTCTCGCCATACCATCCACCTTTGGGGTAAATGCTACCAATCCATCACACAAGTGTCGCCGATATGTTCAAGAGAAGTCAACCGTGTCCCATCCACTACCATACATTATCCTTCATCCTTTCATGACCGCCACCCTGAACCATATATCATCAGATCGTTTTCACCTCCATCAAAATCATTTGCTCCGTTCCATGTCACTGATGTGGGATACATTAAGGCCCTCCTTTGACGGATCGCTTCTTGTCGACATCAGCTCATTATCCAAGAAGTTGATCTAGGAACAACCCCTTCAGTACTTTGAAGCTTGCATGCCTCAATGGCAAGTTTCTCACTTCCGGCGACAGGTATACATCAATGACCTTCGACCAAAAGATTTTGCATGGTGTTCGACGCCAAGTCCTTTATTCACACCACGTGAATTGTACTGCAGTACCTTGAGGGTCATTATCATTATCGGTGATTCCTCTCGCGCTTGTTAACGGTTTACCTCATTGACCGGTAATCAAGCGATGTATTTCCATGTTCGACTTCAGAACATTTCTCACATGGATCGACTTGTACTTAGAGTGAAGATCGGACGAGATTGAAGACCCCGGATCTAGTTTCATCCATCTGGGCTGCGATATATATTCAGGAAAAATAAAGACATTGACATGTACAGCATTAGAGCAGATAATCATCCTACCAAAAGGATGATGATTTCATCAAAATCATCAGTCTACCATCAGACGATTGTCTGTTCTATGTACAGAAAAATGAATTTATAAAGATGAGCATGGGAATTCCCGCCTCAGCTAGATCATGAAAGCAGTGTGAAAAATAATGTATTGTACTGTATCTTATTACAGGTCTCCTCCCAACATTGGAAGAACTTCGGATCCTCCTAATAAAGCATTTCACCCGATAAACGGCCTCATACTTTAGGGGGCAACTGTTATAGACATTGTTGTGCCTTACAGCATTGAGCATGAAATGTCCATAATCCAAGGGATCCAAAGTCCCTAAATGAGTTGTTCCTACCCCTAGAGGAACAAGGTCAACCAATGACAGCTTCTCCCAGAAGTTCTCCACCAAAAACCACTCAGAAACAGTCAATTCAGGATCAATTCAGAGGCTCCACTAGCTGTCTGCGCTGAAATGCAGAGATTACATTGGCTAGGTGCACTGCAACGCAGGTAGAAGCACTACCAGGGTGCACTTAGCGGGAAATGACAAATGGCAAGTTCATTCAACAAGGTGGAAAGACCCTAGAAGCTTCCAGAATCTTCCTCAATGAATTCGACTAGTGATGAGTAAGAGGTTCTCAACCTCCAAGTGGAAGCAAGAACTGACAGAGAGAAGCCACAAGTCAAAACATAAGCTGACTCATCCTCTCTGCTTACATCTATATATGGATCTCTCACCCAGAGGTTCAAGAGGCTGGAATTTGGTATTTTGTAGAGAATTGTTGTTGGTTTGAGATTGATATTAGTACATTGGGTGATTTATGCTTTGTTGGAGGAGAGGAAGGGTTTCCTTTGCTGGGAGGTAGATGCTGGATCGGGCCTCACTTGGTTGTATCTCCTCTTGGACTTTATTACTCTATCAATAAACTATTTGACTTTCTCCTACATGCTGTGTACCAATGATGTTTTGTTATGCTTACATGTTTAGCTTAATCTGATCTTGAGCTTTTTATGAATGTATATCTGTATCTTCTTGTAGTTTCTCTCTCTTGTGATCTTGCAGGAATTCGGTGAAGCTGGGCCGGTGAGAGAGCTGGGAGCTAGGAGCTATTGAAGAGAGAAGTGATTTGGATCGACAAACTAGCAGAAGATACAGGTTAGTTAGATCCTTCTTCCTCACTTGCATTTCATAAAGAAGAATACTCGAATAAGTTTACCTGTTTGTTGTTGCTAAGGCACTATCACCTCTTAGAGTGGGATAGGGGCATTCCGAATTGGATACTTTTCCCAACAACACAGCCCCAGGAGGAGGATATCCAGGATAACTTGGAGTTGGATCTGCATTTGGAATATTATATCCTCCCGGAAAACCAGGATTAACCGGACCAAACTGGGGTTGTTGAGGTTGTTGATAAGTATATCCAAGGTACGGTTGATACTGGTAAACTGTGCTTTGCACAACAAGACCGAATTGGTACTGTCCCTGGTACGGTTTATAAGTGAACTGCGGTTGAATTGTGACAACCATACTTAGACCAAGTTGTCCTACAGGCATCTGAACCGAAGTCTGAATTGTAGGTCCCGACTGTGGTAAAGAGGCTTGAGGAGTTGATGCAGGAACAATAGAAACCAGAGCTGTCGATACTCCAAAAGTAGGTTGGGTAGATTGAACAAAAGCTGCAGTAGTTGCAACAACAGTTTGAGGCAGAGTTCGAGGCGAACTAGGCCCAGGCTGCTGAACTACACTAGGTGCAAAAGTTTGAATAGTAGGCTGGACAGGTTGCTGGGTTGAACTAGAAACCAAAGGTTGTCCAGATTGAGATGAAAACTGCACATTAGTTTGCAAAATCTGTTGAGTTTGAGATGGATCCCACACCACGTTCATTCCGGAGTATGGACCCATAAAAGGTTGAGCATATGAAGGGCCATAACCGGGTTGAGCATAGGGCTGATAATTAAATGGTACATTTCCAGCTCCTTGTACAAATGATTGACCAGAAGGTGGTTGGAAACCTTGAGTTGGGTACTGACCTTGAGGTTGATAACCTTGAGGCACATACTGAAACTAGGGTTGACCTTGAGGTATATATTGATACTGGGGTTGACCTTGAGGTATGTACTGAGTCTAGGGTTGACCTTGAGGTATGTACTGTCCCGAAGGTATGTACTGTCCTTGAGGTTGCCCCCCAGGCGGTAACTGACTACCTTGAGGTTGCCCCCCAGGCGGTAATTGAGTACCTTGAGGTTGCCCCCCAGGCGGTAACTGACTACCTTGAGGTTGCCCTCCAGGCAGTAACTGACTACCTTGAGGTTGCCCTCCAGGCGGTAACTAACTACCTTGAGGTTGCGGATTTGGAATAGTACCAGACATCATAAGAATTTCTTCTACGCTCAACGGTTGAGTTCCGTTATTACCAGTTGATATCCCATGTTCAATGGGTTGAGGAGATGCTCCTAAAAAAGTACCAGTGAGTGACTGATACCCAGAAGGAACAGAAGGACCGCCATATAAAAATGTTTCCGGTGTTTGGGAAAACATGGATGACTGTCTCGACATATTCAATGGAGGATAATAACCTCTGGGTGTTGGATGAAAAGGAATTCGAGGTGGTGAAAAGCTAAGACCTGAATTTTCTAAAAAGTTGGTCAATGAGACGTACCAAGCATCACTCCTAAAAGGACTGTAGAAGATTGATTCACACTCCCTAAGTTCTAAAGTTGGTTGATTTTCAGGGAGAGTTATATCTTCTTCCGGACTAACAAGTTCTTCAATATAAAAGAGTCAAGAAGGAAGATTTTGGGTAATGATACTTCCTACCCTGGGTGAACCAGGACCACTAGAAGTTGGAGAAGCAAATCCTAAAGATGGAGTAGTAGCAGGTTCGGTTTCAGGCTCAGAAATTTCATGTTCTTCATCTAATTCACTGGTAGAAGAAATACTACTAGTAACTTCGGAAAATGAAATTGGTTCAGAAATATACTCTGTTTCTTGAACTTGATAATTAGGATGAACAATTAAAGAAGACTCTCTGGCTTCCGGTGACCCAACTCTACTATCACTAGGTGATACAAGAGCTCGTATCCCTTCAAGCTGGCTTGGTGTATACTCGAGAGGTTTCCCCCGAAGTCTACGGGATTGTCTCGGTAATTCAGCCACGATTAAATATTTAATTACTTCACACGCAAACAAAGAAAATCTCAATAAAACCACCTAAAGTCTCTAAAGAACCAAACAATTGAATCACACGCCTAAAAAAATCTAAGAGTTCAAACCACACACAAACAATAACTTTCCGTACTAAAAACACTAGTTGGTGATGAAATCCAACGTCACAGAATTCAATACAGAAAGGGCGGTTGGAACAGTTACCCCGACAACCTGCTTAATGAAACAGACTGGCACAAGTTTCTTCACAAAACCGTCTCGAGTGAAGAGAACCCCCTAGAGAGTCCAAGTGAGTCTAGTCGACGTCTACTCCAGGTACAGTGAGACCCGTCCTTCACCATCACTTTAGGAAAGAATCTTAAGATTATGGTCACTAAGGCTACCAACAGTAACAAATACAGCTGGGGGAACAGTATACGATCCGATCTACGCGCAAGGGCAGAGTAACAAAGCTCAATCCCCTTTAAGGCTCCTTGACATGATCAATCCGAGGTTTACGAACAAGTGACCCCAGGCTCCTTGACAATGGTTAATCGGAGGTTTACCGTTTTTAATACGCGCAAATCTTCTATCTTTCCCAATGAGACAGACTTGATTGTCTCAAAGGTTCAGACATGATCTCATGATTGAATCCTTTAAGAGGAGCTTCCCAAATTATATCAATTACAATTGGATTTATTTCCTACCGCAAGATATAGCTACTTGTTTGTTTTAACTATCTTGGAGATTTAATTACTCCCTACTCCAAGATACTAGCCTAAGCTATATTGGTGATAAGAGCCCTAGAAATAAAAAGATTGCTAGATCAATTTTAATTAAGCGTTATTTTTATGGGTTGTTTCTTAAGTCAATAGGTATGGAAATGAAACTTTGATGGTGTGAAGACTCGACTCCAAAAACACTAAAAAATGCACCTAAGATGATAAACAATCATTTTTCCTTCAATGAATTTCTAGCTAAAAGAAAGAGTTGAGAATGCAATTCTTTGAAAAACAAATCTTTCTTTCAACATGTAAATGAAAAGAAAATCTTTTTGTCTTTTTCAATAAACTCAAAACGAGACTACTAATTATGGTCACAAAAAATCCCTTTCTTTTTCAACACTCAAAAACTACAGAAAACAATTTCTTTCAAAAGAGATTCTACAATTTCTAGAAAACACTCAAAACTATAAAAAACTAATCTTGAGATCTAAAAACTTCTAAAAACCTAATTGAAATAAAATCTTCAAATTCTTTTCGAGGACGTTTTACTTAGTTATTCAGTAAACTAAGGATTAATTCGTTCAGAATAACAAATCAATAAAAAAAAACACCCAGCTATGTTTTCTTTTTTAAAAATGAAATTCAAAACTTACAAGCAAGTTCGTTCAAAGCTTTGCAAAGAGAAAACGAAATCTATTTCTCAGCAAAGGCAGATTTCACAAATCAGTCAGACTCATCAAGAAGACAAAAAAGACCAGGGTATCTAAGGTTTCTTAGGCTTCTAATCTCTAAGTCACTACAAAGACCAAGCGAAACTAAATCCAGGCACGCAAAACTTCTAGAAAATCACCTAAAACAAAAATGTCAATGGAACTCACTCACAAGAGATTCTTGATAGAACACATGCAGATCTGGGTAGACACTAAAAATCGTAAATAAAAAACTAAACTTAACTAGACGAAAACATTTTAGGTTTTTCAAAAATTTTAACAGGGTTCGTAGGCTTCCAGTAGAACCAGATGTGGTACCGCTCTGTGTACTAAAGGAAAAATGTGGAGAGGTCTGCACTGTCTGTAAAGACAAAGTGCGGTTCCCTATAAACTTCAGAAAAAACAAAAAAAATCTAGATCCTAAAAACTACCCAATCCCACACACATCAAGCAAAAACCAGAAACAAGAACAAGTTTCTCAAGTCAAAGAAAAAGGAAAACCAAAAAACCAAATTCAGTTCCCCAGTGGAGTCGCCAATTTGTTGGCCAGATAAATCGTTCTTGCAGACAAGATCGATCTCCCTAGTATCAACAGATATCTAGCAACAAGCAGGACAAGCAAATCTACCTTTCTCTAAATATATTGTGATTCATTAATAAAAACTAAAGAGGTGTTTTAGACCCTACCTTAAGTCCAACGCTAGTTTGTGGCAGCCATGCTTCGATCGTCCGAAAGAGTTTCCTTTTGAGAACCTACAATCACAAACAAGCACACATCAAATAACACCTACATAGCTAATATAATAAATCATATTCATCATGGTGATCAAGGAATCCATGAAATAAACCATAAAACACAACTTATTGAGAAAAATAAACTTGATTGTATTAACTTTGAAAATAGAATAACTTTACAACCTTTGGTGCCTTGATGTTGTACAAGCTCCTCCCAGGGTCCGAAACAAGAATCTCCTCTACTTTGACAAGCCTCACACTCTTCCAAATGAGATCAACAAGGTATGTAATCTTTCCTCACAAAATCTCAATTAGGAAGACTAAGTTCCAGTAGCATTTCACCTCAAAAATATTCATCTTTCAACCTCTCAAGTAACCAGCCCAATGCTTCATTTTATAGTGCAAAGGAAGGAGGCTACAGGTCCACCTATGAAGGGATAGAGTCCTTCTTCAAAGGGATAAGCTCCTCACATCAAGGGGTTAGCTCCTTAAGGTATGGGATGCATGAACCTTAAAAGAGCGAACTTGCCACCTCAAGATTCCTTCTAGAAGCTTCCAGAAATGACTCAAAGTGAGTTTTTAAGAATGTACTTGCGCCTTTTTTACTTTTACAGGGTCCGCACCCATTACACAGAGACAGAGCAGTCAGGTACACAGGGGACATGACCATTAGGTGCAGGACCGCAAGTAATGCTAAGAGAAAGTGCGGAACCAGAGTTTTAGAGACTTTTAAGGGCTTTCTCTTATTTTCAAGACTTGACATGAAGAACTGAGGTTTAAGATTTACAAAGGAGGAAAGTATGAGTGGTGATAGACTCACGGCAATTTCACAATGTCATGGTGACAATTTTTTTTGCAACAGGGCGCTCAGAATGCCAAACCTTGTCCTCGCCTTCAGAGTCTTACCATCGGGTAAGTTTCAGTTGAGTAGATTACTTATGCTCATTTTTTTTTGCACAACAATGGTTTAATCCTACCCTCTCTACATTCAAGGTTCTCTTCCTTTTCTCTGAGAACTTATTTGGTTATTTAACCTATCTATGGTGGTCTCATGCAGGTTCATTTTCACTCTGGTTTCAAGTTTGGTTTCGAATGGGAGCGAAGTCTTCCAGGAGTGGTGTTAACTTCATAATTTTCGCCGAGTATGAGGGTTTCCACCCTGGTTTTGGTCATTAAGTTATAGTTCTTTTATATTCTCTTGTGGAAGGGATGATTAGCCCTTCCTGCGTAGTCCAGCTATCTTCTCGAACTCATATTTGGTATTCACTAATGTATATGTAAAGTAGAGGCCATACCCCTCTGGTTTCAGTTCGAAAGTTTGAGTTATGTTGCTCTTGTATTATATTTTTTCAAGTAGAGGATTAAATTCAAGGGTTTTTACCTCTGAAGTCTTTTGAGCCGCGTTGGCCAACTTATAAATGTATTATGTTTCCCTACAGTATGGACCATCTCCTTTTTGTTTGTTTCTTATTAAAAGCACTGGAAGACGCATACAATTGTCATCTTGTTTAATGGGTAATTAAGTTGGTAGATCTTGTGCATCTGGAAGGTTTCCTTCCTGGGTTATGTTTCCATAAAGTACTCTTGCTATTTTCCAAACATTAATATCATGTATCTTGTTTATTTCATACAGCTCCTTAGCTTTGCTATTCTGCAGAGAAATTCCATGCGATGCCATTTTGTATTAATGTCCTTCGGCTATTATTTCTTTGGCTCTTTTAGCTTTGCTATTCTGTAGAAGATGCATGTGATGTTTTCATATAATTATTGTCCTTCCACTGTTATTTCTTTACACTCCTCTAGCTACACTATTCTGCGGGGGTGATGTTTATAATTTCTTTGTTTATTTGGTAAATCGATTCGGACAGTAAAACCATTCGCTAGTTCTTGTTTATAAACCGACCTAGACGGTATAGTCATTTGCCAATTTCTTGTCTGAGTGTTAACTGAGTTATCTCTGATGGGGTTTTGGAAATGACGTGTTAATTGGGGTTTGGGTTTTTCAGATGGAATTCTAGAAGCTCGTCCACCCGGAGAACAGGGTCGACCATCATAAATGGGTATTCCTTCTATAATTTAATTCTTGTTGCAGCTAGAATTTAAGTTTAGACCTGAGTCCTTACACCCAGTTTTCTGGTGCACCTTGGGTTTGCATTCCTTTCTCGCGAAAAACTAATTTAACTATATATTGTAAGGTTGTGACAGTGCTCGGTATTTAGGAGCTATCCCCCTGTTTCACAGCTGTTGTTCTTTTTTTGAAATATGAATAGGACCTAAACTTTCTTTCTTTCTTTCTTTTCTTTTCTTTTCTTTTTTCTTTTCTTTTCTTTTCTTTTTTTTTCTTTTCTTTCTTTCTTTCTTTCTTTCTTTTTCTTTTTCTTTTTCTTTTCTCTTTTTTTTTTTTTTTTTTTTGAATTCATTCCAAGTCATTCTTGTTGGGGTTGGAGTGTTTTCCAGCTTGTTGCAAATTCTAAGCATACCAGAAGTCTCGCTAAACTATATATATATATATATATATATATATATATATATATATATATCGGGGAAAATTTTAAGAACCCCCTCTAAATTTATAAATATAATAAATGGGCGAATCTCCATGGTATATAGGAAAAATGGAAGGCGATTTTATCAATAATATAATATGTATATATAATTTTTTGGCGAATCTCTCACCAGGCATGGCGAATATTTTACTCAATTATAAAATCTTGTAAGATCTTGGCGAGTCTTTCACTAAATAATAAAACTTTGTAAAGTCCTAGTGAATCTTAGCATAGGCTACATGCAGGTTTAATTCCCCCATTTAAATAGGCTACATTCCAGGTGAATACCATGGGTCACTACCATGTGCCATTTTGGTGAATACCATGGGTCAATACCATGTGCCATTTTTATTTTTATTAATTCTAAAATTAGGGTTAATAATGGTTTTTTGCATGGTATTAATAACAATATAGTCCATGGTATTTGTCCCATAGTATTTTGGCCATAGGTTTCACCTAAATATAACCCATTTTTTGAGTGTTCGTAAATATAAGGTGACTTATGGAGTAAATATAAAAAAATGTTTTATTTGTTTACCATACCTCTCGTTTATTTATATTTTTATTAATTTACCATACCTCTTTTACAAATATGGTATTTGGCCCATAGGATTCACTTAAATAAAGCCTCTTTCTTGAGCCTTCATAAATAGAACGAGGGTTATGGACTAAATATAAAAAGAGGTTTTATTTATTTACGATACGTGTAGTTTATTTATATTTTTATTTATTTACCATACCTTTTGAGTAAGTATAAAAAGACATTTTATTTATTTACCATACCTCCACTTTACTTATATTTTTATTTGTTTACACCCTTACATGTATATAAGGTGACTTATGGAGTAAATATAAAAAATGTTTTATTCATTTACCATACCTCTCATTTATTTATATTTTTATTAATTTACCATACCTCTTTTATAAATATGGTATTTGGCCCATAGGATTCACTTAAATAAAACCTATTTTTGAAAATGGGCGAATGGATTCACTTAAATAAAACCTATTCTTGAAAATGGGCGAATGGAAGGTTGTAAGTCCTAATTTCAAGGGCTAAATTTACCTTTTTTACCCTCTCCCTTAAAATAAGGTGGGCTATTTGAGGTGATTTGTAAAAATGTACTATGATACAAAATATTCGCCCACTAAAAATTTAAAACCCTTAATTTCGCCAAAGGGCGAACATTCGCCCCTAAAATTATCCTTGATATATATATATTATATATATATATATATATATAACTTTTCCTACATCACTACCCCAGCAAATCTTTATTGCTCCAGAAAATGGTTCGACTTCAGTTACCTGCTCTTTTCTCTTTTCTGTTGCAAAACTCTACACCTCCTCGGCAGAGCACTGCTCATAATTAAACAGAGTAGAAGAGCGAATATATTCTTTTTAAACTGTACAGTTTTAGGGTAACCCTTATAGATTTTTTTAAAGAAAATAAAGTGGGCACAGAGTAAGAGTCAACTTCCACAGTTGGCTCAGGTTTTTTTAATTACTATATCATAACAGTGCAAACATTTTAACATTGATTACCTCATTAATACTTTTGAATGCTTTCTAAGTGGTTTGGTCCACTTACCTGTGCCACTGTAACTTGAAAACACTTGAGAAGTCGAGATTACCTCTATTATTTCGCTTCCAGTCTGCCACTCGTCCTTGAGATTCGTCTTTCGGGACCAGAATCTCCCCCCTAGCTCTCTTGCAGGACCAATGTCTACAGCAAGATGCTTGCACTTAGTGCTTGGCTATCTGGTCATCACCAGACTTAGCCATTTTTCCTTTCTTTTTCTCCTTTCTGCCTGTCCCAACAACACAGACTTTTGCCCCCTTTCCCTCTTTTCCTCTGGAAGCCCTTCCAGTTAGGGAAAGCATTTAGGGTTGGAGTCACACCAACTATCTTTCCCCCCAACTTCCTCCTTGAGAAGTTGCCAGCTCTTAAAAGAAACATTTTTTTTAAATATTATTAAATTCAAACAGATAATAATATCATATTCAGTTTGTCTTTTACCACAGTAAAGTCAAATATTTAGATTTATCCCGGGGCATTACATCTCCCCAACCTGAAATTGGACATCGTCCTGATGTCTTTCGGCCATGAACAACCCTGGATAAGTTTTTTTCATGAGCTCTTCATCTTCCCAGGTGGCCTCATCAGGTCCAAAGTGCGGCCACCGCACTTTAACTTGGGTAATAGCTCGCTTCCACAGCATTACTTCTCTCCAGTCAAGGATGTTCAGCGGCTCGACCAAGATTTCTCCTTCCGGTTCGACCTGCAACATGCAACATCTTAAATCAGTTTTTTTTAAAAGAAACTCATTCAAATTTCTCTACCAGAGCTTTTCTTACTTGTATATCCTACCAGCGGATTACATGCTTAGGATCATAAACATATTTTTTTAATACAGAAACATGGAAGATGTTATGGACCCGTATATGACTTGGCAGAGCGAGCGGTATGCTACCGGCCCAATTCTTGCTAAGACCTGAAAGGGTCCACAAAATCGGGGTGCCAAATTAGTGCACCCACTCCATTGTAATGTGCTCTTTTTTGCTTGAATTCTCACATATACATGATCTCCGACTTGATATTCCTTAAACTTCCTTTTCTGGTTAGCAAAATTCTTTTGCCTATCTTGAGCTGCCTTTAAATTGACTCGCACTTTCTTAACCATTTCCTCCATTTCCTTAAGCATGTCGGGTCCTAACATTAATCTGTCTTCCGGTCCACCCAGCTTAGCTAGGGAGTGTGACACTTCCGCCCATACAATACTTCAAATGGGCTCATTTGCAATGATGTATAATAGTCATTATTATATGCGAACTCGACCAAGTGCAGATAATCTTCCCACTTAGTCGGTTGTTGCATTACATATGCCCTTAACGTGTCTTCCACCACCTAGTTCACCCGTTCTGTTTGTCTGTCAGTCTGAGGGTGATAAGCTGTACTGAAATTCAGCCGAGTTCCTAATTCTCCAAACAATGTTTTCCAAAAAGCCGATGTAAATTTTATATCACAGTTTGAAATTATTGTTTTAGGTAACCCATGCAACCTAAATATATTATGCATGAAGATATGGGCAATCTGCACAGCTCTATAAGTAGATTGCATAGGTATAAAATGTGCCGATTTAATTAACTTGTCCACCACCATCACGATGGAATCATTACTTTTCTTTGTTTTGGGCAAACCCGTTATGAATTCCATGGAGATGGTTTCCCACTTCCATTCCGGAATGGGTAATGGTTGTAATAACCCCGCAGGATGTTGGTGCTCTGCTTTAATTTGTTGGAACTCCAGACAACGTGCCAGGTACTCCACCAAATCTCTCTTCATACCTGGCCAATAATATTCCTTCTGGAGTGTTGTGATCATTTTCTGATATCCTAGGTGTCCAGCATAGTGACTTTTATGAAATTCATCCAAAATCAAGTTTTTAATGCTATTTTAATAAGGCACATACAGCCTCTCCTGATAATACAGCATTCCAGCAGTATCTAAAGTATAACCCTGTTGTTTTTCCTTGTTGGTGGAGTTCTGTACTTGCTGTTTTGTTTGTTGATATACAGTATCTTGTTCTGTTGCCTTTTTAATCATCTCTTTAAAGGGGCTTTTCCATTCGCTACAAGAAATCTCATATAAACATTGTAATTTTTGACTTAAAGCGTCCACCACCCAATTCTATTTCCCTTTCAAATGCTTGATCTCGAAATCAAAACCACTTAGGAAATCCACCCACCATGCTTGCCTAGCATTTAAGGTGGGCTGGCTAAAATAATTGGTCAGACTATGGTGGTCTTTCAATAATAAAAATTTCCTTCCCATAAGATAATGTCGCCACATTTTCAAAGCGTGAATGACGACTATTAACTCTAGATCATAAGCAGAATATTTTTGCTCATGTTCTTTTAGTTTCCTTGACTCGTAAGCAATTACCCTTCCTTCTTGCATCAACATGCCTCCTACCCCTTCTTTGCTTGTGTCAGTGTACACCACATAGTCTTTACTAGGATCAGCTATGCTTAGAATGGGTGCGGTGGTGAGGAGATGCTTAAGTTGCTCAAAACTATTTTGGCATTCTCGGGTCCACCTAAAAGTTCTTCCCTTTTTTTGTAAGGAAGTGATAGGATAAGCTACTCTCGAGAAACCTTCTACAAACCGTCTGTAATAACCTGCTAATCCCATGAAGGATCTTATGTCTGCCACATCCTTTGGTACCAGCCATTCCATTATGGTCCTTATCTTTTTGGGGTCCACCACGATCCCTTCTTTAGTGATTATATGTCCCAAATATTCTATTTGTTCCTTAAAGAAATCGTACTTGCTGAACTTGGCATATAACTGGTGTTCTCATAGGGTTTGCAGTACCAATCTGAGGTGCTCCTTATGCTCTTCCACAGTTCAGGAATATATCAGTATATCATCAATAAAAATCAGCACAAACCTATCCAAGTACTGATGAAATATGTTGTTCATTAAACACATAAAGGTTGTGGGGGCGTTGGTTAACCCAAAGGGTAGCACCACAAACTCATAATATCCATATCTAGTTCTAAAAGCAATATTAGCTATGTCTTCCTCCTTAATCCTGATTTGGTGATACCTTGATCACAAATCAATCTTGGAGAATATCGTTGCTCCTTTTACCTGATCAAAAAGTTCATCAATCCGGGGTAGAGGATACTAATTTTTTATTGTCAATTTATTCAATTGGATAATCCATACACATGCGAAGGGTCTCATCCTTTTTCTTAACGAACAATATCGGGGCACCCCAGGGGGACACACTGGGGCGAATGTAGTTTTTGTCTAACAGCTCCTGTAATTGCATTTTTAGCTTTGTCAATTTTGGTGTGCTCATTCTGTAAGGTGCTCAGGATACCAGAGCTGCCCCTGGCACCAATTCGATAGTAAATTCTATGTCTCTCTTAGGTGGCAGTCTAGGAATCTCTTCTAGAAACACATCAGCAAATTCTTGTATCATAGGAATGTTTTCTAATGTGGCTGTTTTATTTTTCGAGTTAGCATAGCCCACTTGGATAGCATAAATCTGACATCCCTTCCTAATGCATTTTTCTAATTGAGAGGTAGTTATTGGCCGAATCTGCACTGGCTGCTTAATTCCTTACATCTCTTGCCTTGCTCCAAGCTCATCTTTGTAATAGATAGTCTTTGTTTTACAGTTGACTACGGACCAGTGTTTTTATAACCAGTCCATACTAATTAGGACATCATACGAACCAAGGGGAAGCACATTTAAATCTTCCATCACTGACTGTCTTGCTATCTTTAAAGGGCAGTTATTGACGTTAGCAAGCACTCGTCTATTTTCCCTTGTAGCCAGCTGTACTAGCCAAGGGTTCTTAAATTTAACAGGTTGCAATCTACAATGCTCCACAACCTTAGGGCTAATATAACTTGATGTGGCTCCAGGATCAATTAAAACAGTTACAGTAAGGTCTGAGATTTTACCTTCAAATTCCACCATAATCTGCTGGTACTCCTCCTGACGATCTTCCAGGGCAGCATTAATCCTTGGTAGACTACGTCCTACATCGTCGACTGTCGATGCTTCATGGATTTGGGAAACTGGTTCGGTTCCCTTTCGTTGAGGATAGTTTTTAATGTAATGAGGCCCACCGTAGCCCCAACACTGCACTAGAGGCCTTGCTATCCCTTCACTGTCTAACTTTCCAGGTTGTTCGTTGATTCTAGACTCATTGGTTGGCTTTGACCTGAGCGAGTTTTTCTATAAATTTATGTTGTTTTTCCCTTTGGCAAAACCCTTGTTACCTCCACTTCGATTCCCTTTATTATTTCCAACCAACTTGTTGCTTCTCTTATCAATCCATCTTTTACCTGGGATTTCTCCCTTCTGTTTACTTTGCTGGTAACAAATCCTAGGTTTACCTATTACTTCATCCATTGTCTTTGGATTGTCAAACACAATCCTTTCCTCATATTCAAGGGTAAAATACTGATGAACCTATGTACTTTAGCCTTTTCCTCTCTAATATAAGGCACATAACAGAGTAATGAAGTAAAACGAGTGATAAATACATCCATGGTTTGTTGTCCCAGTCGCAGGTCATGGAATTCTCTTGCTTGTTCGTCATAGAAATGTTTTGTCAGGTATCTTCCTTAAAGTATTTTTGAAATTTTTCCCAGGTAATATTCTGCTCACTTACTCCTCTTACAATTTTAACTTCCTCCCACCACAAGGTGGCTTTCCCTTGTAACTGGAAAATGGCTAACCGTGCCTTGAGGTTGTGATCGTATTCATATAGATGAAAGTATTTGTTCATATTAATCAACCAAGCCTCGGCTGCTTCCTCCAGTTCCCCATCAAAGTGTGGCAGTTTTACCTTACAAAATTCCCCTTGCAGTTCTACCCGTTGCCTTTTTCATGTCTGTTTCTCGGAAGTGTTATCAAATCGTTCTTCTCATTCTTCATCCCTTCCTTTCGATTCTTCTGGTTCTTTGTGGTGATTCTGCTCCTCTGACACCCTTTGCTGCTTAGCACTAGGATTCAGCGGTTGTTGATTTTGCTTGTCTGATAGGCTCTTTATAATCCTTTCCTATTCCATGGTTAACCTCGCGTTATCCTCCCGTAATCGAGCCATTTCATTTTTCAACTCCTGTATTGTCTCTAATATTGCAAGGTTCGTATTGTGAGCCTCCTCTCCAAGCTGTACCCATAATTTTGGGTTATTTCCAGGGCTTGTTGTAGGTCCTGACCCGCTACAAACCTATGTGGAATGCTACCCCCCTTCTCATATTGGTTGTCTTCTGTTTTCCCTGGTCTTAGCCTAAGAATAGAAACAGAAGAAGCGTTAACACATTAACTGTTTTCCTTTAAATATAAATAGAATTGCAAATTAAAAATATATAATGAATTCACTTCATCTGTTTATTTCCAAAGGCCACAGTTTTTGAAACTTGGCTCTGATACCGCTTGTCATGTACCCAATAAAAGAAAAATTTACAACATTATGTAAATGCATTATTTTTATATTCGCAATTACTGTTTTATCCCACATCCTATCAAATGTACACATTAACCCATACATTTATGAAGTCGTAACCCAGTATTAATTAGGCAAGGCTCTTTTGACAAGGCAAATCAATCTACGCCATTGTTTGGCATTGAAACTTGGGTTAGTGATCTCTGTCCGTCGGCTAGCAGCTTTGATTTTGATTAAATCAGATTGTTTATTAAATATCTGCACTACCCACTGTACATGGCATGTGCAGTCCTGATCCGCCCAGGTACTGCCTCGGGATTCCTTTTGAATCAACGGTGTTGGGTTTTGCTAGACGATCCAACGGTTGTGGATGGCTCATTCTTCGTTCACATTCCTTGGTATCAATTCGGGGACTCATTCATCCGTCGTTTCTCTTGGTTCGCTGCTCGGTCTGCTGCTTCCATCCATGGTCTTTGCTCTCCGCTTCGATCCAGGTTCCTATGGAGATTGTGAAGGGCGCTCAGAACGCCAAACCCTGTCCTCACCTTCAGAGTCTGACCACGGGTAAGTTTCAGCTGAGTAGATTACTTATGCTCATTTTTTTTTGCGCAACAATGGTTTTAATCCTGCCCTCTCTGCATTCAAGGTTCTCTTCCTTTTCTCTGAGAACTTCTTCGGTTATTTAACCTATCTATGGTGGTCTCATGCAGGTTCATTTCCACTCTAGTTTCAAGTTTGGTTCCGGATGGGAGCGAAGTCTTCCAGGAGTGGGGTTAACTTCAAAATTTCCACCGGATATGAGGGTTTCTGCCCTGGTTGTGGTCATTAAGTTACAGTTCTTTTATATTCTCTTGCGGAAGGGATGATTAGCCCTTCCTGCGTAGTCCAACTATCTTCTCGAACTCATATTTGGTTTTTACTAATGTATATGTAATGTAGAGGCTATACCCCTCTGGTTTCAGTTCGAAAGTTTGAGTTCTGTTGCTCTTGTATTATATTTTTTTCAAGTAGAGGATTTAACTTCGAGGGTTTTACCTCTGAAGTCTTTTGAGCTGCGCTGGCCAACTTATAAATGTATTATGTTTCCCTACAATATGAGCCATTTCTTTTTGTTTGTTTCTAATTAAAAGCACTAGAAGATGCATACAATTGTAATCTTGTTTAATGGGTAATTAAATTGGTAGATATTGTGCATCTAGAAAGCTTCCTTCCTTAGTTATGTTTTCGTAAAGTACTCTTGCTATTATCCAAATGCTACTATCATGTATTATTGTTTATTTCATAGAGCTCCTTAGCTTTGCTATTCCGCAAAGAAATTCCATGCGATGCCATTATGTATTAATGTCCTTCGACGATTATTTCTTTGGCTCCTTTAGCTTTGTTATTCTGCAGAAAATACATGCAATGTTTTCATATAATTATTGTCCTTCGACTATTATTTCTTTATGCTCCTCTAGCTATGCTATTCTGTGGAGGTGATGTTTATAATTTCTTTGTTTATTTGGTAAATCGATTCAGGTAGTAAAACCATTTACTAGTTCTTGTTTGTAAACCGACCTGGATGTTATAGTCATTTGCCAATTTCTTGTTTGAGCGTTTAAGTGATTTATCTCTGATGGGGTTTTGGAAATGACGCGTTAATTGGGGTTTGGGTTTTTCAGATGGAATTCTAGAAGCCCGTCCACCTGGAAAACGGGGTTGACCATCATAAACGGGTATTCCTTCTGTAATTTAATTCCTGTTGCGGCAAGCATTTAAGTTTAGACCTGAGTCCTTACACCAAGTTTTCTGGTGCACCTTGGGTTTGCATTCCTTTCTCGCGGAAAACTAATTTAACTATCTAATGTAAGGTTGTGACAGTGCCCGGTCTTTAGGAGTTATCCCTTGCTAGTTCTTGTTTGTAAACCGACCTGAACGTTATAGTCATTTCCCAATTTCTTGTTAAGCGTTAACTGAGTTATCTCTGATGGGGTTTTGGAAACGACGCGTTAATTGGGGTTTGGGTTTTTCATATGGAATTCTAGAAGCCCGTACACCCGGAGAACGGGGTCAACCATCATAAGCGGGTATTCCTTCTATAATTTAATTCTTGTTGTGGCTAGCATTTAAGTTTAGACCTGAGTCCTTACACCCAGTTTTCTGGTGCACCTTGGGTTTGCATTCCTTTCTCGCGGAAAACTAATTTAACTATCTACTGTAAGGTTATGACAGAGCCCGGTCTTTAGGAGCTATCCCCCTGTTTCACGGTTGTTCTTTTCTTTTCTTTTTTGAAATATGAATAGGACGTAAACTTGTTTTTCTGATTTCGTTCCAAGTCATTCTTGTTGGGGTTGGAATGTTTGCCAGCTTGTTGCAAATTCTAAGCATCTAGAAGTCTCACTAAATTATATACATATATATATATATATTATAAACTTTTCCTACATCACTACCCCAACAAATCTTTATTGCTCCAGAAAATGGTCCGACTTCGGTTACCTGCTCTTTTCTCTTTTTCTGTTGCAAAACCCTACACCTCCTCAGCAGAGCACTGCTCATAATTAGACAGAGTAGAAGAGCGAATATATTTTTTTTAAACTGTACAGTTTTAGGATAACCCTTACAGCTTTTTTTTAAGAAAATAAAATGGGCACAGAGTAGGAGTCAACTTCCACAGTTGGCTCAGGTTTTAACTACTATATCATAACAGTGCAAACATTTTAACATTGATTACCTCATTAATACTTTTGAATGCTTTCTAAGTGGTTTGGTCCACTTACCTGTGCCACTGTAACTTGCGAACACTTGAGAAGCCGAGATTACCTCTGTTCTTCCGCTTCCAGTCTGCCACCCATCCTTGAGATTCGTCTTTCGGGACCAGAATCCCCCCCTAGCTCTCTTGCAGGACCACTATCCGCAGCAAGACGCTTGCACTTAGTGCTTGGCTATCTGGTCATCACCAGACTTAGCCATTTTTCCTTTCTTTTTCTCCTTTCTGCCTGTCCCAACAGCACAGACTTTTTCCCCTTCCCTCTTTTCCTCTAGAAGCCCTCCCAGTTAGGGAAAGCAGTTAGGGTTGGAGTCACAACAACTGTCTTTTCCCCCAACTTCCTCCTTGAGAAGTTGCCAGCTCTTAAAAGAAACATTTTTTTTTAAATATTATTAGATTCAAACAGATAATAATATCATATTCAGTTTGTCTTTTACCACAGTAAAGTCAAATATTTACATTTATCTGGGGGCATCACAGAAGTTAACACGAATATAATAGTTAAGTAAACATAATAATTAAGAATAGTTGTTCTCTCATATAAAATTATAAATTTAAAACTAAAAAACATAAAATATTTATATTTTTCGTAATAATGATTTTCTCTAGGTAAATTAAAATCAATAATACCAAAATGTTCAAATCAAAATTACTTAAAATAAACTATTCAATTATAAAGTATTTTTATTAATATTTATTTCTTATAAATTTAAATCTAATTTGTAATAAAATTTAACTTTCAATTAGTTTATGTCCTATAAATAATTGTTCAATAATTGAGCCAAGAGATTCATTTTAAAAATTAGTGTGAAGATGTGTAAGTGTGTCTGTGCTTATTTGGAGTTGACACATGTCCTTTAAAATATATATATATATATATATATATATAGAAAAAAGGTTGACTATAACAACAACAAAGATAAGTTAAGTTAAAGTAGTTTTTTTTGTTATTAATAGATTTTTTAAGTATTGACCAATATTATTTGATATTCAAATATTTTATTCATAATTTATATTGGGTTTTTGTTATATACAACATTAAAATATTTTTTTCTTTATATAAAGTTTTACCATTAATTATTGGATACCAAATTTTGACAACTTGAGATATTTGCCTGTTATATTTGAAACTTCATATATATATAGAGAGAGAGAGAATAAATAAAATATTTTAATGTTGTATAAATAAAATATACAACTTGGGTTATGATTAAAATATTTTAATATGAATTAATATTGAAGTATAACCAAAAATATACTAATAACAAAATAGTGTTTTATGGTTTAAAGTTATTGAATTTTTTTTTGAAATGATCATGGTATTTCATAGTTTAATTTTTAGATATATGTTTTTTTTGTGAAATAGAATAAAAAATTTTTAGACTTGCAAATTTAAATTATGAAATAGAATTTAAACAAAGAAAAATTACACGTTTTTTTTTGCAATCTAAAAAAATTGATCTTTCTTAACTCGTATTAAACTTGTGCTTAATATGAATCTATATTAATATATAAATAAAATGAAAGAATACAAAAAATTCCAAAAGACAATGTTGTTGCACAAACCCTTTTCATAATGAAGACCTAAATTTTCCCACCACAATTTAGCAAATGTTTTATCACGAGAGTTACAACACACAATTTAGCAATGTTTTATCACAAGAGTTAAGCTACCCCCTACCCTCTCCCTTTTCCTATTTGGCATTTACATCGATAAGCTAGAAGGCTATTTAGGAAGCCGGATGGATGGCACGATCTTAGTTGGGATAGTCGTCATCCTTCTTCTTTATCTATGCTGATGTATTGTTCTTTTGGCAAGGTGCCCATCTGATCTTGATAAGCAAACTCAGACTTCTTAAGGATTTCTGCTCTACCATGGGTATGACTGTAAACACAGACAAAACAAAAGTTATGATTATCAAATCCAAGAAGGGCACTTATGCTAATTTTATGTATGACAATAATAACTTGGAGGAATTGTATTCTTACAAAGTACCTAGGAATTGATATTCGTCACAAGCTCAACTAGAACCATAGCATTGAGAAAAGGAT